>CM061232.1:9106184-9606184 GCA_030844895.1 Ambrosia x helenae
TTTCATCTTGTTTCTTGCTTGTAAAGTAAGTCATCTCTGCACTCATGTCTTCGCAGACTCGTATTGGAACTAGGGTTCCAAACCTTCATGTGCTTGTTTCCTTTTAAGTGTTTTGAAACAGCGAATTCTGCGTTCTGCGTCTCATTGTTGATTTTATAGTGGTCAAAAATAATACATTTTCAAATCAAACATGAAAAACATCCCTATTACCAAGCAGCCTCTTCATTGACTATGCAGAAAATCCAATGAAAAAAGAATCTTCCCAAGTACAGCCAACCTGTAGGTCAACCCTTTTACATTGATTGCGGCTTTGTATGTTTGCACTTACAACTAGATGTTTGTCTCTAAAAGATAGCTACTTTTGAATACTAAATTTGCATATGGTTACTAATATAATATAAACTTTGTCTCTGCAAACTGGTTTATAAGCTTTATGCAATATAACACTTTTTAAAACAAGCTTTCATCATGCCTGCATCCCAAGTTTCGAAACAGCTTCCTGTTTTCGATTTATCAAAACCTATAAGCCCTCTTCTCTTTCTTTGGCATGCAAAGAATGGGGATTTTTTCATATAATAAACCATGGAAATTTCTAAAGTCTTTACACCAAACTTCGGTCTTTATCATGTCAGCTTTTTAGTCTCCCGGATGAACTCAAACTCAAAGCGGGCCCTGTCTCGAATATGAACTTACAAACCTCATTTCATTGCATCCCCGTATTTCGAATCTCTTCGAGTTTCTGGACCTGATTTCCGTGACTCTGCTCAGAGCTCTGCTGAAGCACTTTCCAGCCAGCCGAATCAGAATTCTGGTAATATGATACATCTTTTGATTATTGTAAATAGAGGCGGAAAAATGGGTGGGTCGGGTGAGTTGGGTAACTAGTCAAAATGGGTTCGGGTCGATATAGACAGTATTGGTGCATGTTAGGTTGGGTTGCCCAAAACATTTACTTGTATATTTGTCATTTTTTTATAAAACAACAATTTAGTTTTTATACATAAAATGTTTAGGAGAATTAAAAGTTCACTTTGGGCGGCTTTGGATCTATCTTACCTGTTTAACCTTTTGCTGAGTTTTAACAATTTGACCTGTTGGATAAGTAAATGGGTCAAAATTGCCACCCTCTTTGTGAGTTTTGTTTTGCTGAAATGCTTTCTGTTTTTCATCATTATTTTTTTTTCTTTCTATTTTAACAGTGAAGCAGTAAGAGAATATGGAGATAAATGAGGATATTATCCAAGAAAATCACACAAATTTTATTAATGTGTTTGGGGAAAGATTTTGATGCGCGATTTAAATCTGAATTTTCCAGCTGTGAAGGGTATTTAAGGATAAATAACTACTCATTACCTGAAAAACGGGTAAAGGGAAAAGACGTTGAAGGGCTTGGCATGCACACAGATATGAGCTGTTTAACTATAGTTTACCAAGATGATATCGGCGGGCTGCAAGTAAGATCTAAAGATGGGAAGTGGTTAAATATCGACCCGTTTGAAGGATCATTGGTTGTGAATATTGGAGACTTGTTACATGCTTGGAGCAATGGAAAACTAAGGTCATCCGAGCATCGGTTATTTTAAAAGAACGCAGAAACCAAAACCGAAGCAGCCGGGTTTCACTTGCTTTCTTTTGGTGCTTTGAGGACAGTAAGGTAATTTCTGCACCTAATGAAGTTGTGGGTGATGAGTTTAGATGTTATAAGCCATTTTTGTGTAGTGAATATTTGAAGTTTAGAGAGAATAGTGAGAGAGGGAAGTTTGAGAAAGTTGGATTCACTGTGAAAGATTTTGCTGGCATTTGAAGATGTGTTGTTGGTCTTATTTTTAATTATTTGGACAGTTTCTTCATTTATTGTTCCATGTGCATATTCTTCTTAAGTTTTAGTGCCTCAATTGGTTTTTATGTCTTTATGATAACATGTTACTAATATAATTATGTTAATATAAACAAAAAACATAATGACATACTATATAAATTGATAGATCTAATTACAAATATTAATAAACACACACCTCATAATCATTTGAATATTTTTAAATACAGAAAGACATGTATGAATACAACAAATATACCGCCGCTACCACCACTACCATCTCTACTCCATTTTGGTCCGAATCTGTTTGGACTCGTATGGTACCAATCGATAACTTTTTGAAACGACCCAAACCAACTATGATCAGAACCCGGCTTAACCTAATCTGTCTTGATCCAATCCGCCCATTTGATCTATTAAAGATAAATCATATCCAAACTGAATCATGCACAAGTAGACTTCTGTTTTGCTCCATGAAACCAGTTTCCGCCTCAAACTATTCACACGATACCTTTATTTCATGTTTCTCTCTTCTTTACACCATAAAAACAATTGTCTATATACTTCACCTTATTTCGAGTAACAAACACTTATACAATCAAACAAGAGAATGTGGTTTCTTGAACACCATGAGACCAGATTCATCTTTATCAAATAAACTCTCAATCAACTCGTCCCAACTTCTGCCCGATGTATTCTTCACGGACGGCTCCCTACTGGATCCTTCCCCGTCCTCAGAATCTTGAAAGGTGCCATACTGAGATGGTAAAACCGCATGCGGCACTGCTAATTTCACAGCCCGTTGCAGGGCAGCGGCATACTCTTCACCGTGTTCTTTGGCTAAAGTTTGCTGTCTTTCCATTTTCTGTTTTGCAGGAATTTCCATGATCGGATCTTTCTCCAACATCAACTGTTTCACAAGAAAATTAAATGTTTGTTTCTGACAGATTTAGAGCATGTATTCGTAGCAGTGGTGGTAATATCTTATCACTAAAGCGATAATTGACTTGAGATAAAAGAGTAGTGTGGATCAGTCCAGCCTGACCCCATCCAGTTTGTTTTGATCCACATTATAAAATCCTCAGTTTTGACCCATTACCAACTTGCCCCTTTGCCACCTCTTAATAATAATACGAAATGACAAGTTTAAGAGAAATAATTAATTGCATGCTAAATTTTATTATATACATTTGAATAAAGCAAAATAGAAAAATGTTGTAAATCAAGATCAATGTAACTTGTTTTATCATTTAAAAAAAAAAAGAATCTTTAACAAAGAATGTGCCAAAAAGGTATTTGTCAAATGAGTAAAAAGATGCTAACCATTTGTCATATATCTGAGAAACTCTTATAGACTTTAGATATACGGCTCTCATGAATCTTAAAGCACTCACATTGATTCTTTGTAACAAAAAATGTGCAATTTTAATAGGACAAAGTGAATATCTAACAAATACTATAAAAACAAACGACTTTTCCATAGAGCATGATGATTTAAATTCAACTAATAACCATATAAACAAAGATTAAAAAGGAAACTTACATCCAAAGCCCGTGTGGCTTCCCTTTCTATCCAAATGATGGCATGGTCGGAAGTAGCATTACAAGAAAGAACTATGTGCTCAAATCTTCCATCTACAGGCACTGCTGTCCTAACAACTGGTGGAAACCTACCACATCTGCAACCACAATTTACACAAATCTTTTAAAACATGTTTTCCCCACTCATAGTTATCAAAAGCCATCGCCTTGACCGCCTAGGTGACCAATTTCCTAGAAGCCATCAGATCCCGCTTTTCCCTCCTAAATAGAGTAAATTGCCAAAATGGCCCCTCAGGTTTGGCCCAAAATGCTTGTTTGGTCAGTTATCTTTTTTTTGTGCCAAAAGCACCCCTCACAGATCGAAAATTGCCATTTTGGCCCATATTTAACAGAGTTTCTAACTGAGTATTGAAAGTCAGTTAAGTCTCAGGGGCAATTTCGTCCTTTCAACTCACTCCTTCTTCCTCATCATTTTCTTCAACCTACCTGCACCCACCCCTCCTTCCACAACTCCACCATCCTCTCCTTTCTCTCTCTACCCTCACCTCTCTCTACGAAACAAAAAACGCTCTTTATTGTAACACCATGGGGCAATAATCTACTGATGATACGTGATCCTAACAAAACACAAATTGCCCTGCTTCAGGTGGTTACATTCTCAACCCTGACAAATCTTGATTATATGTTTCTTTTTTATTTAAATCTGATTTTCAAATGAATATGTTAATCTCCAGATTGTAACTAGAGTTGATATGTGGAAATTATCTGCCACTAGGGAGGGTATTTGTGTATAATCTGCAATTTAACATTGATATTAGAAATGGTTGAATTATGCTCTTGCCCTCTTTATGTTGTATTCGTGTATAATCTGCAATTTGATAATGTTCTTTCAAGAAGATCACTTCAGGCTCATACCTAAACAAACCTTAGATGTTGTGTACCCAGCAGCCAAAGCAAGTACCGGTTGCACAGCAATGGTGACCGGAGATGGTGACCGGAGTTGCAGAGTCGTCGGACTGTCACCCTCAACCACCACGAGCCTATCAGCGCCGCCATCGGACCCAACCAAACCACCATCTCTCGGAAACCTGGCCACCACAACCATCATCCACCACCACCGAACTGTCACCCTCAACCACCACGACCAAAACCCTCCAACCAACCCGATCTGTTATCAGCCTTCACAGCTGATTCACGCCCATTCCTGGGCTTCGGAACCGCCACGGCCGCTCCGCTGCCACCACCAGGCACGGTGGTGGCCTGCTGTTCTGAGGAGAGCTTGAGAGAGAGGGTGTTTGCGAGAGAGGGAGAGATGAAGTTCAGATGGGTTAAAAGGGGTTTTAAAACGTTTAGAGATGAAAGGATGAAAATGCCCCTCAGAGTTAACTGACTTTTCATTCTCAGTTAGAAAGTCTGTTAAATATGGGCTAAAATGGCAATTTTCGATCTGTGAGGGGTGCTTTTGGCACAAAAAAAAGATAACTGACCAAACAAGCATTTTGGGCCAAACCTGAGGGGCCATTTTGGCAATTTACTCTCCTAAATAAAAAAAAAGCCACGGTCTGATTTTTAAACTCTAATCCCCTAACTAATATAATCGACCAACACTTACCAATTTATATAGAGATATATATAAATCTCATCAAATCTTTTTTTTTTTTTAAATATATATGATTTTTAAAACACTTATAGATATTGAATTATTCTTCAATATATAACACCTGAACTCATTGATTTACAATCCCCTAACTAATATAATCGACCAACACTTATGACTTACCAATTTATATAGAGAATATATAAATCTCAATCAAATCTTTTTTTTAAATATATATGATTTTTAAAACACTTATAGATATTGAATTATTCTTCAATATATAACACCTGAACTCATTGATTTACCATCAACTGGTTTTGTCGACTACATGGTTATCAAAGGCGTGTTAATCCTTTTAGCATGTATGGGCTAAATCAGTTAGTTTATATTTATATTATTTTATAAGATGATTGTTATTTGTAATGATTTGGTGATTTTTTTATTTTGCGCTTTTTTTCCTCGGGCCCGCGCTTTTTTTGCGCTTCTCGCCTAGGCCACAAGCAGAGCCTAAGCGCCTTGAGTGCGCCTCACGCTTTTGATAACTATGTTCCAACTAGAACATCACACATTGAAATACGTTCGGTAGTCATTCCGCTCATTCGTTCACAAAATTATCTCGAATTTTAAGCTGAGAAAATGGTATAAGTAGCAATTTTATACCTGAAAGGTTTTCTCTCTACGATGTGATAAAGGCGGCCAGGTGCATAAAGCCTCCTTGGATCTTTGATTTTTCTCTCTTCAGATGTGAATGTGTCTTTTATGCATCTTAAGCACAGCAAGCATGGCAAACTGTTCAAAAGAAAATATTATAATTATTTAATTACTATCATAAACGGATAATGATTACTTAAAGACCATGAACTATATCAAATCTGATATTACCAGAAAAGTGATTTGAAAATGTCTTCCAAAGGTGTGGCTGTCCGAGGCAAGAAATCGTCCTGCTTTAGCAAACACGAGCATTAAAACCTGATCGACCAAAATTACAACTTTCTTGAATCAAACAATTCAACATAACTTGCCTGAAGAACCACAGAATTAATAATATCTGCATATCTCACGGCCAAATTCAACGACATGCACCTTGCAGGCGCAATAGCATAGCATCGGACCCTTTTTCTATCAATATTACCCAACTTATGCCTATTCTGCACCACCACCATTGCCAGCAATGCCGCCACGCCTGACCCGAGTGAATGACCGGTAAAAGTCAAAGTGTAATTCGGATACTCCTCCAACAATTTCTTCAAAGTGTCATATTCCGCATCTAACACGACTCCAGCTGCTTTTAACAATCCATTATGAACATACCCGCCGTCAAATTTCCTTTGACCCAACTTATTATCCAACAAAACCGCATAATCTTTCTGGTTCGCCAAATTCAGACCTCTAATAGCAAGCACTATATCAGCATGATCATGATCAAGATACAACAAATACGGTGGCGCCCGCCGACAAGTATCATCATAAGTTCTTTTCAAGATTAACCAATCTGGATTAATCCCATATCCGCCAGGCGGTTCCCAAAGCGGGCATCTAAGATCATCTTCATACACTGCCAGTATATACCTACAAAGCCTAGGAACCGGCTCGAACTCTTCAGCCGTTGACACACCCCACGTGTCACTGTCGTGGCCCGCAGTATAAAGGCAGCGTTTCCACGCCCACCGAGCACATCCAATACAATAAACACATTCAATCAAAGGAAGCCCACATAAGATAGACATTGTAGCTTTGTAAATGCAAGAATGTTAACAAAACATCAAGAAAGATTAACAATTAACAAACATGAGTGAAGCAAATATGAGTTATTAAGTCTCTGAAGCATATCGTCGAACAGGTGGAGTGCATAACATATCAAAGATAAATTATTGAATCTTTGAAGCATTTGATCGAGCAGGTGGACCGCAGGTCAACTGGGTATCCCCTAAAATAAAGTCAAACACGGTTTTAACACGTAAAACTCAAAACCCATAAGCAAAATCCAAACAAAATTCAATTATATAAAGAAAATCGTAAAATTAGGAGGTTCGAGGAGCTGCTGCTGCTGAAGGGTGTGTGTCGTTCAATGATAGGGTGTTCTGTTGAGGATATTGGTGTAGGACTACTAGTGTTATTTGTTTGTTATACAGGCGACAGTTAATTAGTTCGTGTTAAATTCAATCTCTAACGTGCCACCTAACACTTATTATTATTATCTATACTACTTTATAATGCATATAGGATGGGCATGATGGTCATTTCACCCAATGTCTTAATTTTCAACACCTTAGACAAACATTTCACGCATCCCAATAACACATTAGACAAACATCTGATTTGAAGTTCAAACATTCACCAAACTCAATCTGCACCATCCAATACCTTTTACACACAATCCACGGTTTAGAATCCAGATCCGCATCAAAAAGTATCCACCAATGACAACACAACTCTATCCTTACATATATCTTCCTTTCTCTGCATCTTCAAACACACAAACCAAAACAAGAGACCTACACCCACCTGTTGTGCCTTTTCTCTTCAAAGCCATTTTGGCTTTTCTGGCTTCTTTTGATATGCGACACCAGACACAACAGAAAAATAGAGGAGAGGGATATGGTAGACATGCCGAAGGCATCGCTGCCGTCTATGGTGGTATGGTCTTTATGACGTTAACCCTCTTTCCTTGACTCTGTCAAATACAGCGGCGATGCCCGCCGTCCCGCCTCCATCTTCGTTGTATTTTGTTTTCGAACTGACCCTTTAGGTTCCAGACGGCGGTGATGATTGTTTTCGTTTGATTTTGTGCTCCGATCGTTTGCGGTTGCTTTTAGGTTTGGGTACTTCTTTTCGTTTTATTGCTTCTTGCGGTTCCACCTTTGTTTCATTCTTGTAATAAAAAACTTATATACCAAAGTAAAGGTACTTTTTTTGGCAATGTTTTGATTATGGATTTATTAACGATATTCTATAGTTTGGTGATCAGATAACAAACTCAATGAAATTCTAAGTCAAGCACTTGATTTTGGTCAACAAAATGCAATTGGAATTGAGATGAATGAACACAGTCAATTGCATTTTTTTTATTTCAGTTATTAGCTTTTAGTTTGTTCATTTATTAGCTTTTAGTTTGTTCATTTACCGAATGTTAATCCATCACAGGTTACAAGCATCTGCATTTAGTTATGTGATGATAAAGAAGGGGCAGTAAGATAAAAACATACTTCAAGTTGGACTATGGGCCTATAAATCTTGTTATTGACCCTGTTATGGGTCAAAAAATAGTTTTTGTGTGATTTTGAAATTCAAGAATTGACCCATCAATAGCTTGTGTAATTTTGAATTTAAAAATAGACCCATTTACAGGTTTCACGTTATAGTGTGGTGGTAAGGGGAAAAAAAGGTGAATCAAGGGTGAAGGGGATCGATCCCCTCTAAGGTGAAAAAGGGGTGATTATTAGGTGATGAGTTGCAATTAGCCATTCAAAAAAAAAAAAAAATTGAATTCCAAGACATGACTGGTATTTTGTTGTCAATTTTGATTTCTTTAAAATAGTCAAAGGGTTGACTTTGTTTTTTAGTTGGTGATTGTGTGCAGTTTGGAAGCCTTGTGTTGCTATTGCTTGTGGGCCATTTGAATTTAATTATGGGATATAAATAATTAATGAATTGGGCTGCGAAATTTAATCAAGTTTCGGGCTACATAAAAGTTTATTATGATTAAAGAGTGGGCCATTTGGGTTTAGTTGATTAAAGTTGCACTTGAAGTCTTGAACAGTGGAACTATATTATCATTTGGGCCAAGACATAAAAGTTTATTTGTGAGCCTATTTTTTTGGACCGAACATTCAAAAATCCATTTGGACCTATTTAAATAAAAACTCGTGGAGTAAAAAAATGATGATTTATAATTTAGAGTTGATATGGAGTTTATTTTTAAAAAAAGATATTCGAATCGGGTTTTTGAGTTGATACCAAAAGATATTTGCGATTCATACACACACATGCGATTCATATACACACATGTACATACATATCACACATTTTCCCTCCATTTTCCATCTCCATTTTTTGTTTAAAAAAAACCCTTTCTAAAAACCATTTTATTTTGTGAAAAACTCTGCCAAATCAAAATCTAAACAAGAATCAAACCAAGATTTAGTATGAATTT
Organism: Ambrosia x helenae; assembly: GCA_030844895.1. Lineage (NCBI taxonomy): Eukaryota > Viridiplantae > Streptophyta > Magnoliopsida > Asterales > Asteraceae > Ambrosia > Ambrosia x helenae. The sequence continues at coordinate 9,115,293 of CM061232.1, forward strand.
CATACCCTTGAAGAACACTTGTTAATAAATTATATAGGTTTAAATAAAAAAATGGATCTAATTAAAAGGAGTATGATACAAAATAAACTGAATCAATTAACCCATTAGTTAATAAGACCGAATAACCAATGACGATTTTAGTTGAGACTAATAACCGAAGTGAACCAAATCATGCACACTTTTAGAAGTGTTTGTGTTCCCCGCCGCATCGCGCGGGCACCATGCTAGTTGTAATAATAATAATATTGTGGTATGGAGGCGCGTAGGTGATTCGCTTTCAGTCTTTGTCATTTCGAGGAATCAGGATAGCATCAATATTCAATATCGTCCCATTTTTATTCTAAAAATATTTATAGTAAACTACGATTTGAGTATGAAACTCCACACCACCAGCACCACACGACGTCACTGGCGAACGTTAGTGAGACTGAGAGCCACAGGGCTTAAAGATCTACATTGGTGTGGGGCAAAAGGTGAGGGTGAGACAGATGGTTGGTTGTGATCTGGTGTTAGATTATGAATAACTATGATTGATTGTTTGAGTAAAAAAAATAATGAAAACTCCTACATGCCACCATCACCTCATCAGTGGCGGATCCAGAAACCTTTTTGACGAGGGGCACAAATTAGTTGTGTTAAAAGAAGCCGGTTCAAAACGGTCAAGTCAAACTAATTCATATATACTTATTATTAAATGGTAATTGGATAAAAAATCATGTGTATAAACTAGTGTTAACCAGATAACAAGCCAAATCAAATTATAAATAGGTGACAAAATGGGTCAGATCAATCATATAATGACATCAAAATTTTATTTTCTATCAAACTTAAGCATGTATAATAAAAAAATAAACATTTATAATCGAGAAGGTAGGAAAAAACACTTATAAAAATCATTGAATAAATCGATTCAATTACACTATAATATATTATGTGTTCAATGTTTAAATACAGTGTTGTCAAACTAGTTTTATTTAGTCAAAATTAATATTTAATACTAAATCATTAACTTTAGCATAGTTTAAAAATTAAATCAAACTACAGGATTTATTTTTATAACTACTTCAACTTCAAGGGGGCATAATGTAAAAATTCTTTTCACATTGAATTAACTAAAATATTAAAATAGCTCCATCCTCCAAAGAGCATCTTCAGTTCTTCACTCTGCAACTCATCACCATCGCAACTTTTTAGAAAATAAATTCAACTACTCCTCTATGTTCTTCTCTTTTGGGAAGGAAACACAAAAAAATGTTCAAAACTTTGCACTGCTCTAACGAGAAAAAGCATGAATTTGCTGTAGTTGGACGGTGGGCACCTGCCCACCCTACTCTTACAGTACATCCGCCACTGCACCTCGTGGCACTTTGATCTTTGAGAGGAATTTCACATATAGATCAATGTCACCTTCAAGAGTATGAACATACCGTGTAGTCTAATACTACTCTCATTTGTGAGCTTTTGGTTGAGTTGGTTGTGCAAACCAATAAAAATTGAAAAAAATATTTTCAATTCACAACCTGGTTGTGTGAGCAATTAAGGTGTGACTCCCGACAAACTCAGGTTAGTAACTTTTTATCAATTACTCAGTCTACCTTAGTAAGTCATGCATACGTTACATTTAACTGAGTCAGTTGAATCGAGTTGATGATTCGGGGAGTCATCGGGAGTTGATTTACACTTATGGATTGTCCAGGGTTCAATGATTCGGGGGATCATTGGGGGTAACATACGCACACACGAGTCTTGAGTTCTATTGTTGATGAATTACATGAATTGAATTAAGTGACAAACATGAATTGATCCATATATGATGTGCAATGTGTAAATACGTGTTTATATGGTGTTTATATGATTAGACATATCTAACATATGTTAGGATTACATGTTCATGTGTTAGAATGTGTTAACATGTGTTAAAACGCGTTTAAACGGAAAAACTATAGAAAAAATGAATACCATGTAACTGGTTCGACCCTTAGGGGGTGCGAACCAGTGTCTTGTCCATTCATTCGACCCTTAGATACACCCGTTTGACCCTGCGAGGGTGCGAACGAGTTGGTACTATAAATACCATACTTTGCAACTTTTTCATCATTTCACAAACCCTAACCATCCCAAAGTGCTCTCTCTCAACCTCAAACCTGTAGGGAGGAGTTTTTGATTTCGTTTTTCAAATCTTAACATAAAAACACATCCTAGTCCATAAACAAGAGAAGAATCAAGGTGTGTTAATCATCTAAACCCTTTTAATCAATTTTATTCGTTTTTCTCAACCACAAAAGCCCAGATCTAATATAAGGAAGTTTTCATGGATAAAAACCTTTCTAAACAAAGCCTTTTCATTAATAATGGGGTTTTATGCAAAAATACATGTGTTAATGATGTTAAACAAGGTGTTATGTATTATTTGATTATTGAATGATGTGTAGATGATATAGCAATGATCTAGGACTGTTATAGATTATGGTTCATGATTATTATAGGTTACAATTGATGATTAATGATGTTTTGCCCATTTTGGAGAATTTGTGTTAGATCTAGGGTTTGTACATAATAATATTGTTGATGAAATGATTAGGGGTTTTCATATAAATGATAATATGAGCATATTAACCTGATTATAAGATGATTTTGACAAGTTTCCATTTTGGGTAAAGATTACATGCATTGATGTGACATTTCCATAATTTGCTATTTTGGGAAAGTTGTTAAACAGACTGATTTCGGGATAAAATTGGTAGGGTTTTTTATATAGCACTATGATACTCGTTGGAAAGATAATAAAACGCTCGTTAATTTGGTGTAATTTTTTTCTTTAAAAAATCTCGTATATAAAAGATATTAACGTTTAAAAATGATGGGATGAAACATTAGAGAGAAAAATCTAAATTTGTTTTTAAATTCTTAAAGAGATTAGGGTTAGATAAGCGTAGGAGAATGGATGAAAACAAAATAAAAAATAAATTAAAAAACTCTCACCTTAACGTGCCACGTGACACATTCACAAGGATGGTTGAGGCCTCCATTGAATGCCACCTTATCAATATTCAATTCTTTTATTTTATTATAAGTTATTATTATAGATTATAGATAGATAAGGTTTCCATCATTTCTACTTATATAACCATTTAATTTACTTTAGGTAACATATATGTGTATCTTGGTTTGCTTATATCGTCTGATAAAACACATGATGAATTAATAAAGAACCATAATTTGTAATTAAAATTTTATTAAGTCATAACAAAGTATCAAAAGCTATAATCTTAGTTTCACATTTTACGAACACAAAATATTAATTTTAACGGTTTTTACCAGTATGTGTGTTTATAAATTGTTCCGCTTCCTAAATCAAACCGTGTTTTTTCATAATGAAGTCAAATCAGTTTCCCAAAACTGGTTCGGGTTTTTAAACCAGTTTAGAAGGGAATATGTTCAAACCTATCAAATATCAAATAATTGAACAAACTCAGTTGACATTCATAAAAAGTATCAAATTTAATCGGGCCAAACCGGTTTTTAAACACCTCTATTAGAAGTTTTAACTGTTTTGTGTATGTAAACGGGCCAAGGTTAGGTGGGTAGCCCAGCCCATATAGTGAACTATTATAATATTATAGACTACATTGAAAGCCCAAATAATAATCAGTCATTATAAAGCCTTTAACCTAAACCCTAATCTAATCGTCTTCACGTTTCTCTTCCGCTCACCCTACGCCGCCGATTCAGATTTACGCCAAGGTAAGGTATCCATCGTTTTCCGGTCGTTTCATTTAAAATAATAATAATAATTATTATATGATATTTATATTAACGCCCTAATTGATATTATGTAACTATATGAACTGTCTTTTGAGATGCTTATTTATTAATTGTAAGGCCATTTTTATTAAAATAGACTCAATAATATAAAATACTCTTTAATTATGGGTTTTTAGAGATGTTTTATGGTTCTGTAGGGATAGTTTAGGATGTTTTTAGGCTTGTTTAGGCTTGATTTATAAAAGGTGTGCCTAGGCCCGAAGCGCCCTTTTGTGCTACAAGATGTTGTACGTCAGGCTTTTTAGGTTGTACAAGTAGGTAATATATTTGTTATATCTAAAGCTTATTTATATCTATATTTTGGTTAGAGGATGCTAAAAACCTATGAATATATATACATAAAGTTATATAATCACTTTGCGCCTCCGCCTCGCATATGAAAAGCTCACCGCTCTTGCGCTTTAGGCTTCGAGTCTCGCGTTTAGGCCTTGTCGCCTCGCTGCACTTCTCGTTTTTCAAGACCAACAATTTATGACGTTTTATAGGTTTCAGAATTCAGACGACTTCTAGCTTGAATTTGGCCGGAATTTGCGCCTCAGCACCTAAAAGCTTGCCTCACCAGTCGCAGCCCACTTGCTGCACCACGCTGCGTCTCAGCGCCTAGGCACGCGCTTAACGCGCTTTTGACAACATATGATTTTTTATTAAATTTTTTATGATTGTAAAAAACTCCCAATTTTGTATATATTTCCATTTCAGGCTAATTGAAAAAAAAACTGTTTACGTAGTTTGAGGTAAATCAAAATAAACTGATTCCTGGATGCGAAAACTCACGAGCAGAGTGTTGTATATGTAACAGGTGATGGCGCCCAAGCAGCCTAACACAGGCCTCTTTGTCGGATTAAACAAGGGTCATGTTGTGACCAAGAAGGAGTTAGCCCCTCGCCCTTCTGATAGAAAAGGCGTAAGTTCTGTTTTTATCTTGGCTTCGTATTGATTTGATCACTTAAATGACAAATGAAATCATTTTGATGTCACCATTGCTCTTTTTACTTCACTTTGAGTGTAAGAATCAAGAACGCAAAACTAAAGATCGTTACTTTTCAATAGAAAACAAGCAAAAGGGTTCATTTTGTGAGGAACTTGATTCGGGAAGTAGCTGGATTTGCACCATATGAGAAGAGGATTACCGAGCTGTTGAAAGTTGGAAAGGAACAAGCGCGCATTGAAGGTGGCGAAGAGAAAGTTGGGTACCCACAAGAGGGCAAAGAAGAAGAGAGAGGAAATGTCCAGCGTTCTCCGTAAGATGAGGTAATTTTCTTTCAACTTTGTCAACAAGACATATAGTAACAACTCATTCGATAAATGAATTTATCATTAAATTTTGCGAAAATGATTTGCAGATCCGGTGGAGGTGCGGAAAAGAAGAAGTGAGGTACTTGTTTTCTAAATTTTGGTAACATCTGTAGAACTTTTATTTTCAATGGTTGAACTTAAGCTAGTTTATTTTTGATTTCTTGTACTTTGTGACCCTTTTTTTCATAATTGGGATTTATGTACTTGGTTCTTTTGAAAAGAATTATTTTTATGAGTTTACCGCGTATGGTGTTTAGCAGATGGGTTAATAGTTTAAAATTTCGAGTTAAGCTTGGTTATTGGAGAGTGTTACAAATCAAATAAGTGAATAATGTCTACTGACCAGTTCAACTTGCTACTGAATTCATGAACCAAATAGATAGGGTCTGATTTTTAATATATTGATAGGTTTGTTTTGCAAATAGTTTTGAAGAATTTGGGATTTGCTATGAATAAGAAAAGATTAAACTAAATATCGTGTTAGAAAAAACTTGTTGGCTAAATTTTTTAACGACAAAAACAAGGTGGAAGAGTAACTAGTAACCGTGGCTAGGAGTTTGTAGTCGTGGAAAATACCGAGATGCAGTTGTAGGTCAAATAAGATCAAACCCAAGAAGGGTAACGGTGGCCGAGAGTTTGCAGTCATGGAAAACGCCAAGATGCGGTTCTGGGGCAAATAAGATCAAGCCAAGTAGGGATGAGCATTTTTTCTCGAGTACCTATACCCGTACTTGTACCGGTACTCGTACCTGTACCGATTTTGAGTACTCGGTATAGGTATCAGTATCCACTTTTACTGATTTTGGTATTCGGTACTTTCGGTATCGGTACGGGTACCGAATTCTATATACTATTAATTTTGATGATATGTTTTACTTCGTATTATGGTATTTATGGTATTCGTATTAATTTTACCTATTTGGTACCCGTATAGTATTGATACTCCTAATTGTTTATCTACTTGGTACTCGTACGAGTGCTCAAAAAAGAAAAAAAATAACAAAATGGCACCAAAACGGATACCGTACCGAAATACCGATACCCGTAGCGTACCTATATATTCGGTACGGTACTCGGTACCCACTTTGTTCAAATTTGGTAGGGGTACGGGTACGGTACGGTACCAATCTCATCCCTAAAACCAAGTCAAACCAGTTCCTACATGTGGTTTCTTTATAACTTAGAGCATTCACAGCCCGTTCCTCATCCCCTATTTCCTCACAACCAATCACAATCACATATTACATTAAAAATCATTACAGTTTCTCTCTCCTCCACTCACAACCATTTTCAACAAATATTAAAAAATAAATACAGTTTCCTGTTTTCCCCAAAAGATTCCCAAATAACCCCAATTATACCGATCAACAGTAGATTCCCCATTTTTCTTACTCACAACCCCTCATACCCACCCCATATAATTTGGGGGACACTCTCACAAAAAAATGGGGGGCGGGTTGTGAATGCTTAGATAACTTAGAGTAAACCTCAAATTTTGTCTCTGTGGTTTATTGGTTTTAACACTCAGTCCAATATTTTACAACCACTATACCCAGTTATTCCTACAAATATTTAAATTATTGGTAGAGTCTGGAAATGGTGGAATGTATTATCCCCCATCCTTAGAAATAGAGACTGCTTCCAAGACCCCAGGCTCCAAACAGAATTAAACTGGATATATATATAAAATAAAGAGCTATCAATAATCAAGTAAGTGGTGAAAAAGTAACATAGTAGACAAAGCGACAAATATAACATGATACGCAACATATATGCAAGCAAGATTACAAACACATACAAAGTCCAGCTAAAAATGCATAACCACTAAAAATCCTTAACCTTAATTCTACGTCTCCACGAACTCCTATACCAGACTATTTTCTCGGAGAGGTGCAACTCTAGCAAATCTTGTTTAATTACGCTCATTCCAAGTCAACTTGGGCCTACCTCTACTCCTCCCATCAATAGCTAGCGTTTCCACTACTCTAACTGGCGTTATCGTCTGTCTCCTCACATGCCCAAACCATCCAAACTCAGTGTAATAGTTTAAAAATTGCATTTATCATTAGTTTGCTGAATCTAACAATCGTAGTCAACCAATCTAACACCATCCCCACCAACCATTTGTCCTCTTCCATGTGCCCCTCACATGAGGGGAATTTATGTCATTTCATTTACTCCACTATCTCCTTCCAACTACTTTAAATCCCTAAATACACCATCTATATGCACATCCAAACATCGATCCATAATATCCAACCTCCATTAACATGGAAACCATTAAATCGTTTTTTGTTCATGTGGATCTCTAACAGCCGTTTGAACATGATGTGTTCGTTAAAACGTAAAGAAAACTAGTAGTGCAAGATGTTTACGATGTATTCGATTTTTAATTGACCTACAATGGGTTTTGTTCAAGATGTTTTGAGACTAAAACGGTTTAAACTTTAATGTAATCTGTTTGTGCTAATGTATTAAGACTATGTTTAATGAAATCATTTTGGCTTAGTTTTGCGAATTATAATGTTGACCCATTCGATACATATTGAAACCATTAAAACCTAGTTTTGCCAACTATAATGTTGACCTATTTGATACAAATTGAAACCATTCAAACTCATTCTTCATCAACAACGAAATCTTAATCATTAATTCATTAGAGTCACAACCCTCTAACCAGCACTACTCTTAGAACCATCATCTTGACCACTGTTTTCCTCATAAACATCATCATGACCAACCTCATTCTCATAAACACATTCGTTCTCAATATTACCAACCTCATTCTCATGAATAAACTCATTCTTGGGAGGTGTTATTTTATAAAGCTCTTCTTGACCTCTTTTGTTTGTGCCGCGCAGACCACGTGTAGACGCTAGGGGTCTGCAGCTTGTTTGTTTTTTAGTGGACCCCCTCCCCCCCTAAAAAAATGTCTGTGCACCCTCTTTTGGGGGCAGACATGGTTCAACGTCTTCTCCTTTCTATTTTCTCATACCCTTCTCATTTCTCATTCATCTCAAACCGTACCCTTCTCCTCCAACCTCCTCCTCCCCAATCAACCGCCGCCACACTTTCTTATGTTTAACTTTAGTTCTGCATACTTTTCATCTTTCGCAAGTTTTTCATTTTATGTTTCGTTCTAAATTTTGCGAGTTAATACACCGCAACGTTCGTGAGGGGTTCAACCTTTTCTGTTTATTATTCCCTGTTTGACAAGTTCATCGTAACGCGCGAGTCCTAGTCTCCACTTAATTATTCTTTTCTATGTTTTACGTTTCGGTCTAATTTCTGCGTATTAACACGCCAAAACGGGTTTGCATTGTTCAACTATTTTACATCTGCTTTTCGTTCAGCATTATTTTTTCTTTTATATTTATTTTGTTTTTATGAGCTTTTCTTCTGTTAGTGGTCACTAACGATGATGTGACATTGGTGCTAATTTGCACAATTTTATGTCCCTGCATCAATATAGGAGGCTTAGGGGGTGTTGTTAGCCTTTTAATAAACCTCTTAATCATTCAGCTCTTAATCAGACAGATCCTACCAAACATTAAGAGCATTTGTTTCAACTAAAAAAAAAGCATATGAATAGTCATATTAAACTCTTAAGTCTTAACCATCCAACTAATAAGAGGTGCTGAACCATTCAGACCTTAATAATTCAACACTCAATCAGACAGATTCGACCTAACACTCCCTTAGTATTAGTTCTTTTCATTTAATAACTCAGTAGTCTTCGTTGTTTTGGTAGGATTAATTTAACTTTTTAAATAATTCATTAATTAATTTAGTTTCTTATCATTTAGAAGTTGCATCCAAAATAGTAATCCTGCATATGAACATGACTCAGGAACAAGAAGATTCTTCTTCACTATGAATGAATAATAGCTTTAAATCTTAATGCTATAAGTTTATTTCCACAATTTGTACCAACAGCAGGTACTCCATAATACAATTTGCAACCATCTCCAAACCCATTATTATTCTAACTCGTAAACGGGCGAGTGTAATAAAGTAAGGTTTACAAAATTACAAAAAGAAAAGAAAAGAAAAGAAAGAAACCATACTCATGTCTTGAACTTCTGTGAGAGTTTCTCAACTCCTTCCCTGCAATCATCGACTACTCGCTTCACACCATCTTTAGCAGCTGAACTTAGCCCAACTGTACTCTGCTGCAAATCTTGCATTGACCCATTGACTTTCAACACAAGCCCATCTTTGACCACACTCGCATGGTTCACAGTCTTTGAACCCAGTTCTTTCAATTGAGATATAAAAAAGAGTATCTTTTCTATTACCATGTTAATGATCTGTTCGGATTTTCCCTTAACATTGGCTGCCATTGACTTTAATTGATCAATTAGGGTTTCAGCTCGGGTCTTGGTCTCTTCAACTGAAACCGTTTTCTGAGCATTGGCCCATGTTGATTCAGTCATTGACTCGTCACGAAGATCTTTGTCTACAATTACCTTAAGACCCTGACTCTCCATTTGCTTCTAGCCTCGTCTAGAACTTTTGCTTGCTCTCTTGCTCTTTTGGCCTCATCTTCTGCCCAAGATCTTCATGAAAAGTCAAAAAAATCAGGTCAACACACTTTTGACCAAAAATTATGATTATTTTCTATTAACTATGTGACAAAATGATTGAAAAAGAAACTATTTTTTTTATTAAAAAATAATCCTTTTTATTAAAATGATTCAAGAGGTTTTATGCATCAAAAATAAACTTTGAATGACCTTCGACACGTTTCCTTAACCACAACAAACATGCAATTAAAAACCATAAAACCATACAACACATTTATTTAGGTTTAATACCATAAAACCAATATACTTTTATTTAGGTCTTTTTTTTTTTTGACCGGCCAACTCAAAGCCCCATGCAGTACTTAGGCAAATTCCTGCGTATTAGTCAAGACTCGAACTTGCAATCCCAGGGTAGGAAACAGGCTAAGCCTTAAAACCTCCCACCTCCACCACTCCGTTGTGGCTTCATTGGCTTTTATTTAGGTCTAATACCATAAAAATCAATATACTTTCTAATTTTTCACCAAGAAGTCCCTTAATCAAATTTTGGTATATTAAACTCCCTCAACTTGTAAAAAATACACAAAAAGTCACTAAACTATTTTTTGTATACTAAAGTCCCTAAATTTGTCTACATAGCATGCACTTTTGACTTCTTTTCTAATAAAAATAACGACTTGTTGACTCCTAAATTTGTCAAAGATTGTTAAAGTGACGTTCACGATTTTTGCAAAAATGAGAAAAACTACACACTTTTATAATTAAAGAGTTAACAAGTCATTAAAAAAAGTCCGTGCATTTAGGTGTGAGGGCGACTGCACATTTTTTCCAAACAATATGATTTATTTTGCCAAATATGATTGAAAAAAATTGGTAGTTGTGCATTAGAGATCATACGTAAAATGGTAGTTGTGGATAATCAAGTGAAGCATACCTGGCCATGGCCAAAGCTTTCCTCTCAACTTCTAATTCATATTGTAACCGTATAATCTCCTGATTCTCAATTTCTGCATCTGTCCTAAGTTTGTTTATTCTTTCCTTTTCATATGATATTTCCACTTTATTACTCATAATTCCTTGCAGTTCTTCCTCTGCTTCACGCCTCAACTTTGAAAGCACTTCCATTTGTGAATCAACAGCAGCACGTTCTTTCATTATTTTAATGTTTTGTTCCTCTTGTTCCGCCTTTAATCGATCCAATTCCTGTCTTGTTTCTTCAGCTAATTTTCCTAAAGCAGTTATTTTTTCCCTTTCTAGTAAAAGGTCGTTTTCATAATATGAGTTGATGTCTTTCTGCACTTGATCAACAAGAGCACTATGTGCAGCAACAGCTTTTTCAGCCATTGATTCTGCTTCTATGCGTGCAAGTTCTTCGCTAACTATATCAGAAGCCTCACCCGTTGCAAGAGCAATAGCAGCTTGTGCTTTTGTCACAGGTTTATTGGGCTGAAATAGCCTTGTGTAACCTGCGGAAGTGGAATTAATATTCATTTTTTTAGCAAAATAATGTGACAGATAGGGGTGACAAGATCGGGGAGACATTTATCGGTAAAGGCAAACAGGCTAGGTTGGGCTGAACCGGCATTTTTTTGTCCATTTCTAACTTGTTTTATCATTTACGAACACGTTAATTGTGATTGCATAACAAATAATATTACTACAACAGTAATCTAAATCGTTAGATGAAGATGATTTAGGATGTATGCATCAAAAATGTAGTTAGGATACTCTCAACCCACATCTGTTTGAGATAAAACATAAACAAATTGACCCGATCATAACTAATAAATAAACAGCCCAAAACGAAAACTCACCCAAAGCAAGGCTTACTATTCCATTTTCTCCTGCTGATAAATCTGCTATGAGTGCAGGCCAAGCATCTGGATTGATCTTGTCAATGTCTATGAAACCAGAAAGTTGCTGAAGAATCTGCATGTTGGTGGAATTATATTTAGGCTTAAAAATTTATACGATATAGTCAAGAAAAACTTAATTCAGTTTAAAAGTCATATCACCGTTCTGTCAGCTACAGGAAGCAGTCTTTTTTCCAAGGACATTTTCCAGCTCACAAGATCCTGACGAGATAGAGGGCTACAAAAATTTGTAAAAGAGGAAAACATTTGAGGTTAAAAGGGGCAAAGAAAAGAAATATGGTAATATAATTGTGAAATTGTGAAAATATGTACCTTTCGGGACAAAAATGCAGAGAGCTGTTGTCATCTTCTTGATTTGAAATATTCAAGTCACGTTGAGAGAGCTTACTGGCTATGAGTCCAGCTTCTGCCAAGCCTGTATATCCAAGTGTAACATAAATTTCATTATATAAAATGATATAATTCCAAATATTGAGTCGAGAATGTTTAAATGTCTGTATTTACCTTGAATGGAAGAGAAGTCAGGATCTTCAGGCGTAATATCATCAAATGCAAGTTCAGTAACATTCTCGATATACATTGCAGGGTACACTTTGGATAGAGTGTTTCTATACATACCACAATTAAAAAGATTAGCTTTACTGCATATTTATACAAAAATCAACTCAAGTTTATACCACACACTTAATGAAAGAAAATGTACCTAGAAAGAGCACTGCTGGCAGAAACCAACCATCGAGCATATTCACGGCGAGTACATAAATCACCGGGCTGAACATCACCTTCAATCACCTAACATCAACCATACTTGCTTATATAATTTCCACACTTTCCAAATCTAATAAGAATTTTTTTTTTTTTTTTTTGCCAAACGAACCTTTAACACTTGCAAAGCTGCTAATGCTTGCCCCTGAATGTGATCAACAACTGCAGGAACTAACACCTTCCGGGAAGAGCTTGCAGAGCAGGCGAAAGTACAGATGGAGCTGGAATGCTTGCAGAAGAAGAAATCTTTCCGAGATCCACCGATTCATAAAATGATCCTTTAATGTCATTGTTAAAATTAATATCACCGTTTTCACTTTCAAATGTATAAGGTATCGACTCCCCTGAGAACACTTGAGCTTCTTTATCGTCAAAATCTTCGATTTTTGAGCTAACGGGCTCCAAGATCACATTCACCTGCTCACTCTGCGTATCAAGTACATTAACCGAGGGTGGCGATGAGCTGGACTTATCTGAACCATTTATTACAGTATCCACCTCGTCGGAACCTGTATCAGGATTTATTGAGTTTACATCTGTGACCAATGAATCTGTAACTTTGACATCTGTCAGGGCATTTTCTAGATCATTATTACTTGATTCAAAGTTCTCAGCAACAAGACTGTCATCTACATTCTCAATGCTTGATGCATCAACCAAATTATCATCTTCATTGGATTTTTGTAATTCAGATAACTCCTCTGGTAAATCTTGTTGATCGGAAACATTGTTCATCACATCCCTATCTTCTATGTTGGTACTATGGTCTAGTTCATTATCATTTGTAGTTTCGTTTTCTTTATCATTAGAAACATAGTTGTCATTTTTTGTCTCGGTTGAGTCAGTTCCTTCATCTTCAACATTATCATTCTGGTCAGCAGAGATCAATGACTCTTCCTGATGTTTTGTCAAAGTTTCCATGTTCTTTTTTGGCCCTAAAATCGTTATAAAATTTAGACCAACTAAAAATATTGAGCTATGAATATAAGAAAGCTTAAAAATTTTAAAAGTACAGAAAAATAAAAAAAAATATAGGGGAAAAACCCCAACTTACCAGATGCACGTCTACTTATAGACAAAGTTGCAAAGGCGAGCCCACCAACAAGAACAACTCCTGCTACTGCAGCTCCCACTACGCCTGAAAGTAAGCTACATGAGCATTATTAATAAACAAGAATACCATCTGCAGCAACAAAAGATCATATGTAAATGTTGCACATAAAGGATCTAACTTCCAGTGTAAGCAAATTTGATCACAAAATTATGAGTTTGGTACTTTTCCTAATGAATGTCGTTGCAAATTTAATCCGAATGATAATTTATGCCAGTTAACTCTTTCCAAAACAGCTTTGGAATTAAAATGTATTGTGTCACACAATAAAACAGAATTGAGCTTTTAGCATTGATTACTCATAGAAACAACACTAAAACCTAAGGACCCAAATTTATATAATGCTAAATTATTATATCGAGAAAACTATCTTGGAAAATATATATACATGCCAGATTTCGTACATAAAATAATATTCAGTCATTTTTATTCTATTTTTATTAGACAATCTCAAGACTTCAGTGGCGGATTTACTTTGAATGTATGCTGGGCCTGTGCCCACTGTAGAAGCTATGATAATGTATTATTTATTGCCTAATAATATGGTTATTTGTTGCCAAGTGCCAACTAGTATGAAACAGGAATGAATAGCTTTAACAGTATATTATTGCCAAATAATGAACAATACTTTAGCTGACTTATGAGTGGGTAGCATAAATTTATTCCATTTGAAAGATGGCTCAGAGAAAAAATAAAGATATAAATGAAAGAAAAACAATATTCATTGATAAAGATATTAAAGGTTCAGAAAACGGAATGAGTTTTCTACCGTATATTTATATATCTCATAAACTATGTTGCTATATCATTATATTTTTTTTCTCCTTTTGCCAATTTTTAGCCTGACCCGTATTGTGCCCCTCGTAAAAAAAAAAAATTCTTGTATTCGCCACTACAAGACTTATATAACCAATGTTGCAGAAGGCGCTAGGCGGGCGGTGAGGTCCAGCCTAGGGACTAGTCGGGACTAGGCGAAATTAGGCGTTTTGGTATTTTTATACACACACACAAATTTAGGTGTTTTTTGAAAATATGTTAAGATATATACACATAATACTTAGAAATACTTAGATATATACACATAATACTAAGAAATACTTAGAAATTTAAAAAAATTTAAAAAAAAACACCGTCTAGGCCCGCCTAATGGCCAAAACACCTAGTTCACCGACTAGGTCCTTATTCTTCCTATATTGTTCACCGAATAGTGCCTAGGCGGCCGCTTAGGCTGATTTTTACAACACTGTATATAACAGATGTTACATAGTAAACCAAATTTGCTTTCATCCTACACCACCAAGAGGAAGAAATCCTAAACACTTTTCCAAGTGCCACACAAAAGAGGGCACGAATCGACGCGCCTATTAAAGCAACCAAAAAGTAGGTGCCTTGTTTAGTTAATAAATTAGAGTCATGTTGGTTCCTTTTGAATATTCTTAAAATCGTGAATCACTATTTAGTTCAAATAAGGGCATGGAACCAGCTGAGCCTGAACTCACCACAACCCTCACTTTTAGAGTGTGCTGTAGGACCTAACAAGATTAGAGCATATGCAGTCGGTAGAGGTCGACAAAAGCCCCTGTCAGACAGACGCGGGAAGAAGGCGCAAGACCTCATGGAACCCCCCCCCCCCCCCCCCCCCCCCCGGTCCCCTATTTTCCTTCTTCTCTCTCCTCTCCACTAGACATCCCACTTCCATACATTTGTGTGGAGTGAAACAGAAAACCAACATAACCAACCCGAAATGACTGAACCGAACCAAAGTCCGATGGTACGGCTTTTTGTATTTCTGACAACCAATTAACCGAAAATCGATGGTCAAGAGAATACATACATACCCAACATTTCAGTTTCGGTGGACACATAAAACCGAACCGAACCAAGCCGCCCCGTGCACACCCTAATCCGTAGACACTAAACTAACATCATTTCGGATGCTCTTAAACCGCCCCTCCTAAAAGCCAAAACTAATTGCATCAAACTCAATCACATATCTCCAACAAATTGACACTACAAAATAAAACTATTTTTATGAATCAAATCAATTAAATAAAATAATTGAATACATCATCTTTTACCTCCAGACCAACCCTTTTTAGGCGTTGAATCATTCAAACCCTCATTATCATCACCAGACCAACCAGAAAAGGCTTTAACAGAAGAATCAAAGCTTCTTCGTGGTTTAATAGAATTCGCATTATTATATAATAAAGAAAGAGAAAAGCAATGAAGTTGATACTCTAGCTTGTGAACATGCATCCGTAGAAACACAGATGGTGAAGGGTATTTTCGACAATTGAAGGTAGATAATCGGAGCTGGTACGAGGTTGGAGACCTTGTTGTGATTAAACCACTCATGGTGTTTGTTGTATTCAACTATAAGATTATTGTTGTTGGTTCTATTTTAGGGTTTTGTGTGTGTGTTTTTTACAGTGATTGGGGAGGGAAGAAGATAGAATTAGACCCACAAGGGTACCTACTTTTTTTGTTCCGGAGAGTTTCGACTCTTGCGGTGGCGTAATTGATATTAAGTGGTATTAACTGTTTTGGTTTTTCTGTGGACGCGGTTAAGTAGGTGTTATGTATGTAAAAACATTGTGGGTTTCCGAACCTGGGTTAGTATCGTCAGTTGATCTGCGGCCACCCAATTGTTCTGGAAAAAAAAAACTCGCCGTTCTAAAGAAACCTATTTTTAGGTTGTTAATTTCCTTTTTTTTTTAATCTAAACGTCTCCAAACTCTTATATTTGCAAATAATACACTCATTGCCTGGATTTAAACCCAAAACCTTATACTAAAAAGGAAGACTTTCAACCACAAGCTTATAGCTCAGTGGTTTTAGGGAAATGATGGAAGACTTCTGGCCGCTTGGCCAAGAGTTCGATTCCTGATATACCGGGTTTTTACCGGCTCTTTATCATCGTGTCATTGGGCGGGTAAATGGTCGGGTTTTCCTCAGAACTGGTGCCTTGGTGGGTGCTAGCTACCCAACACATTCTAGGACGGGCACCTGAGACGTGTCTTCACCTAGAAACGTATGGACGCTTTCACAATGTTGGATGCCCGAGTAGTATTACCCCATCATATTTTCCTTTCAATATCAAATACATTATTATCTAAATTTAAACCTGGAAGTCTGGAACATCTCTTCTAAATGACTACCAAATTGGCTACCTCACGTTAGTTTGTTAATTACCTTATCAAAAGAGCATATATCCCACCTACTTGGATTTTTGGGTTGTTGGTGGACTCGTTGTAATTAATCAAAGTTGGAGGTGGTTTATGTAGTTAGGTTAAGTTTCGAGGGCTCTTTATGTCACATTTTCTTTTAAATATTAAAATAAGAAATTTTGTTGTTGATTATTTTGCTACGTGTATTTTTTTATTCGTTGAAATATCACTGGTAGAGTAAGGAATAATCGGATAAGAATGTAACAATAAATGGTGCCTATTGTTATGAAAATTTTTATAATTGTTTCACTTGTACTGAATTAGTTAAATGAAATAGTTATATAACTTTGTTATCATTTAATTATTATTTTTTATGATCAATTTTCAGGTACTATTGATCATTTTTTTATGATATATTTGTATTGCTTATATACAAGGCTGGTCATAAGAATTTTATTACTTTAATTTTTATATATTATATTTTTGCATTTGTGTCTAAACTGAGCTTGTTTTAATAATCCTTTTATACTTTAATATTCAGATATTTTTGGTAACAAGTTGAATCTTTTGGAGTTTGGGATGGGATTGAGTTCAATTGTCAAAGCCATTGGAGTGATGGTATTTCTCCCTTTATGGGTAACGATTCAAACCTCTTCAAAGACGGATTTAATGTAACTTAAACGGTTAAAAAATAACGAGTTGAATCTTTTGTCTTAAATCATTGGGATTTGCAAAGTCTGCTTGTTGGTGCAAGACTGCAAGTTATTGCATATTTTGTATTTTTTGTTATAAAAGTTTGAACTTCAATTGTCACATTGTGTATTAATAATTTATGGGCAAAGAAATGAAGTATAAAATTATAAAGATATCAACTCTTGAAAGCTCACCCCGAAAAAAGTTTTAAGAGTGGTACCCATAAGAACAATAGAATAATGTTTGTGGTGTTTGTTTACAATGACTCTCATTTTATCTTGAGGGGATATTAATTCATATAATGGGGATATTTTTAATTAATTAAAATAAAAGAATAGACAAGCCTAAAAATCACAATGATCCACTTAACTTATGACACATGTCCTATTTCCTATTCCCTCATCTCTTTATCTTCGGTCCTTCACTCAAGAGTTAAGGGAGTGGAGGGGTGTAGGTGAGCGGCATTAGTTGACACGTGGCAGTGAAGGGGCGTGGGTTTAGGGAGTGAATGAGCTTGAGTTTGGGGCTTGGGTTTTTAATAAGTTTGTGTATATCATTTTTTTTTAAATCAGCTAATCAAGATCCAACCCACCTGCCCCACGCTCATTGCCATCTCCACGCCATAGAAGCCACGCCACAATTCCCACAAGATCCAACCCACCCACCCCACGCTCATTGCCATCTCCACCAGTGGCGGAGGTTTGTAGGGGCGGGGAGGGGCGGCCGACCCCCCCGGATTTTCGCGCAGAAGTTCCGATTATATAGTATCCGTATAGAAAATTTTGAAAATATAGGGTTTCGACCCCCGAAACTGGTTTTCGACCCCCTGAAACCAGTGACTTCCGAACCCCCGGTGACTTCCGACCCCCCGAACCTTCGGGTCAAGCTTCGCCACTGATCTCCACGCCACAATTCCCACGTCCACTCCCCTTAGTCTTGTATGCAACATTTTTATGCACATTAGTGAATTCATGAATCATTTTTTAACCATTTTTCATGTTAAAAATTATATATTCCTAAATGAATTTTAACCATTTTAAATCATAAAAATTGTGGATAGTATGTGTCCATGTGCTTGTAAATAATCTGAAATAGGGATCATTTCTCATTTTATCCGCCGGAATAATTGAAGTCATAATAATATTAAACAAAATGTTATTTGTAGCAACATCATTCTTAACTTATCCAAAGTCCATTTACATGTTCCATGGCTTAGCTTAAACTTCTGTCGAATGTGTTTTCTCTGTAAGATTCGGTGTCGATCCTTCCCATAACTCCTTTAGCTCCTTTCGTGCCAGGAGATCACAATTATCGGTCCAAGTGTCGATGGAACCTACACCAAATAAATGTTGACCAGATAATATAAGTCAAACCACTCAAATGGCAACCTAACATGAACCAATCAGCTTAAAGGAATCATCTCAACATGGACCCACTCCAAGAAAATTCAACTAAATTGATGCAAAAATGGCAAGTTACTTTCTTGAGTTAGTTAATTATCTAGATATGTGACAATTGTTGGCAATTCCAACCGTTATGTTTAATCTCTAAAGGGT
This sequence comes from Ambrosia x helenae, assembly GCA_030844895.1. Taxonomy (NCBI): domain Eukaryota; kingdom Viridiplantae; phylum Streptophyta; class Magnoliopsida; order Asterales; family Asteraceae; genus Ambrosia; species Ambrosia x helenae. Next base: position 9,134,109 of record CM061232.1, read on the forward strand.
CAAACATATTTAAAAGGAAAAAAAAAGTTAGCTTCATGTCAAATGGGTCGAAAGTGATCCAAAGCGTATATCATTTTATTCAAAAATTCACAACACTTTTGAAACAAATATAACTGTTTCAAGTAACCAGGGCAGTCCAACCCGGTCCAACCCATTTCAACCCATACCATAAATACCCAATTTGACTAGTTACCAGACCTGTCATCTCCCTCACTTGACGAATAAAAGCACTGGTGGAAACGACGAATGCCAAAGTTGAGTTTTTCTGTTGGTGAGCATGCTTAGATAGAATCCCATCAAAGGAAACACTAAGCAGAAGGGGAGTGGTTTTGGATGATGGAAAATGCTCTCGGTGTGGCCTCGAAGAAGAAACGTTGAAGCACATTTTGGTTTCATGCTTATTAGCTAGAGCGATTTGGTGGCAAGTGTGGGTGTGGCTTAACTACCCGTCCCAGATCCCATGGGTTCATGCCATCAAATTCTCGAGTGGGCCAGGTCACTAAATGGTTCGAAGAGATGAAGAAGGTTATAAGCTCGGTAACACTATCAACTAAGTAGCACATTTGGAAGGCAAGAAATGATAAAGAATTCAACCAAAAGTTGGTTCCATTCAACAAAACGGTAGAGGACATAACTTTACACCCGTTAATGTGGATTAAATGTAGATCCACGTTACAAAAACTCGGAGTGGGGGAGATGGAATGATTTCAATATACGCGAATACGCGATGTAATCTTGTAATTTGTCTTTGGGGTTTTACAGCATCTTGCTGGCCCTTGCTATATGATATATAGTCCCGCCGTCCAAAACAAATGTGTCAGAACAACTTGGCCAGTGCACCTTCGCAAGAAGTAAAGAAGCAAACCTCATAGCAGCCTATATCCCCCTCACAATTCTCTCTTTTCAAAACACAGGTCATTTGGATGTGCATGAATATAATAGCATGGGTCTTAAATCATTCAACTTTATCTAGCAAAGCAAGTTCAATGGCATTAACAGAAACATTACATACCAGATATAGAAGTGCTGGCTGTGGAGAATGAGTAAGAATTCCAGCTGCTAACGCAGCTACCAATCCAATTGCATATCCAAATGTAGCATACCATATGTATTTATACCCCTTTTGCGGAGATATATCCAGAGGGTTTGCAGCCTCTTTGACTTTTCTATGGTCAAAGCAGAGAACTAATGCCAGAAGCATAGAAGGAATAGCCTACACGAACAAATAAATTAACAATAAGCATATTTAGTATTACCGACCTCTCTCAAAGTTAAGACAATATATTTACCATATCACCAAGACCAAGCATCATGAAATCACTAGCAGCATTTCCAGGTACAATGCCACCTAATAAGTTTCTCGGAAATACAATTTTCACAGGCAACTCGAGCTTTTTTGTAATTAGTTGCAACCCCGGAAGACTTAAAGAGTTAGCCACTGTATGAACAGGGTTAGAAGCTTGTTGTGTTGCTACTGCAACCATAACATTTGCACCAAAAAACCATTCTGAATAAAATACCCAAAATATGTCATAGGCAAATAAGCAGATAAGCAGCATTGCACAAACTTTAATGTTGGGCAGACGAACATGGCTCACAAACGCAAAACAAAGTGAAATCCCCAACAAATTGTTCAATATCCAATGCCCGGAAACAAGCCATGCTGCAACTGTACTGAAGCACATAAACAACAACAGCGCTTGTATCCGAGTAAAAGATTTGGAGCAGCAACGAGACACAAACGGGTCAGAAAGACCAAACTGCGACTTCACATGGGCTATATAAGGAGAGAACACAAAATACAGAGATGACACCGAAGCAACTGCAGTGAAAGCAGTGAGCAGTTGTGAAACCGAAGAGAACAAGTAGAACATTGTAAGCAGACTTAACGAGCTCATAACCGGTATCATAAGTGCTTGAGACCGATCCAACGTGATCGATGCTTCAGACAGATCACGATTCTTTTCCATTTCTTTTCCATAATTTAACGCCCGGAAAGCCGACCCAAATGTCACCGCAATAGCCGTCAATATTAGAGTAACCGGGGCCGGCTCCATAAGAAACACTAGCTTCCATAAAGGCTCCATTTTTTAAAAAACACTAAACCACAACTATCAGAAATGACACCTAATTTAGTCAGCTGAGCATGTACACTGACAGATTAGCTGCTAGAAGGTCACAACCATCAACCAATCCCCTGAAATACAAAAAAATAATAATAATAAAATAAAATAAATCAATGGTATAACCATAGTTGTCAAAGCGCCTAGGCGCACTCAAGGCGCACAGGCCAAGCCTGGAGCCTAGGCGCAAGGCGTATAAAAAACGAGGGCTTTTTATAATTAGGCGCATAGTACAAAATAATTTTTTTAGGGATTTTAGAGATGTTTTAGGCTTGTTTAGGGCTACATTAGGATGTTTTAGGGTTGTTCAGGACTTGTTCATAACTCATTTAGGATGTTTTAGAGGTTTAGGCAACTTTTAGCCTGAATTTGGCCAGAGATCAGTCTGAAAACAGCCCCGATAGTGTGCCTCAGTGCCTAGGCGCGTGCCTCACAAGACGCAGCGCACTTGGTGCGCCTGGTTGCGCCTAGGCGCGCTTTTGACAACTATGGGTATAACAGATCAATCATGTAACTAATACTTTATAATTATGCATATACAGATAAATTTCATTTACCTACTAAAATCACTAGTACGGCCGGCAAATCTTAACCTGTTTAAGACACAATAAAACCTGTTTAAAAAAGTAAACTATACAATTTTAACTTTTTTAAAAATAATTAAAATTAAGAGGCTCATTTCTCCTTCTTGATACATAAAACATATAATAGTTTATAGACATGAGGTATAAACTAGTTAAACGAGTCGTATTCATGTCGTGTTTTTCAAAACCTCTCTTACACGTTAAACACGATAAGACCTGTTTTGTTAGTCGATTGACAAGCAATTAGCACATAAAAGTCAAAGCAAGTCCGATCCGATCTCATGACAAAATCAAAAAACCTAGGGCACGGAATTCAATGACAGCAACAGCAATTTCGATGCATCTTCATCATCATATAATATTAATTAAGTACAATAGAAACAGAATTACATCAGAATGTACAATCAATTAGCGGCAGCATAAAATAAACATAAGAAAGTCGATTAATTTCAAGTGGAACAAAACAAATATAGCAAAGAAATGAAACATAAGGAGATTTGTGATATGTAAAATAAGGATCGGAGATTAGGAAATTGTAAAGAAAATGGATGAAGAGAAGACTTACGATTGAAGAGAAATAATAATAATAATAAGTTGAAATTTGGAGTGATGAAAGAAGCAAAGGGGAGAAGAGAACTAACTGTGTGCACCCAAAGCAATGTCTCCCCCGTCTACAAGGTTTTTGTTTTTGCTCTTTTTTTAGATGTTTATATTTGCTGTTATTGCACATATAGCCCTATTGTTTATGGATAAACGCGTTTTTCATGAGCAAGTAGTTTAACGTAAAAAGTGTCACTTTCAGTTTTAAAATTGTGATAACTTTTTCATATGATATTATTTTAAAAAAAATAAATAAATTATAAAAACAAGTTTTTTATCTTATTTCATTTGTATGCTCTATTACCATAGTTTTTTTTTTTTTTTTTATAAATTTGCTGGGTTGATAGCTTGCGTTTTGTTGAGGCTATACATGCGCTTTATCATAAAACACAATTTATACCTGATAAAAAATGCAAGTTATCAACCCAACAATTTTTTTAAAGTATATCAATAGGGTATGCAAATGAAATGGGATAAAAAATGTGTTTTTATGGCGTATTCTTTTTAAAATAATAATATCGTATGAAAAAACTATGGACGTTTAAAAATGAAGGTGGAACTAAACAATGGTAGATTATACCTATTTCACCTTTTAATCCTATCTATTGATTCATTTAGATCAAAACCCAAAATCCTTCTTTGTTAAGACATTTTTTACAAAATAGTTTCTCATTAAAACATTTATTTATTTATATTTATTTATTTTTTAAATTAAAAATAAGAGGAATAAATAGTAGCAATTGTGTGGCTTTTTAAGCTCAAACCTAGCCAATTTAACCTATGAGAGTCGAAAGAACCTAAGGTTGTATGTTGTTCACGGTGAGCACCGACGTGACTCTCAAGTAACTTGATCATGCCAAACTATTGTGGCCGGGGGTGAGCACCAGCGTGACCACAACCTACAAATCCAACACAAAAACCTTTTCTTCGCGTTGTGAGCCTGCTTGCGTTAGCTCGATAGCGTCTAGTTAGCTTGGGGCTGTTGTGGCTAGGGTGAGCGTGGGCCAACGTGGCTGCTCGCGCTTGATCACTCATATGTCCACAATACACGGTCTAAGCATCAAAATTACAATTTACCATGATACATCACGACTATTAAAATTGTATCACATCTCTCAATTAATATAATGAAACTTATATGTTTAAGGTTGGATGGTGTGGTTTAGAGCCCCTAGAGACTCCAATGCGCCACATCAGCTCCACGTAGACAAGGGCGTTATTTAATAACTACCAGGAAATAGAATAACGCCAATTTAATTAAAAAATGAGAAAAAAGGGAAAAAAATTGGTTGATGTAAAGTAGGGGCCACCAGATTAGCCATTAACGCTCATTATTGTGACCCCAATTGGTAAATAACGCCTAGAAAATAGAAGAGGGGCACCATTTTTTTTAAATGGCTGAGGTGGAAAACAATAACGCCCTTGCATCGTGTAAGCCTAACCCACTGTAAAAGACTCTTCCTTAATGATCTTACCAATTTAAAAATAGGGATCAATCAATCAATCAATTATACCCCGTATATCCCACGAATAGTGAAAACTATTGGTAGGATCAGGGAAGAGTGAGATGTAGGCACACCTTACCTCTACCATAGAGATAGAGAGGCTGTTTTCAAAGACCCCCAACTCAAAAAAAGTAACAGAAGATAGACAAACATACAAGTAAAGAGACAAGTTCCACAGGGATATTCAACTATCGGCTAAACCAACCAAATGCAGGAATAAGCCGGTAAGGTAGTAAAGAAAAATCTATTACCACATAAAACACCATACAAACATATAAACAAGAAGACAACCACATGCAAGTTTTACCTTATTCACCAAAACAAGATAGATAGATAGATACATAAATTAACGTAGGTCTAAAATCCTATATCTAAGGTCACCTAAAAATAGGGATGACTTTTGTTATTGAACACCCTCTATTCCCGCTCCCCCATGATCTCCACACGACCACACAGTAGTTAGCACGATGGCATTGATATACTTCTTCCAAGTTTTGCACCCCCTTTGATCTTGAACATAAACCAAAAGCTGCTCAACCTATATTAAATAAAGATTATATAGACAATAGTTCTATTTAGGCTCGTATATTAAACAAACTTAGTTTTATATTAAATTTGATTTGGGTTTTTAGCGAGTTGATCTCTATTAGCTCAAGTTGTTCTCACCATATTTACATTACTAGTTTTAGCTTTATGTATTTCACTCTGCCCAAAATCTCTTATTCAAGTAAATGACTAGATAATATGCTACCGTTTGATTCCTTAAGTTTTTAATTAATAATATAATTTATTATATAAAAAATATATTAAAACATCCAATAAACCGGTTAGGAATCGAAACCGGTTTTAAAAACGAAAAGCAATAACACAACCAGTTTTGGAAAATCAGCTCCAATCCAATTTGATTTGCCGGTTTTACACCGGTTTGAGATTATATACGTTAAAACCGGTTTCCTACCGGTTGAGATTATATATTTTAAAACCGGTTTGGATTCTATATCCAATTTTGACTTAAGTTGACCAAAACCGAACCGATTTGGCCCAAAATCTTGTTTGTGCACCTCTAAATCTCTTAAATTTGTAAATCACATAAAAATATTTAGGACACTGTTTGTACAATGGAGAACACATAATTGATTTTGAAACATTACATTTACATATATGTTACACACAATCAAATCAAATCAAAAGAAAATAAATAAGTAAATGGTAATGCTAATGCTAATTTGGTCAGTTTCATTTGAAAGAGGAGTGGTCATCAGTTCTATTTTAAATCCACAATAATACATGTAAAAAATGAAGTAACTTGTAACAAATCTACACGCGTAAGTATACATACAAACCGCTACAATAGACAGTGTACATGATCGGTTGGTCATCCACGCTGAATTACCCTTGGCGGTTAACTGTTCAACCAACCAACCATGTAGTAACTAGCCTCAGCTCGGTTTAACCGGTGGCTGCAACGTAGGAAAGAAAGTCCAGTTGTTTTGTGACCCCAACTCCACACCATTCCTGTTGTCAAAATTGAAATCCCTGCTGACTGATTGGCGTTTACCAGTACCAGTCGCGGCGCCATCTAAATGCGTCAACTCAAATGAGACCCTGTGGTCAATTAACAGTTCCCTCTTCGGGGAACTGGTTGCTGAGTTGGCAAGCGATGCCACCTCAGAAATTTGGCTCTCCATAAGGTACATTTCCCCACACCTATTGGGCTCAAACTACCTGAACCCAACCTTGAACCCATACCATTTGGAGTCATTGACCCAGAACCTATTCTCGAACCCAACCCATATCCGTATGGAGTTGCTGCACCCGAAACACCAGTTGGAGTAGCAGACTCAGAACCCAATCTTGAACCCCATTTACGGGTTGAGAAGGACTCATAACCAATGAACTTTGAGCCGTCCCAAACCCGTAACTTTAGCACACGATGCTGCTTATCCGGGAAAGGTGATGATGTACCAGAATTCGGTTTTGTAGAGCCTGGTGACAAAACACCACCACCACCTGGACTTCCTGTGTATGGCTGGAACTCATATTGTGAAAATGGAAACTTTTGACTTGACCCTATACTGTGTCTTCTGGCTCGCGCAAGCGATGAAGTTAATAGTTGAGCGAACGGGACTTCAGGTGATGATGGTGTGGTGATCTGTACTGACTCAGGAGGTGGAGTAAAGGAAGCAGTAGATGGTTCAGTAGTATAGGTAGAAAACACAGGGGGTGAAACTAGCTGCGTCTCGTAAGCATAGGGACCGACAGTGAATATTGAAGACGGAACGCCTTGTGGGTAAGGATTTTGTGAAAGGGATTTAAAAGAAAGCAATCCAACTGGTGAATAGGTAGCAGAAGGAGGATCTGATTGGAGAAAAGATGCAGGAGATGAAGGTGGAGCAATGAAGGGAAATATTATAGTGTTGCTGTTTACATTTTGGGTCACGGACGCTGCTGGTCCTAGTAGCGCTGGCTCAGGCGCCAAGAGGGCGTGTCTAATTTGTTTGCTTTGTTTGTAAGACCCGAAACACCGGTACAGACTCCAGCAGCTGCCCCATCTTCTCTTCTGAAGACATATATAACATGCAATGTAAAAATAATTCATCAAGAAATCATAGAACCGATGAATTTCGGATTAAAAGTTACCAATATACAGAAGAAGCAAAACATTATAGCTCCCCTAAAACAAAAAAAATGTTTTATGTGAATGTTCGGTTCGTTTACAGGCCTAGCTAAGATTAAGGTCAAGGCAAAAAAAATATTGGCTCAACTTGCCGTGTAAGACTTCGGTGGCTTCACTTGTGTGTGTGTGTGTGGTGGTTTGGGGGGGGGGGGGGGGGTTCACTTATTTTTCTCTCGAAGGTGTGTAATAGTCTCACTAAAACAAATCAAAAAAGGGTGGGTGACGTGGCTTTTGGTGATTGGCTCATATAAAAAGGTGTTTCACACTCTCACTCGCGCCTGTGAACGGTCTCACGCTAGGCTCGATAACGCGCCCCATTAACGCTCCCATGGGCTGATGTGTACAAGGGCGTTGGCCCATAACACATGGTCTAAAGAGTTGCAGGCCACAATAGTCATGGCTCATCGCTGACAGTTGAGTTCACACAACTAATAATTCTCTCTTTAAGTAAAAGCAGTGGGACAGCTTTCATCATGACAGTTACAATCACTAATTCATTATAGCAATCTACTGTTTCAAATGGTGATGCCAGATATGAAAAAAAAAAAAAAAGAAAAAAAAAAGTCACCTCATTTGTTCAATTAGGTCTCCACCAGTTCACACATTGCAAACCATTTACTGCAGTGGCGAAGCTTGAGCGGAAATTTCGGGGGTCGGAAGTCACCGGTTACGGGGGTCGAAACCGTATATACCAAAAAAATTCTACACGGATACCATATAATCGGAACTCTGGAGCGAAAATTTCGGGGGGTCGGCCGCCCCTCCCCGCCCCTATAAAGCTACGCCCTTGATTTACTGATCTTTTTTTTAATCTAAAACATAATATTCTTGAAACAGGTTACATTTAGATGGTGGGTAAGCGGGCAACAAGCTCCGCCGCTTGTTGCCAACCATAAACATAAAAGAAAGGAAAAAAAAAAAAGTAGAATCAGACATAACTTGACTGGTCCAGGAAAGATCCATTTCATCTAACCTCTAAAAGTCTCTCATATTTGGACTAATGCATTACTAAAATATAAGTGGTCCATTATTAATAAATTCACAAACTTCAAAAGAAATTCTAAAAACCACATCCAGTCCCACCATTCGGTGGAGCGGCAAAGGCAACGAAGATAAAGATAAGAACTAGGCCTCCTTTGAAGGTCAACCTTGCGTTACGCCAGAGTGTCTCGGCTCTTGTGGCGGCGTAACGTCTGTCAAGTGACAGTCAGCTGTAGCGGTATGGTTTATGTGGGGACACAGAGAGGTCTCGTAAGCCGGTGTTATGCCCCTCTGTGAAGAAACTCGACGGGTTGATCCGGGCCAGCCTCATAGCTGTGCCTACGGCTGCCCAGTCCCAACCACTTAGTGGGTGGTATCTTGACAGACACAGTTGTTCCAAAAAAACAATTAATCACATACAAATATTGTAGCCATGGTTGTAAAACTCTTCCTTGGAAGCCAAGTAGTGGCTACAAGGTAAAATGCCGAGGCGATTTTCTTCAATTTCAACTTCGCCCAGTTACTCGGAATCGATTAAAATTTAGTTAGTCAACTCGGGCTTAGTTTAACTTAAAATAAAGTAAATCATAATTCCTATATCTATAATATATTAAAGAATGAATATCATTTTTTAAAAAGATAAGAATCAGTTTTTTGAAATACTTTGAACACGTATCTTTTTTATTTTACCAGCCTCGGAGCGTCTAACGACTTTTGCAACATGATTATTAGATTAGCACAAGTAAACAAAAGAGTTGACAAACATATGATAAACAACAAACCTGAACAGAGGTGGGTTGTACACGAGTTTCAGCAGAAACTATAGCAGTTGCAGCAGCGTTGACTGTCTCTACGGTGTTATTAATCGAACCCATGCTTATAATCCAATTATAATACTATCATAGGATAGGTTCATCGGAAAAGCAAGAAAAAAATAATGAACATATTTTACAGTATATCATATCACATCACGTACATAAAGTAATCAACATAATTGAATAAAAATGGTGAAGATATATATAAAAGATTATTATGGACAAAAAGGAGGAGGCACTCTCTCTCTCTCTCTAGAAGAACTAGATGTTTCATTTAATATCTAGCTGTGATTTTGTAATTATGTCGCACGTAACGTTATGATTAAATGTTTATTTAAGTTTGGTGAATGATATTATACTCATTGATTGGGACGTTTTTAATCCTAAACTTTTAAGGTGATAGAAAAGTTAATATTTATTTTTTCACGCCGTTCTAATGGTATGTTCTAATGGTGTTGGGATAACTTTGTTTAAAGTAGGTCGTTGATTGAAATTAGTAATAAATGTTATGCGCGAGTAAGGAGTTTACAATAGCAAGCTTCAGCCGGTGGGTTTCCCCAATAATGGATGATGGGGTGCAGTGGCGGATTCAGTAATTTTTTTCACTGGGTTCCCTTTTTAGATGTTTCAATTTCATTTTACCAAACATAAAAATTTCGGGTCGGTTCAAGGGTTCGGGTTGGTTTAACGGTTCGGTCCGGGTAAGGTTCGTCACATAATAAAAAAACGATACAATAATGAAAAAGCATCGCATTAGAAATTTAAAGCACATAATATAAATACGATTATCTTTAAGGATAAAAAAACAGACCGAAACTTGAAATATTCGTTTGCATAGTTAAAAATACACAATAACCACAATAATATTTGTACCAAAGTAACAATAACACCTTAGTATATTTTTTTGCAAAATGCCACATATAGTACTAATTATCTTGGGAATCATCCAAACTAACAATTCAATAAGAAGTTTAACTTTCAAAACATTAATGGTATATAAAAAAAATACACAATAACCACAATAATATTTGTACCAAAGTAACAATAACACCTTAGTATATATATATATATATATATATATATATATATATATATATATATATATATATATATTTTTGACATAAGGTTGGCCATTAAAAAAATAAAAACAAAAAAAACATAAAGTTGCATAATTGATTTATCAATTTAGTCAAACTGCATTTAATGAGCTAATCTACCAACTAATTAAATAATGATTAAGTTAGTATTTACTATTTATATTACTATACTACTATCACTTTTTTTATATAACATTTTAGATTTTGTAGTACTATTATTAATAATATTGATACCAATATTAACGAAAAATAAATAACCTTTAATAAAAAAAAATACGAAAAATGCAAAAGTTCATTATTAATAAATAAATATACGAGTCTCTAGTAAAAAAAAAAGTAAACATGCAAATATTAAAATACTTAATCAACTAGATCGACAAAACCACTTTCACGGTGACAAAGTTGGGTATATAGTTCTAGACACGGCCTATACATGGTTTCCCATCTAGTTGCAGACTGGCTAATGTTGCGAAAATTCCAATAAGGCGTGATAGTAGGCATTGGGTACCCTTCTTGCAATTCCACCCTGATATAATGGTTCCATCATTAACTAGGGCAATTGTAAGAGCTCTGTGATGTTGAATCTCTTCTAAACCACTCCAAAACGGGAAAATAGTCGTACTGCCTGACATGCTTAAAGAATGGACGATTACACCAAACTTATTAGCAATCAGAACACCTGCCTCAGGCATTTTCATTAGCAATGGTACATGGGAGTTAGTTCCTCGTGACCTATCCATGAATATTATTCGTTCCATGTGGTTGTTTAAACATAAATACAGGTCAGACGGGACACTAGAGAGGTACAAGGCCAAATTGGTGTGTGATGGTCGTTCACAACAGGTGGGCATTGATTGTGGTGAGACTTTTAGTCCGGTCGTTAAACCGGCTACCATACGCACAGTAGGGATGAGCATTTTTTCCCGAGTACCTATACCCGTACCCATACCGTATTTGTACCGGTACCTGTACCCGTACCGATTTTGAGTACTCGGTATAGGTATTGGTACCCACTTTTACTGATTTCGGTATTCGGTACTTTCGGTATCGGTACGGGTATCGAATTCTATATACTATTGAATTTGATTATATGTGTTACTTCGTATTATGGTATTTATGGTATTCGTATCAATTTTACCTATTTGGTACATGTACCATATTGGTACCTGTACCAAAATTTTCAATTTGGTACCCGTATAGTATTGATACTCGTAATTATTTACCTACTTGGTACCCGTACGGGTGCTCAAAAAAGAAAAAAAATAACAAAATGGTACCAAATGGGTATCGTAACGAAATACCGAAACCCTGGACTCGTACCCGTACCGTACCTATATATTCGGTACGGTACTCGGTACCCACTTTTGTTCAAATTCGGTACGGGTATTTTCGGTACGGGTACGGGTATAGGTACGGGTACGGTACCGGTCTCATCCCTAACGCACAGTTCTCTCACTCGCACTATCTGAAGGTTGGGTTGTGCACAAGTTAGAGGTTACAAATGCGTTTTTACACAGTTCTCTCAGTCGCACTATCTGAAGGTTGGGTTGTGCACAAGTTCGAATTCGTCTATTCTTTACAGGAGCCCTTCGAAAAAAAGATATGAGTTAAAAAAGAATAAAGATTCCATTTTTATATCATATCATAATATATTTTTTCTTGGACATCCATTTTGTCTTCTATTTTTTTTAAATGTATCTCTCTCTATAAAAACAACATTAATAAATAATAAAACAAAAAATAATGCTGATTAAAGTACAAACAAATTAACTACACATTGACTATAAAAAAAATCGTAAAAGCTAATTTTTAGTAATAATAAAATAATAAAAAAAACTTAAGTTAATTAAGCCTAAGTTATGATGGTTGTATTTATTGAGACATTAGGGAATGTCTCAACCACTAGACTACTCTCAATCTTTATTAATGGGTTCCTTAAATATTTTCTTATGGGTTCCTTTCCATTTTTTTTTGTACATTAACACTATAATTTATAAACCGACTGGGTTCCCGGGAACCCGTCAAAAAGGCCTGAATCTGCCCCTGATGGGGTGGTCACAAGCTTTGTATGCAATCACAGACGATGTTTTAAATAGCGGTTTATACCGGCCATTGGCCTCGAGTCTGGTACGATAAGGGCCGGTTAAACTAGCAAACGGTAAATATTATGTGCCGAAGGTAAATCCGGCAATACCAGTTCAAACTGTTGTACCGATGTTGTTAATATACAAATTTGAGGATAATTCTGAACTTTACCTTCCATATTTCATTAAAAAGGTGAAAAAAAAACCCCTGGAGATCATTGATAGCTTAGTGCAAAGAGTTCTAGGCTTCCCATCAAGGCTACTTAGCCATTCCATTGTTACGTTCCAAGTTCAACTCGAGTACTTTTGGAGTATTTTTTGGATTTTTTTTTATTATGGTTATGGAATCATGCAATTTTAGATTATTTTTCAAGTCAAAGTTGTATTATTATGAAATTAGAGGGTTAGCTAGTCAACTCGGTATAACTACAATGTAGAATCTCGTACTACTAGTTAAACTATTCTTGAGCCCTAATTGGTATAGTTTGAAAATTGGTTTTTGAAACATTGATTACGGGGCATGTATAATGTTTTATTTATTGGTGTATTTAGGTGACCAGGCTTTATTGAATGTTAAAAAAAAGTTTGTACTTATTTTTATAGAGCCAGAATTATCTATACTACATTATAATGTATGAGGGAGTGGTATTTTACAATATTCAAAAGTTAAAAATTTTATTTTCATTAACAACCTTAAAATGAAGGTAAAATAGTCATTCAAACACTTTTACACTTTAGTACCTCATTTTAGTTACTTTAATTCCCTCATTTTTAGTTAGTAGTTACACTTTTAATTTAACGTGTATTCAAGCTTTATAACATCTTCTCTTAAAACAACGCGTTAGCTGCTTTATGTATACTTTTGCATTAATGAAATGTACTTTATAACAATATTAGTTACATCTTTTAAAGTTTAGCTATAAAACATTTCTTTGTATGTGAAATTTGGATTATTTCAGTTAATTAATAAATAAATATTTGTTTCTTTTAGATTCTTTTAGTTAAATATACAATGCAACAATTACTTGTACATAATGCATTTATTTCTTGTACATTTCAATCTACATGTGGATATTGACTAAGACAAACATCGAAACGTCGACAAAAATGAGCAGGTCGTCGCAGTATTTTTGAAGTTATAAAACATAATAGTTAAAAGTTACAATATGATCAAATAAAAGAATTATAATTTTATTGGGGAGGGGAGAAAAGTGTAACTACTAACTAAAAATGAAGGAATTAAAGTAACTAAAATGAGGTCTAAAGTGTAAAAGTGTTTGAATGACTATTTTACCCCATTTTAAGGTTGTTAATGAAAATAAAGTTCTTAACTTTTGGGTATCTTAAAATACCCCTCTGTGACACCCGACAAACTTAGGGTAATATTTTTCAAACATGTAAGTCTACCTTAGCGAAAACATTTGCTTAACATACTTGACTAGGTCAGTTGAGTCGGGTTACATCACGTATTGTCCAGGGTTCAATGATTAAAAGGATCGTTGGGGGTAACATACGCACACACGAGTCTTGAGTCCCGTTGTTGGTGAGATTACATGAATTGAATTAAGTAATAAACATGAATTACTCCATGTATGATGTGCAATGTATAAATACGTGTTTATATGATTAGGAATACTTAACATATGTTAGAATTGCATGTTCATGTGTTAGAATGTGTTAACATGTGTTAAAATGGGTTAAAACGGCAAAACCATAACGAATTGGACTCCGGGATTTTGGTTCGACCTATAGGGGGTTCGAAACAAGATCATAATGTTCCATTAGACCTATGACAAGGTCGAATGAACACTCATTTGACCCCAAGAGGGTGCGAACCAAACCTGAATATAAATAACGTACTTTGCAACTTTTTCATCATTTCACAACCCTAAACCGCCCCCACGTGCTCTCTAACAACCCCAAACCTGTAAGGAGGAGTTTTTGACCTCGTTTTTTAGATCCTAACATAAAAACATCTTCTACATCATAAACAAGAGAATATTCAAGGTGTGTTATTGATCTAAAACCTTTTTAATCGTTTTTCATTCGTTTTTTATCAAACCCTAAGTGTCCAGGTCTGATTTAAGGAAGTTTTTGTGGATAAAAACCTTTCTAACACCTTTCTAAACAAAACCTTTTCATTAATAATGAATTTTCATTCAAAAATCCATGTGTTAATGATGTTAAACGAGATGATATGTGTTATGTGATGTTTGAATGTTGTATAGATGACATATTAATGATATAGGACTGCTTTAGATGATGATTTATGATTATTATAGGATGTAATTGATAATTGATGATGTTTTACCCATTTTAGGGGTTTTATGCTAGATCTAGAGTTTGCTCTTGATGGTATTGTTGATGAGATGATTAAGGGTTTTCATATACATGATAATCTGAGCATAATAATCTATTTATGAGGTAAATTTGGTAAGTTTCCATTTTGTGTAAAAATTACATGCATTGATGTGACATTTCAATAATTTGCCATTTTGGGTAAGTTGTGATTTCTCAATGAAATGGACGGATTTCAGGATATAATTGGTAGGGTTTTATGGGGATAGATTAGAAGTAGTCAACTGTTGTGATTTGTGATGTTTCGTGATGTTTCCGGACTGTTTTGATGCGTTTTAATGGGTTTTTGCAGCAGTTGGGTCGAACCAGTAACTGGTTCGACCTAACGGGGGGTTGAACCAACACTTGGGAGGTCGAACCAAGAACTCTGATGTTCATTCGACCCACCAGAAGGTCGAACCAACTGGGATCTTGCCTGATTCGACCCCACGACTTAATAAATGCGATTTTTGATGCAAACTAAGTGTTTTATGCATGAACCTTGTGTGTAAACTATATGTACTTGATTTATTTGTGTAATGGGTCACCAACGGGATGTCGGGTCTGCCTGGTGTGTCGAGTCAACGTTTAAACACATTTTCAAACATACGTAGTCACGATCTGGACAATCGGGGACTAGTTAACCTATGGGTTATTAGTCAAAACACTTAAACAAACTTTGTGATAGGTCTTCGATAGTTGGAACTAGCAATTTGTGTTGAGTATTATGTTTTAGAAAACGCAATCTAAGTTGAGTTTCATGGCCCCACTTTTTACTGGTTTTGCTTTCGGGGGAGAAACATGCTACGTACTCGTATTCATTAAACATGTGTTATATTACGTATTCGTACTCATAAAACTTATGTCATACTAAGGTAGTCTTTTGGTTACTATACGATTTGTTAAAGTCTCGAGGAAAACCATTAATGTGCGGGATTGCACAACGGGGGAAATGTGGATAGATCTATTGGGCGTGACCGGCCTAACTCATCGACTGGAGGTCGGACGGGTGCATGTTGTCTCGACCTACGTATTCTTGTATTCGGGCAGGTGTATTCATGTATTTTTGTATTCTTGTATTCATGTATTCATGTCCAGTAATGGTTTTCCAATCGTAGTAGTAGCAGGGTATACGTCTGGCTAACGTACACGTGACATAGTATTGACGAGAGTATTCTTTAAAACTTTTGTAAACGTTTTCATAAAAACCTGTGAACTCACCGACATTATGTGCTGACGTTTTTAGCATGTTTTCTTATGTCGCTAAGGTAGCAGCAGTCGATAGGTACACAGAGTCTCACGGCGTCTATGGTTCACTTTCATGGTCTTAACATTGTCATACTTATAACATTTACTTTTTGGGTTGTAAAGATGTTTTATGCTTCCGCTTCGTTGGTTACATTTTGAAAACTTAATGAATGGTTTACGTATCTCTTACATTTAGTTGTCGTTTATTGTGACCGTTGACTTGGATCCTGGTGTGTCACGCGCCTCACGGTAAAACCCCGCACGTGAAATTTGAGGGTGTGACACTCTCCCTCATGCATTATATGTTAGGGTGGAGAGTGTAGTGCTAGAAGGTATCCTAACACCCTCCAATCACATATTTTTTTTACATCAGGTTTGTTCTACACTACCCTAAAATGCTTAAAGGTGCTTGAAGGTACCTTAAACCATGGGTCCCACCATTTTACACACACACACACACACACTCAGGCAATACAAACTGGGATTTGAAGCCGATTTGGGCACCCAACGGGGGAGGGGCGGTGTAGCCGCTAAGGTACCCACCTACCTGAGGGTGGTAACCGAGACCCCACCATCCACCCTTAGAAGTTGGTTTTTGTTAAACATATCTATATCTATGCTATATATAATGCATGAGGGATGAGTATTTTAAGATATCCAAAATTTAAGAACTTTTTTTCTCATTAATGCACAATGTACAACCTTAAAATGAGAGTAAAATAGTCATTCAAACATTTTTACACTTTAATACCTCATTTTAATCATACTTTAATTCCTTTAACTTTAATCAACTTTTGCTTATTTAAAAATAGTTACATTTTCCTCTTGTTTTAAGGCAACCACCCCACGACTTTTTAACGGCCATAAATTTTTTATACGTTAATTTTTTTCAATAAAAATAAATAAATCATAAAAACGAACATTTTATTCCCTTATAGTATTGCTAATATTTTTTATTTTTAAAAAGTTGACGTTTTACGTGGTAACGTGATTACACATGGCCGTATTAACAATTTTTGGGGCCTAAAACGAATTTTAAATTTGAGACCCTTTTAGCCAAAAAAGAGTTCGATAGTTTGCT
The DNA here is from genome assembly GCA_030844895.1 of Ambrosia x helenae. Taxonomy (NCBI): domain Eukaryota; kingdom Viridiplantae; phylum Streptophyta; class Magnoliopsida; order Asterales; family Asteraceae; genus Ambrosia; species Ambrosia x helenae. The sequence goes on from CM061232.1 coordinate 9,151,241, forward strand.
TTAAAACCTGATATGTTTGCTTGACTTGCATTTGTGTAGAAAACAGAATTAAAAGACTAACCTAATCACTTTTCTGATTTAAGCATAAGAGAGACTAGGGATGAGCTCGGGACGATATCAGTACCAACCGATACCGATCCCGAAAATACCGATCCCGAAAATCCCAAAAACCCAATACCGATACCGAAAACATACGGTACGGTACGGTATCGGTACGGTACTGGTATGGTATCGGTATTTTACCTTAAAATACCGATACCATACCGATCCCGTACCGATACCGAAAATACCAAAACCGAAAACCTCTAAATGTGAATACCGATACCGATATCGAACACCCTCGGTTCGGTACGGGGTCGGTATCGGTTCGGTATTCGATGCAAAATGCTCATCCCTAAGAGAGACCATGGTCGAAAAGCATAACATCATCTTTGTTAGTACGGAAAAAATGAATATAAAGACACAAAAGAATGTTTTACCCAATAAGCTTCCATTGTACATTAATTTTTCTGAATATGATATTTTGATAAACCTGATACTTGGGTGTTGAGGGATAGCCAAAGCACTACGATGCTAAACAAAATTACAAACTGCAATTGATAATTTATGTAACCGTTAATGAATTATTGAAATGTGATAGTAAAAAAAGAATCAATTACAGGTAGAATCATAACAGTTCATTTATAAACACTAAAAATAGATAATATAAAAAAATACCAAGAGCACAAGACATCAAAACATCCTAAAGTTGAAAGCAAAATATGAATCAAAATCTAAATCTCATCTATGATTATGATAATATAAACGTAACGAAATTTTAATCACATATGAATTCAATAAAGACCTAGCATTTTATTAAAAACATGAAGTTATAATCTACATTATGTCATAATTCATCTGCATAATTCGTAAGCCGCAAAAATCAACAACTGAGTGATAAAAGTTAATAGATTGTCAATCTACCTTCAACGGATGCATATCAAATCAACAATTGGATATGTTGCAGATCAATAATTTTGAATGAATTAAGTTGCTAAGTACAACACCATATATTTTGATTTTGGTCTCGATTTGGATTGAAAAGAGAAACAAAACAAGAACGCAAACAGAAGATAATTGGACTTCGAAGATTGTGATTTTACGATTCAGATGTATGACCTTTCACTGTTACTACAAGATTCGATTTTCAGTCCTAACTTCCCCGCTTTCATTTTTTAACTAACCGCCTTGCTTTTTTAGGAACGAGCTACAGTTCAGTACCACACAAACATGCCCAATACAAATATAAATAACATCTTAAAATGGGTCCCATAAAAGATGGGCCCTTAGCCCATGCTTTAGTAGAATTATACTTTAGCTAAAGTTTGGTTATTAACAAAATTAACTTTACCGGACTGAAAACCGAAAATATAATCAAATAAACCGAACCACTTAACCTATTGGTTAATAAGATTATCAAATTGATGACTTTGGTTTTGTTTGAAGCTAAAATCGAATTGGAAAATACCATGCATACCTATAAAAGTGATTTTGTTTCCTGTCGCATTACGCAGACACCTTGCTGGTATGTCCTTGCTAGTATGGTTAATATAGAAAAAAAGTAGTTAGTTTTTTGTGTCCTAAGATAATTTATGTTGTACGATTAAATTTTCAATCATTTTATTAAATTAGTGCCATTATGAATTTATGATTGGTTTGGTGGCCAAGGCTTAACAAAATACAACATTATAAAGAAAAGAAAAAAAAAAGTTTATCTTGTTATTTATGGATTCATGGTGTTTGACGAATCCCTTTCTTTGATGTGAAGCAAATTTCGTTAAATGTAATGAATTATACCGAAATTGCCATATAACTATAGACTTTCTTTGATGTGTAGCATAAATATATGTGCAAACACTCATGTTTCGCTTGCTAGGCGGCTGATGTTTATATATTATCATCTGCCGTTGTAAAACAAATACCAACCAACGAATAATATGTCCTAAGAGGGAATGTAGGGATGAGTATGAGTACACAATGATTGGTACACCAACAAAAGGATGAGTATGATTGCACAATAATTGGTACACCAACATACAATTTCTTGTTGAATTCATAAATTAAGTAGCATTTTATTTGTCACTAACTACTTAACCTATTAATGCTAAACGAATTAAAATAATATTTGTAACGATCAAGTGAAACCAATCAATGAAGCAAGGATGAGTAGGGCCAAGCTATAATTCGAAAAGTAACCGAAGCAATAAAAGAGACTAATCAAATCCAAGAAATGAGGTTCGTGTCACAAGGCTTAGTCATTTTATGACATTCTGGTCGCATTTTCACTATCGCACTTGCAACACTCATCACATTTCATAACTAAACCATTCTCCATTAATCATTAAAAACAACCAATCACAACATCTTACCTCATCCTCAAACAAACCACCCACCCCACCATCCTCTCTTTCACGATAGTGATGTATATCACGGTAATAAACTTCACTACCTTTGGCGGTGTTTCACAGTATCACAACCACGATATTTAGTTTTCACGGAGGCGTCCTGTGCAACGTAAGTGACTTGAACTACAAGAATTTTATCACTATGAAGAAAATGAACCAATAATGTTAATCATAACCAAGATATAACTTTCACCTTGATAAAGTTGTATAGAATTCTGCACGACAATCATTAACCCGTTTTATTGACATAAAAAGAATACTTCATAACTACAAGCATCTTCTCAATAATTTTGCATTGTACTTTGAAATGGAACTCATATTTCATGGTTATTGCATGTTGTCTCGATGACCGATTCACACAATGTTTGGACGTTGGTTGAATAGTGTTTTTAAATACAATCAGCACATTGTGTGTAGTCCCATTCTACATGGAATGCTATAAGTATATATAGTCATGTCATATTAGGTGTAGCACGTGAGGACCTTTCCTTACACAATGTGCTTGATGTAGATATGCTGTTTTAAGTGGTAATCTGTTGGTGGTTGTATGGGGGCTTCAAATGGATCCTCTTTTGAAAGATTTAAGGAATGAATGATGCACTCATAAGCAAGAAGCAACTAATTAAGCTAGCTTATGGGTGAATTTCATAAATTTCAAATTGGATTATCTAACATATGAAGGGTAAGAGAAGGTAAAAATAAATTTAACATTCGGATTCAGATCCTGTTATCAAAAATCCGAAATTTGTATATTCGATATAACTTATTAAAATAAATTCAAAATTCTTTTTTATATCGAAGTAGTCACACTTTAATAGTGTGGCTTTACTAACATGCACTGTCTTTATTTTGCTAACGTGCGTCATCATTTAAAAGTTTTTTTAAGGATAACATTTGGTATTGGGTACTGGTATCGATCCGATACTTTCAAACCTGGTATTGTGATATTTTTCGTTATCATGGAGTAGTGAACCAGTACTGTCTTAATAACAATAATAATACATATTCAGTAAAGGTAGCATTTCTATTTCTATACACACAAAATTCAAAGTGTGTCTCGTAGCAATGCGCAGGTAACTACGACTCTAGTTTAGTATAAAAAAGTAAATAAGACTATTTTTTATAAATAATTTAGATCACAGATAATTCATTATTTGTTTATCTTTTTATTATTTCTTAGATCACACATGCATTAATCTACTCTTATATTTTACATCAATATCAACCACAAGACTATAAATTGTACTACGTTTGAGAAACAATACCTTATAAAGTGATAAAATGTGTGTTACGATGTAGCATAGAAATTAACGTACTATAATATGAGAAAACAACACTTTTAATCACATGAATAAGAATGAAAATGTATATTAAAGAGAGAATGTACGTTTGGATGAAGAGCAGAGGCAGAAGGAACTATTCCATGGCGTGATTGAGCGGTAGTCTTGAAGGTGTAATTTTGTTTAGAAACGACTGATTTTGACATATTCTTCTCTGGATGAGAACATAACTTTGTGTAAAAAAATGCATTAGAAACTTGTGTATCATACGGGCTATAACATTTTTTTGTTTTATTTATTTATGTGACACCCGACAAACTCAAGTTAATACTTTTACAAACATACAAGTCTACCTTAGAAAACATTTACTTAACGTAGTGCTTAACTGGGTTAGTTGAGTCGGTTCGATGATTCGGGGAATCATCGGAAGTTGAGATACACTTACGTATTGTCTAGGGTTCAATGATTCGGGGAATCATTGGGGAAACACACACATGAGTCTTGAGTCCCGTTGTTGGTGAAATTACATAGTTGAATTGAGTTACCAAGTATTGAATGTTCTATGAATAATGTACAACTTGCGAATGCATGTTTATGTGATTAGGTATATTAACATATATTAGAAATGCATGTTTATGTGTTAAGGTGTGTTAACATGTGTTAAAACAGCAAGATTGTGAATCGGAGAATCAAACATGAATACCTGGATTTGGTTCGACCTTAAGGGGGTCGAATGAGATTTGTTGAGGTCGAATGAAACTATAAAAACTTGATTTGTCCGTGAGAAGGGTCGAACCAGTCCTGGGTATAAATACAACACTTTGCCACATTTTCATCATTTCACAACCCTAACTCGCCTCCAAGTGCTCTCTCAACGCCAAACTTGTAGAAAAGAGTTTTTGCCCTTGTTTTTCAGATCTTAAAGCTAAAATACGTTTTATAATCAAAACAAGTGAAGATTCAAGGTGCGTTCATCATCTAAACCCTTTTTAATCGAAATTCATATGTTTGTATTAATTTGAAACTGAGATGAACAGTAACAGCCTCCCCTCATTGGTTGAGAGGGGAGGTGGCAATTTTATATTTTTTTCCCTAACAACATTATTTCATCTTAAATATAGTCGGTTTCATAAAAAAAAAAACTCAACATGAGATTGTGGTGTAGTGGTTTGAGGTGGAGTCTCTGAATGAGACTATACAGGTTCGAGTCCCCCTATGGCATTTAATTTCCTTCGGTTCGAGGTAGGGTCGAGTCCCCCTGCGGCATGTGATTTCCTTTTTCACTTCAACAGCTTTATGTAAGGTTAGGTATAATTAGTTTCATTTTAAAGCACAAATGGGGTTGGTGGTGTAGTGGTATGAGGTGCATTTTCTTAGTTGGAGGTCTCAAGTTCGAGCCAAGGTGCTAGCATTTAATATTTTTATTTTTCATTTTAACAGTAATTTTTAAAGTTAAATATAATTTGTTACAAATTAAAATATAAATTGGGTTGATGGTATAGTGGTTTGAGCTGCATTTTCTTAATAACAGGTCATAGGTTCGAGACCTGGTTTGAGGCAATCACTTTTCCACATTATTTTTTGGCGGTCGCTTAGACTAACATTGTCGCATTGGTACCCTAATAAGACGATAATGACAGCGAACGCGCCGCAATGCGCGCGGGAACCCCGCTAGTTTTTACCTTAATTTATAATTACCTATGTCTTAGTGGTCTGATAGTATCAAATATGGTGTCTGTTACCTACAAAAATAGCATGGGTTCAAAATCTTACAAGTGCAAAATAAAAAATGGAGAAAAAAAGTGACTATTTTTTGTGGGATTTGTTCATACAGGAAAAAAAACACGTGTTCAAGTATAGGCAAATCACTAATTATGTTGAAACCAGTAAATATGAATTCTATTTTCATCTAGAGCAGAATAGGTTAAAATCACCCCTTTCCAAAAAAAAAAGTCACATCTTTAAAATCACCGCCTCAATCACACCTTGCAATAGTTGCTTCTGGCTCTGCTCTTTATCCGAATATATATTTTATTTTTAATGTACATTTTCATTTTTAGTCAAATAATTAAAATTGTTGTTTTCTCATATTGTAGTACATTAAATTCTATGTTACATCATAACACATATTTAACACTCATTATTAGATTTGTCAATCCCAAAAAGTTTCCGATACATAATCTAGTTATGTGATATATAAGTGTAAAAAAACAATTCTTTAACAAAATGAAATTTATAATTCTTTTCTTTAAATGTAACCATGTAAATACATGAGAATAGTAGGTGTTTCTTATATAATAAAGTCTTCTATAAAAATACGTTAAATATAAAACGAGTAACATTTTATCTATACTAAAAATATCTTTGTTTATTGACTCATTCTTCACGTTCATTATTTATATGTTTATTTTGAATTTTAGTGGTCCCAAAATTATCCAAACTAAACGATTCTTTTAGTTTTTTACCATTTGACATTATTTACTTTTGGTACTTCAAACTTTATCCACACTTTCATTAGCCTTTGTGAGTTTACGAGATTTTGCAGCAATTATGTTTTATCTATACTATCTATGCTAGTGTATAAGATTTTTTTGCCAAAGTAGTGGCATAGTACAAAATTTTTGTGTATTTGGAGTGTGTCAGCAGCAAAGTTTCACAAATAGTGAAACCGCAAGACCATCTTGCAGATTTGCTTATGTGGAGGGGAGAGGAGAGATGTTTTTGCTTAGTAGGAGAGGGGGGAGAAACCGAGGGACCATCTTGCGGATTCAATGTCCGGTCTTGTAGGTAGCTTAATAGTTGAAGGGGGTGTTTTGTAAAACTGGAGTGAAGCCGCAAGACCATCTTGCGGATTCAGTGTAATCTCCAAAAAAGTTTGCATATTATCAAATTGTTGAAGGGGGTGTTTTGTAAATATTGAGGGTAGCCGATAAATGGTCTTGCGGATTCAATGTAAAAAAAGGTAAGGGCCTGGAATGGAAATTGTTTTGTCGTGTGTGTTAATTGAAAGACGATCTTGCGGTTTTATCTAATATATATATATGTATGCAATATGAACTACGGACCATCACAATCCTCTGTTACCAAACAAATCATGGCAAACTTTCACCCTTTCATTGTAAAACTCTACTGGGGTGGTGACGTTACCTACGTAAACGGTAGTGTTACCGCCGACGACAACACCATTTCAACCACTTTTATTATGACCCACAGAATGTCATATACTGAGTTTGTAGACGCAGTTTTTAGTAACGCTCATATTAACAGGGAGTGTTATACTTTGAGTTTAGTATTGTACTACACTTTTCAGGGTTGCTCAGAGGGGGCGTACATCGTCGGGGACGATGGTATGAACACGATGTTCTATCTAGCCGAGAATACACATATGTACGTCGCAATCGTACATGTGAAGCCCATGCCTATAGTTTCTTTTCAGGAAACTAGTGCTATGGATCTTCTAAGACGCTTTTCCTCGGTGCCTCTAGAAGACGACACTTTGCAAACTCCGCCATCTCAGTATATGCAGTCAACCAATCTCGGTCTCGGGTCATCGTTCAACAACACAGGAACCTCACATCAAGGAGGTACTGCTGATTACCATTATAATGATTTTCACTGTAACGAAGAGTATGTTGCTGATCTATCTCTTGATGACAACGAACAACATCATGCTAACGATGACAATGAAGGTACGAGACCTATATAGTCAATTGATTTTTATTAATATCCATATTTTTCTTCATACGTACTTATAATATGTGTGGTGTTATAACGATGACAAAAACGAAGAGGATGATACTGGAGGCTATGTGAACAATGACGAAGACGGCGATGAAGACGACAATAACGACATCGATGACAACGTGCCTGTAAATTATAACTACGAACCGTCAGATGCTTCTCAAGGTATTTTTTTTCTTGTTAATATTAAACTAATTTCATTGATACGGTATCCTAATATGGTCTCATACTGGTGAGAAGGATATACGTCCGAAGAGAGCAGAGAAAGCGAGCATGAACCCACGGACGTTGACTCGGAAAAAAGCGGGGACGAAGAAGATGAAGCTGGACAGTCACTTATCCCAACAGATCCTCAATTCCATGAAGGGCTTAATCCTGCTTTCCCTACGGACGTACCTATTGACGACGAAGATGAAGGGTTAGAAGCATATCGGCTTCCCGATTACGACGATGAAGATAGCATGGAGATGTGGAGTGGAAACATAGATGATATCCGTGTGGGCATCTACTTTGAAAGTAAAGAAAAAGTGATTAAAGCGATCCGATATTGGAACGTGCAATGTAATAGAGAGTTGTGTGTCGTCGAAAGCAGGCCATACACGTTTAGAGTAAGATGTAAAAATAAAAACTCAACTTGCATGTGGGCTGCTACGGCATCACGTGCCCGGGAGGGGGCCTTCTGGCGGTTGTCAAAGTGGTCAACAAAACACACATGCTACTCAACGGTTGAACGCAACAACAACAGGGCACTAAGGTCAAGAGATGTTGCCACGCATATCTTTGCACAGGTGAAGGCTGACTTAACGTTTCCGGTGAAACAAGTCATCACTTACATGAAGCAGACGCTGAATGTCGATATCTCATACTCTAAGGCATGGAAAGCCCGAAGAAAAGCAATTGAGAATGTGTACGGCACCTGGGAGAGCAATTTTGAGTAGTTGCCAGCGTATGTGGCTCGGTTACAGGCTACAAATCCAGGTACCGTTGTCGAGTGGTATCATCATCCCAGGAGCCCCCCGGAATGTAAGGTGTTCAAATATGTTTTCTGGGCCTTTGCGCCCGTAATTGAGGCGTTCCAATATTCGGCACCGGTAATCTCCGTCGACGGGACTCATTTAAAGGGGACTTACAAGGGTAAGATGTTGATTGCGGTCGCCAAGAATGCAAACAACTACATACTTCCGGTGGCGTATGCAATTGTAGATGAGGAGACAATTGAGAGCTGGGGTTGGTTCCTGGAGCAGTTTAGGCTGCATATTTCAAGACACAACGCCAGCAACCCCCTTTGTGTTATCTCGGACAGACATGTCGGAATAATTAGGGCGATGGAGGAATTGCCAGGATGGAGGGAGCCGAACGCTTACCATCGGTATTGTCTTCGTCATGTACGAAGCAATCTTGGCGCAAAATTCAAAAGTGCAACTCTGAAAAAGCTTTGTTGGACTATCGGTAGCACATCACAGCGTTACAAGTATTTGTATGCCATCAGACAAATGAAGAGCATTAACAAAAAGGCATGGAGATACTTGAGAGACATTGATCTCTCTAAGTGGACGTTGGTGCACGATAAAGAAAATCGTCGATGGGGTCACCTGACAACCAACATGTCTGAGTGCTTCAACCATGTGTTGTCAAAGGCAAGGATGATGCCTATTATGGCAGCCATACACCATACGTTGGAAAGGGATGTTGATCAGTTTAACATTCACTACAGAATTGGAAAGCGTTGCCAAACAATGTTGCCCCCCCCCCCCCGCATCTGGACTGTGATATGCGAACGTGATGCTAAATCACGAGAACATACTGTACGTTTGTATGATGGTTCACAGGGACGGTACCACGTCAGGTCTCGCGTTCGGGCAATGGAAGACGGGGGAACGATTACACGGTTGAATACCGTAACAGAACTTGCTCCTGTGCAAAGTGGCAAATCGAACGTCAGCCTTGTTCGCATGCTATTGCAGTTTGCCACATGAAACGTAAGGACCTTCATCAAATTGTTGATCCACGATATCATACTTCTGTATATCGTCTTCAGTACAACGGCCACTTTTATACCCTAGGTCATACAGCTTTGTGGGCACAGGCAAACTGGAGATTCCGTGGTAACCCGTCACATTTTACCATAAAACGTGGGAGGTTGAAACAGAAGAGGATCCATAACAAGATGGATGAAAGGCATGAGGACGAACCTCGTGCTTCCCGCAGATGCAGTATTTGTAAGCAAACAGGGCACAACAAAAAAAAGTTGTACCTCCCGTGGCTAGTGATGTTCATTGTCGTGTGTTGGTTGTCGTAAGTTAATGTTTGTAGTACTGTTTCTTGTTATTTCTTATCAACTTGTCGTATTACTCTCGTGATGCTAGTTCAAAGTATCATGAAATAAATAAACGATGACGCCTTTATTACATGAAAAAGGAAATGTTACAAAACAGCTGACACAACTCACCAGAACTTATCACAACGGCATTTATACAGCTCATCAGCCATGTGGTGTCGGTAGTTCACACAAGCCTCTTCTACGGTGTTTTCATGGTGTATCTTCAACAGTTTGTTTTTAACTAGTTTCTCCATCATCATACAAACAAGAACCCCAACGTTAGCGATGTTACCCTCATCTTGGGGGACATCCGTCTCAACCAAACCGAGGGACATCTCACGTTCCGTTATGTACCTCGTGTGTCTCCTAAAGTGAATACGTTCTAGAAACCATTTGAAAAATATCTGTAACAGCTCCATATAGTTCCTAACATCTCGATGTTTTCCATTTCTCCATCTTTTATCGGTCCAGTATTGAGTAATCACCATGCTCTGCATACGGACAAGTAGCCGGTCTGTTTGGCGAATTCACAAAGGAAGGTAGATGCAGTCAACCTCCCAGAATGGAGGATACGGGTCCTTTTGTCCGGCATAATAAAGGGGGGTAGTGGATTTATCATCTTGCATGTAATCATAAAAATCAGGAGGTAACACCGACCATCGTAATTCTTTGTTGGGGTTTTTTAAGAGCATCGCCTGCCGTACACGCATTAATCTTACAGTCCATGCTTCAACATGCTGCAAAAGAAGAAAAAACACTATAAATTAACTATGTAAACATGTGAAAACTTATAAAAATTAATATGTCGTGTTAAGTGTATCGTAGAGGACAGATGACCACCAGATTCATTCCCTAGTAGGGCACCCCAAAAAGATCAGTCGAGTTTTTTTGTAATGAAACGACTGTAGCAGTATGGAGAGTCCCCGTTGAGGTAAAACTCTAAAACATCTGGGGACCAGTTCTTTGAATCTTTGTTGGAAACTATAGCACTATCTTTTTCGGGCTCCTTTTCCGGTGGCTTTTCAGTCGGAATCTCCGTAGACGACCCAGCCTTCGTGGATGACGACAGCCTCTTCATACGCCTCCAAAGATCATCCGTCCACTTTGATTTCTTAGCAACTGGTTGAGAACAGAAATATGACCCGACCTCTTCGTCCTTCTCCATACTATCGAACGTGGGTGTTGGAGTGAATGATAATGAAACTTTACATATATGTATTTATAGGTGAAATTGACAATATTAAGAAAGGTAAAACTGCAACATCATCTTGCGGTTTTGATAATGATAGTAAATGTCCATACCGTACTTAAAGTAAAACTGCAACATCATCTTGCGGTTTTGATAATGATAGTAAATGTCCATACCGTACTTAAAAAATAAAAATAAAAACTCAACACACTTTTTTTTAATAAAATCATAAAAAAATTATATTTAAACAATCTATATAGAATATTGTTTAATATTGTTAATTTTTTTAAATATTTCGTTTTTTAGTTAATATGTCGTTTTTTAAACAATCTATTTCCGAAGCAGAATATAGCGTATTTTTTTAGTTAATATGGCGTTTTTTAAACAATCTATTTCCGAAGCAGAATATATCGTATTTTTTTATTTAATATGGCTCTTTCTTAGAATATTGTTTAGTAAATTTCTTATCGTTTAGTAAATTTCTTAAATTATAATATGTTGTTTTTAACAAAGTTATTTAATAATAATAAATTGGAATTGACTGAAACACACATAAATTTATTTATGCACTAAAACGTTAAATATACAATCTACCGAGTTATAAAACAATCTATTTTCGAGACCACCAATTCCAATATTCTCCCAGACGTCTCTAATGACGGACCGTGATTCTTCAACACCGGGGTGCATTCCGCTGTAGGTGTAGAAGCCGCAGAGCCGATTAAGTTTGCTTCCAAAATTAGTGTACCACCGTGATGGAAGGCGCGAAAAAGATACTTGTTGCAGAGTTCATTAAGTTTCTGTTTCGCACCTTCCATCACAATTGCTTTATTGAAGTCAAACAGAGGAACATCAATCAATCTGTTGAACATGTGTACCAAATCTACAGGTACCCAATGGTCAACCCAGGCTGCCATACCAAAGTAGCAAGGTGAAGAATCTCAAATTCCGATGTCACCGACGTCGTCGCTAATCACATGATGTGATTCTTCAATACCGGATGGCCTTGCGCTACAGGATTTGTCTGGAAGGTGGTCCCCCCTAAATAGTCGGTTGCCATGCCTGGGGATGGTACATTGGAGATTGAGATCAGCAACGACAACCAACGTCAAAATATTATAAACTACAGTGACAATGTTGCATTCTACACGTGTTATACCACGTGTGGATGTAACACCGATCTAAGTAGTTTCATGTGGATGTAACACCGATCCAAAGACACCGTTTTTTTGGACCCCAGAAAAGCGATGCAAGGCGGGGGATGAAACGGGCATCGATGCCTTTAAGCATGGCTCATCCCCGCCCAATACTGTTATAACTCCAGGTGGATGTAACATCGATCCAATGTTCCAAACGAAACTTCTATTGTCACCACCAATGATGGAATGTGGATGTAACAACATGAAATGAGAAAATGAAAAGATCATATATTTTTTGTACATCTACAGGGTGAAATGGTGGTATAGTAGGATTTTTTTGATGGTATAGTAGGATTTTTTTTGCCAAAATGGAAATGAGATGAGAACATCGTCGTAATATGTCTCAATATTATATAACATACATAATACATAGAAACCGCAACATGGTCATGCAAGTCCTCTTTAATGTCTTTGATCATGCCCCCTGCAAACATATGTGTGGTTGGGGTGTAATGCATGTGACTTCTTTCTTTCAATTAACACACACGACAAAACAATTTACATTCCAGGCCCTTACCTTTTTTACATTGAATCCGCAAGACCATTTATCGGCTACCCTCAATATTTACAAAACACCCCCTTCAACAATTTGATAATATGCAAACTTTTTTGGAGATTACACTGAATCCGCAAGATGGTCTTGCGGCTTCACTCCAGTTTTACAAAACACCCCCTTCAACTATTAAGCTACCTACAAGACCGGACATTGAATCCGTAAGATGGTCCCTCGGTTTCTCCCCCCTCTCTCCTACTAAGCAAAAACCTCTCTCCTCTCCCCTCCACCTAAGCCAAATCCGCAAGATGGTCTTGCGGTTTCACCATTTGTGAAACTTTGCTGCTGACACCCTCCAAATGCACAAAAATTTTGTACTATGCCACTACTTTGGCAAAAAAAAAATCACTGTATAATGGGTTCTGAATGAGTAAGAAAGTATTTTTCATTTAATTTTAAGATACATAAAAACATTGTTTTTGCATTTGGTACAAGGTTTAATACATAAATAATTTCTCATTTACAATATTGTTCCTCTACATTTTAGCATTTAATAATGTAATGTAATAAATAACAAACAATAATGTAGTGTTATTACATCTAGCATTTATAATGCAATACTATTTTATAAAAGCTTGTAAAAAAACTTATTAACTTATACTAACAATAACACATAAAAATTTGATGAACATATTCAAACTCAAATAAAAGAAATATGCATCCTCCCATTCGTGACTGACTAGGTCATTAGGAAAACGAAAATAATTGTCAAATAAGAATACATGATGACTTTTAGTTTAAAAGTACAACAATTAAATAACTTATACTAAAAATAATACATAAAAATTTGATTAACATATTCAAACTCAAATAAAAAAAGATAGGCATTGTCTCATTTGTGACTGACTTGGCCATTAGCAAAACTAAAATAATTGTCAAACAAGAATAGATGATGACTTTTAGTTTAAAAGTTATTGTATATGTAATAAAGTTTACGGTTAAAAGTTACAATCACACAAATGTTGTATTAATCAAAAGCAATGGCATGGTTATTGTGTTAATCAAGAGCAACATCGTGGTTTCTATGATCCGCGCATACAACACAAACTTCTCCTTCACATCTATAGGTGTCTCATTAGACGAAACAATCGCCAACATGAGAAATTGTGTATATACTTTCGGAGCATATTTAGGAATATACCACAAAATCGACCAGTTAGTATCACGTGATGGTAAACCCATCCAACACGCCATTCTTTATTTTTTATGGCTTCATTTAGAGTATCTAGCTACTTTTTTTACCAGATACTGAAATATTGTCTTCTGATTCAAGTTTTCGGTATTCTCTTGCTTTACTTTATATTTTCATACGTGCTTTCAATATCAAAGGACTTTCGACAAAATACTTGTCAAACAAGAATAGATGATGACTTTTAGTTTAAAAGTTATTGTATATGTAATAAAGTTTACGGTTAAAAATTACAATCACACAAATGTTGTATTAATTAAAAGCAATGGCATGGTTATTGTGTTAATCAAGAGCAACATCGTGATTTCTATGATCCGCGCATACAACACAAACTTCTCCTTCACATCTATAGGTGTCTCATTAGACGAAACAATCGCCAACATGAGAAATTGTGTATATACTTTTGGAGCATATTTGGGAATATACCACAAAATCGACCAGTTAGTATCACGTGATGGTAAACCCATCCCACACGCCATTCTTTATTTTTTATGGCTTCATTTAGAGTATCTAGCTACTTTTTTTTTACCAGATACTGAAATATTGTCTTCTGATTCAAGTTTTCGGTATTCTCTTGCTTTACTTTATATTTTCATACGTGCTTTCAATATTAAAGGACTTTCGACAAAATACTTGTCAAACAAGAATACATGATGACTTTTAGTTTAAAAGTTATTGTATATGCAATAAAAGTTTACTGCTAAAAATTACATAATCTCAACTTGAGAAATGACATATATAAGTTAGGAGCATATTAAGAAATGTACCACAAAATCGACCAGTTAGTACCACGGGATGACAAACCCATCCCACATGCAATTCTTTAGTTTTTTATGGCTCCATTTAGAGTATTTAGCTACTTTTTTTTTCAGAGACTGAAATCTTGTCTTCTGATTCAAGTTTTTAGTATTCTCCCGCATCAATTTATATTTTTTATTCGTGCTTTCAATATCAAAGGACTTCCACCAAAATAATTGCCACACAAGAATACATAATGACTTTTAGTTTAAAATTATTATATATGCAATAAAAGTTTACGGTTAAAAATAACAATCAGACAAATGTTGTGTTAATCAAAAGCAATGCCATGGTTATTGTATTAATCAAGAGCAATATCATGGTTTCTTTGATCCACGCATACAACACAAACTTCTCCTTCACATCTATGGGTGTCCAATTAGACAAAACAATCGCCAACATGTGAAATGGCGTATATATGTTCGGACCATATTACGGAATATACCATAAATAATTGACCAATTAGTACCATGGGATGGCAAACCCATCCCACACGCCATTCTTTGTTTTTAATGGCTTCATTATAGTATTTAGCTACTTTTTTTTTTTACCAAAGACTGAAATCTTGTCTTTTTCTTCAAGTTTTCAGTATTCTCCTGCATCGCTTTATATTTTCATATGTGCTTTCAATATCAAAGGACTGCTCTTACATATATTGTGTTCAGGAATATTTCTTTTAATCATTATTTTTCACTTATGTTTTTTATATTTAGAAAACTCTATGGTGTCATCTATTGTTTCAAATTGTGGGTTAATTTTACACCGCATGATATTTATTACAAACTTAACGTGTTATTCTACTACAACATCTACATCTACTTTCTACTAAAATTGTATGCCCTCCGATCATATATTATACATTATCAATATGTTTGTATAATGTACAACACCAACAACCTGATTGACCAAAAGGAACAGCCAAACACAGTGCAGCCTCGCTGTAATGCGCGGGTTCCTGCTAGTTATATTTCAATGATCATACCAGTCATAAAAAAATGTTTTATTTCTTATTTTAGTAATGTTATCTAACACAAGTATAGTGACCTGTCACGCGTTACGGCGGAAAAATTTATCTTGCTCCTATATATTGTGACCAATAAATACATCAACAACACCACCAAAGCATTAGATGGATACATTGCTATTAAGTGAATCATAACCCAACGTTACAAACTGTAACAGTTTAAAACATGCAGACAAGATTATAGATAACAAAAAGATGATAACTAATTTGTAGGGCCATAATCTCTTATTTACTCTCATTACCTTCCAGCCCGACAACAACAATCTTTTGGTTTATAAAATCTAATAACGGTCGGCCTTGTGCTCTATGTTCATATAGAACAAATATACAAAATCAACCCTTGTAAAAGAAATGAACATGCGTACTAAAGTAGAAACAATTTTAAACATAACAATTGTATGCGACCTTTCACAGGGACACGAAAACAATTTTTTTCTACTTGTGATGGGTCGTCAAAGCTAAGGCTCCTTTTCAATTTTTGACTTTTATGCTTGTCTGGTGAATTTTGACCAACATTGTCAGCAACATGAAATGAAAATATAACACAACCGTGTATCCATGAAAACCAATCAATAAACTACATAATAGAAAAGTGCAGATCTGGGTGACTACCCTTGAAGCTAAATGGCTCGATAACAATGACTCCTCGAAGGACCCAATCCATGACCTTTTGAAATGTAGTCCACTGGGTATCTAATAACGTTTGAATAAAAAACGCCTAATTAAGCACAGTTCACATAAAATAAAAAATCAGAAGATCATACATATGAAGTCAAATGTACCTTTATTAAAGTTGTTGGAAAACTACTCTACAGATTGCTCTCGTTCTTATCCCTGCAGACAAAAACTTTTGGCTGATAAACCAAATAGCTTGCTGGAGAAAAGAAACCTGCATAGGGGTTAATATCACATAATAATAATAATAATAATAACATAACCTGTTCGGGTGACTATAAAACCAAATAGAATTCAATTGCTGTTTGGTTTGTAAGTATGTCAAAACCTATTAATTTCTTATATGATTCATAAGAATTCGAATGAATTTTAATCTTAAATAAGATAAGAGTGCACCACTTAAATAAGATAAGAGTGCACCGTTATTTAGAGATAGTGGTAATAGTTTGATGATCATATGGCAACAATTCGTTTAGAACCTTCATCACATCATTCATACATATAGAAGTAACATCATTTATACATATAGAAGTAGCATGTGATATGTAAAGTATATATACCAAGAATATATCAGTGACCTTTTGAATTGTAGTCCACCGGGTATCTGCTAACGTTTGAATAAAAAAACGCCTAATTAAGCACAGTTCACATAAAATTAAAAATCAGAAGATCATACATATGAAGTCAAATGTACCTTTACTAAAGCTGCTGGAAAACTACTCTACAGATTGCTCTCGTTCCTATCCCTGCAGGCAAAAACTTTTGGCTGATAAACCAAATAGCTTGCTGGAGAAAAGAAACCTACATAGGGGTTAATATCACATAATAATAATACCATAACCTGTTCGGGTGACAGAAAACCAAATGGAATTCAATTGTTGTTTGGTTTCCTATTTATTTCTTATATGATTCATAAGAATTCGAATGTTTTCTAATCTTAAATAGATAAGAGTGCACCACTAATTTCAAGTTAAAGGACATATAAACCTTAGACATTCTTAGACCGTTATTTAGAGATAGGGGTAATAGTTTGGTGATCATATGGTAACAGTTCATTTAGAACCTTCATCACATCATTCATACATATAGAAGTAACATCATTTGTACATATAGAAGTAGCATGTGATATGTAAAGTATATATACCAAGAATATATCAGTGACTACTGATTAATCAAATGTGAAGATTTACCAAGAGTTACAGGTTTCTTTGAAACGTATTAACAATGAGTAAAAAAAATTCATTTAAATGGTTAACCAATTAATTTAACCAACTAAAATATAAACTGAATCGACATTTTTGTAATCAATACCAGCTAGTCAACTAATTATAACATAAATTAAAAAAAAACTAACCTATCTCTACTAAAAATTACCTGAGTCAATAGGAACTGTTTTATGACCCATTACCTATCCGCATGTCTGACTTACCTTCCACCTCTAAACAACATGAGACCACCTTATGTGAAGCCTAAGAGTCAACCTATTGGCTAGGAAAAAAACTATTCTTACAACTTATTCACTATAAAGAATCAGCATGAATGCAACTGTCTTGCAAGTTTTCATTATTTTATTTTCATATATTTCCCACACAAAATCTATTATAGTTTTTAATATCTCAAAACTTAAAATTTTAAATTGACGGCACAAATCTGAAAGAACTATTTGCTGCTAGCATGGGTTTACTATTATGTACTCATCCTTGGGGCTACAACCCAATGCGCACGCGGCATGGGGGTAACTGTAACACCCCGACCAATGGCGGAATCATCGAAGTGTCACGTGGTGACGATTCTTCAATAGCTCATGGACTAAAAGTTTAAATA
Source organism: Ambrosia x helenae (assembly GCA_030844895.1). Taxonomy (NCBI): domain Eukaryota; kingdom Viridiplantae; phylum Streptophyta; class Magnoliopsida; order Asterales; family Asteraceae; genus Ambrosia; species Ambrosia x helenae. The sequence continues at coordinate 9,169,477 of CM061232.1, forward strand.
TTGATACATTGTTTAAGTAGTTTATTACATTGAAAGAAAAATACAAGATACAATAATACAATGAATCCGAAATCTAAGTAAAAATTCCAAAAGCTTAAAAAGTCATCTCATAAATAACCTGAAAAATGTACGAAAATCGTATATGTCAATACAAAAATGTATTGGTGAGCATACCCTGTTTTGAATACATATAGTAGAAAAAGGTGTCAATTAATTCATGTGTTGTATACCGTTTGCAATTATGTAATAAGTAGTATCCGGGTCAAAATCAACCCTATGAAAGTGAATTTGTAAACATGATGATATAAAACAAGTTGATTAATAAGTTTTGAAACCACGTTCGTGTTTAACAGTGTATGATGACGCAATGTTCAAGAATCAGAATGTGATCAAAGTTAAAGCTTAAAAAAATTTGAGTCATGGGAAAAATGTTTTAGCACAAGAATAATGATACTTTATAGTATAAAAGTCGCGAAACATAGGTGAAATAGTGTAAGTTTTTAATGCGATAATATAGCGCATAAAAGTTTTAATAATGATGATGAAAAAATCCAAAGGCAAATGAATCAATGAATAATAGCATATGGAACAACAAGCGAAGAAGTTGAGTCTTCAAATGACAAACAAAACATAAATAGGAATAACATAAATCATTGGGATTGTTTCCATAGGAAACTTTGACTAACCAAAGTATTTGAAATTTCCTAGTGACTTGTGGGGGCATACTTTAGCCTATAAGTGAATGCTCATCCCAAGAGTTCCCAGGTAGGTATATGGGTCCCTCGTCTGATTAGGATTTATACGAAATACTAGGCCTAGACAGAAAACTCAGGATACAGACGCTCACTCTTCTAGATTGCGCATGCTCCATCACTAGTGGATTCTAAAACTTTAGCGAGATTAAAAACGAGGTGTAGAAATAGATCCTTCAGTTATGGATTTCACTCCTAAATCAAAGATGTATTTCAAAATTGAAAACCACGGTGGGGTGAAACAAGTTGTAACAACCCGGCATAGACCCCTAAAATTTTTCGCGTTTTATTATTATCTTATGACGAATAACTAACTAAAATAAATATTAATCGAATCGATTATGTACGGAATTGAAAACCGAACCTATTAATATAAATGATATTATGATAATACGCGTACGAGACCGATGGTACGTCAAAATGAGATTGGAAGTTTAACCAAAAACTAGCTCTAGCCCGATTTTTCAAAATCAAAAGTATATATTCGCGTGGACTTTGACGAATTATGGACTTTGATTGGATAAAGATGATCGAATTGATGTGAAAGCAAGGAAGAGATCCGATCATTCCATTTTTCCAGTGAAACTCTCTGGCCAAAGCCGGAAGATACCATTTAGCGATCAATAATGGGAACGCTAAAATCATTTTGTTTTCGTATTGTGAACGACAAGGAAAATACCTTGTATAAAGAGTATTTCCTTACAAAAGCCCAAGTGACGAGAAACTTGGCAGGAATAAAGACGGTATTTCCTTGCTCGTCAATGCGAATTCCTTTCATCCCACTGCAGAGCATTGGTTTTCGCCAATCGAAAGGAAATAAATAGAATCATTTTCAACCCACCCTAACGACTAAGAACTCGAAAAGTTTGCGGATCATGCCTCCATGATTTCCATGTCATAGCAGTCCGCCTTTCCATTCAAGCGATTTTTCGCAAATGAATGAACCTTGAGATGTTACCTCAACCTTAATTTCGCGGACGAAATTCTTTTAAGGGGGGGAGAATGTAACAACCCGGCACAGACCCCTAAAATTTTTCGCGTTTTATTATTATCTTATGACGAATAACTAACTAAAATAAATATTAATCGAATCGATTATGTACGGGATTGAAAACCGAACCTATTAATATAAACGATATTATGATAATACGCGTACGAGACCGAGTTAATATACAAAAACGAACCCAACCCGCACCCGTTCGGAACGGGTGAGTCACCAAGGGAGAGGACACTTGTCCTCCCCTTTTGATGCCACCCACCCTTTACCCTTTTTATAAAAACAACACACAATCATCTGTGTGTATTGTTTCATCTCATAAACACACACATATTACAAGTTAGAGAGAGAGTGAGCTGGAGAGACAGAAGGAGACCGGTGGGTCTCCGCCACCCAAGGCAGAGCTCCGGCCACCCTACAACAACAACCACCACTACCCGATTATTATTAGTAGAAAGAAAGAGAAGAAGAGATCGATGGAGGGAGAAAGACGCAGAGCCGAAGAGACGAAGAAAGAGAGAGAGAGAAGAGGAAGGAGAAAGAGAACTCGGTGGGAAAAAAGGGAGGAAGACGACGGCAACAATGAGGGTATCACGAGTTCCAATCGGTCCAGATCTGACAACAAGGTAAAACCCCTTTCTATTACAATAATAGTGTGGCAGTGGTGGTGGTTTGTGGTGAATCGTAGAGGTTTATGGCGGTCAGACGGGTGGTGGTTGTTGGGGTTGATAGCCGGCTGTGATGGTGGTCGAAGGAGGCTTCTGGTGGTGGTATTCGGTCTCACAGGTGATGGCGGTTGTTCTCAGAAATGGAAGATGGTTGATGTTGATTGTATTATTATCGGGTCAGGGGTTCGAGTCAAAGGCGAGTCTAGGAATGGTCAACCAAAGTCAACATGGTCAACAGAGGTTGACCAGGTCAACTAGTAAGTCAACCGGTCAACACGAATTGAAGGTATAACCGACTTATGAGACTCGACAAGTTTAGATAATTTTTTTTTTGAACGATCAACGACTTTATATATAAATATAAAGGCCCACCAAGGCGGTGACAGGAATACAGCAACATCAAAAGGGACAGCAAAACAGCAAAAGGAAACACAAACAGCAATTACAACATGTCTAGAACATCAAAATCAAGCCATTTCTCCCAAGTCGTGATCTTCAACTTCGATCGATTGGTAATCCAACAAAAAGCGTCTTCCTTAATTAGGTCCGCCGTTTTTGCCGTAGGTATGAAAACATTATCGAACACTTTCGAGTTCCGGGCCTTCCATATTCTCCATGTAGTAGCTATAACGATAACATAGACAATTTTCTTCCACTTCTTCGATCCCGGACTATTAACAACCATAGTCACCAAATTCGCAATAGAAGAACAATCCAAGGGGAAAGGAATGCGGATCCAAACTAAGATCTGCGACCATATACTCCTAGCCCAAATACAATTCAAGAAAAGGTGGTTAGCGTCTTCATCTCCACAAGAACAGCGATCACAGGCCACAGATTGAAAGATAACCCCACGCTGAGCGAGGTTAGTTTTACTAGCGACTCTATCCAACATTACTCTCCATAGGAGATAGTTAGCTTTCGAGGCGGCCCAAGAATTCCAGTTAAAAACATATGGATTCTGCTCGTCAACCATTTTATTATGCCATTCCAAACGGATATGTCGAACCGAGAAAGACCCATCAGGGTCCGAAGACCAGGCCCAAGTATCCGGCCCCTGCTGTCTAGCAGACGCATTGAGCAACAGCAAAAGAGAATCCAGGAGGTCTTGAGGCGGTTGTTGATTACCCACGAGCTGCCAATTAAAAGTACAGCCATAGCCTTCATTAGATTCCACCAGAAAATCAGACACCAACCCCTCTTTATCAGCGGACAAAAGGAACAAGTTAGGGAAAGCTTCTTTCAGCGACGGCTGAACCAACCAGGGGTCCTTCCATAACTTTGTCTTGCGACCATCACCCACCATCACTTTAAGAGCACTATTAATCGAAATCCCAATCTTTAACAGATTCTTTTCAGCGGCAATGATGTCCTTCCAAACGCCCGGGATGCTCTTCTTTATAGGGACAATGAGGTTATTTATTCTGGACTTATGTATAGCAGCGATAACTTTAACCCAAAGCTGGTTGGGGTCCTCTTTAAAACGCCACCACCACTTGGAAAGCATGGCGATGTTGAAGTCTTCCGTACCACCAACGCCGAGACCGCCCATCCCCTTCGGACGGGTCACCTTATTCCATTTGATCCACCGGATTTTCTGACCACGAGGAGATTTACCCCAAACAAAATCCCTTCTCAATCTTTCAATTTGTTTAATCACGCATTTTGGGGCCGCAAATAAGGATAGGAAGTATGAAGGAACAGTTCCAAGAACGGCCTTGGCCAAAGTCACTCTCCCGGCAAATGAGAGATAGTTCGTCTTCCAAGTCGACAACTTACGTTTCAGCTTAATAATGATCGGTTCCCAATGTTTCGAGAGCTTCATGTTAGCACCTAGGGGTATACCCGGGTACGTGAAGGGCAGTGAACCCGCTTCACAAGAGAACTTAGTGGCCATATTTCCGACATCATCCGCATTCACATTGACACCAAAAGCTTGCATTTCTTGTGATTGACTTTCAGCCCCGAGATCAAGTTTAAACATCGAAGGAATCTCACAAGACTAGTAGCATTATCATCGGACCATTCTCCCACAAAAACCACATCATCCGCAAAGCATAAATGCGATATACGAGGCCCATTATTAGGGAGTTGCACCCCGTTAAAGAGACCCGTATTAAGCGCTTTGTTCATAAGCATGTTTAGGACTTCCATCACAATAATAAAGAGGAAGGGGGATAACGGGTCACCTTGGCGAAGGCCCCTCTTAAATGTGAACTCGTCGGAGGGAGAACCATTAACAAGCACCGCTCCTCTAGCCGAAACAAGGCAGCCCCGAACCCATTGAATCCATTTTGGAGGGAATTTCATAAACTCCAACGTATTAAGAAGACACTTCCAATTGACTGAATCGTAAGCCCGTTGGAAATCCACCTTAAAAACCATCATTTTAAACTTGGTCTTCTTTGCCCATGAGATAAGCTCCCCTAGAATAAGGGGACTATCAATTATGTTTCGACCTCCCACAAACGCCGACTGGACCGGGGAAATAAGAGAACCGATGACCGCTTTAAGTCGAGATGCTAAAACTTTAGAGATTATCTTGTATAAGGAGCTAACGAGGGAGATTGGTCGGTAGTCGGAAATCAATTGCGGGTCGGGAACTTTAGCAATGAGAGCAATAAAGGTAGCGTTACAGCCATGGCTGATCTCACCGGTGTGGTAGAAATCCGCCATCATCTTCAAAATACCCACTTTGGGATCACCCCAATATTTTTTTAAAAACTTCATGGTGAATCCGTCGGGCCCCGGGGCCTTACCACCATCACACGACTTAATAGCATTTAAGACCTCCTCAGCCGCAAAAGGAGCAGTGAGAAAAATTGCTTGGTCGTCCTCCAATTCTGGGAGACCCAAATTAGTGAACGAAGGGCGGCGTCTCATCGGCTCCCTAAAAAGACTTTGAAACCAAATCTTCGCACAGTTCTTAAGCACATCAGGATCAGTAACCCATTCTTTGTCAAAGCGAAGACCACTGATTCTATTCCGGGCCGCCTTTAAGTTGACAACTTTATGGAAATAGGCAGTGTTTTCGTCGCCAAATTTCAGCCAATTAATTCTGGATTTTTGGTATATGTCTCTCGCTTTCGCCTTTCTACGTTCCATAATTTTTAATCTCAATGCTACCCTATCTTCTTTTTCGGAACTAGTCAGCGCTCTGGATTCAGCCAGGCACTCCAGATCTTCAGCTTTGCGGGTGTATTGCAGCAAATCGGAGTTTTCCGCATCTTGAATCGATTTGCGCCAGCCTTTGATCTTGTTTTTAATAGTCTTCAGCAGCTTAGACATAGTAGCGATACTGCACTCATTGGCAACTAATTGACTAGCAGTATCAGAAACAAATATCCCGATATCCGGAGTATCCATCCACCTATTAAAAAGCTTGAAAGGGATAGGACCAAAGTCCTTTTTAACACATGATAAAACGATGGGACAGTGGTCCGAACACCCTTTCTGTAAGACATCAACCGTAGCGTTAGGCCACAAATTCAAGAATTCCGCACAGACAAGAAAGCGATCAAGCTTGCTGAATTTAACTTCCACATGATCCGAGACGAACGTAAACTTTCCTCCGGACATACGATACTCGAAAAGACCAGCTTCGTGGATGAAAGTATTAAACTCGGCCGCCGCGTTAGCATCGAATTCAGAATTCAGCCTCTCGGAGCAGTTACGAACCTCGTTAAAATCACCGAGCAGAATCCAGTATCCAGTTAATTGCCCCATAATAGTACCAATTTTCTCCCAAAAGTCCTTCCTCCTACTTGGAGCATTTGGTGCATAGATATTGAGGACATTGAGTTTCTCCTTGAAACCATTCGCTTCCCCCGTAGTCAACACAAAACTGCAATCTTGAATCACACTTTCCAACTTGAACCAGGTCGGGTCCCATATCGAGACTATACCACCCGATCTACCCACTGAATCAACATGAACGGCTTCAAACGGAGTGTTACCCCAGAATTTACCCCAAAAATCTTTGTTAATAGAATGTTGGTGAGTCTCTTGTAACCCCAAAAAATAAGCCTTGGAAGACTGTTTAACATCCCGAACCCACGAAATCTTCTCCAGCCCAATCACACCTCTAACGTTAATGGAAGCAAAAATCATTGACCACCGATGTTCGCCATTTCTCCATTAATTAATTTTCTAACCTGGTTTCCGAATCCACCCAGTTTGTTGCCAAGATTCTCGCCAAACTTTAAAGTACCACTAACCTCAGGCTCTATATCGGAGAAGCCATCATCTTCAGAGTCGCTAAAGGAGACTTCTTGAGTAGCGGAATCGGACTGATCGGCCTCCTGTAGTTTATCCCCTTCAACACCAGCAGCTGAACACTGGCCAGAATTAATCAACCTCCTTCTAGTCTCAGCATCTCTTTGGATAATATCAACTAAATCAAAGGGGTCACTATTTGTGGACAAATTAAGGTCAGGAGTACAAAATACTTTAGTCCCATCATTTACAATTGGGTTACTAGACAAGTCAGGACAATCATCAAACCTGGGCCCCCTTGGACTACACGGGTCCAATAAAGAGAAGTTCTGGATACTGGGCTGGCCCACGGCATTAATATCACCATACTTGGGGGAATCACCCACAACACCTCGAAAGCATGCGCTTCATCAGCCGCCTCAACTCCCTTATGGGTCCCACCCCCATGCACATGCAATTTCCCAAAGCTAGCCTTTTCAACTACTGTCTCTTGATTTTCCACCGGCGACTCACTTGAGCTAACGATAATCGACTTTAGCCTCGGCCCCTCCGGTACCACCTCCGGCACCTCCGTTTCCTTATACCCAGTAATAACGGACTTGAGACCTCCCCCACGTTTAGAACTTTCATCGGAAACTAAACGTTCAGAGAAACAGTCCGGTAACCAATCGTGATCCACCTCCTCAATCCAAACACGATAAATTTTACAGTTCCACACAAGCTTAACTTCACGACACACCCGATCGCCATGATTGACTAGAATAGCCAAACGGTCCTCCGACACATCGGTATCAAGGGTAGATGCTTCCGACTTAGAGATTAGTCTTCCGCATCTTTCCCCGATCCGATTGAGAATGTGTCGATCCCAAAGGTTCAAGGGGACCCCAATAACCTTAATCCAAGCCACCCTATCGAAACTGAAATCTTCGCCATCCCATAGGGCTAAGTTAGAGAACCACTCAGCCCAAAATTCAACGGACTCATTCAGGTAGTTGACGGCTTCATCTGTTGAACAAAACGTTAGCAGAATCTTTAAACCCCCAACATATCTAGCAGTCACCCCCCAGGGCTGTACAGAACGGATAAAATCTTCAAACTTTTCCACCATGTCTAAATCTTTTACTTCGCCAACCAAGGACACATCTTTCCACAGGGATCTAGCATTGGTGACCAGCGGAGGAAGTTCAATAACCGAACTAGAGGGTGACAGACCTACCCTCCCTGACACAGCCTGAGCATAAGAGCTATTTGGATCGTGGGTAGTAGCCCTAGGAGACTTAACTCCTTCAGCATGCACACCAGTAGGAGAAACGACATTGCCACACGGAGGAGGCCTTTCCTTGTATAAGGGGGGGTCAACCAAATTCGTCACTTTGCTACCATCACGATTAAACTTAGCAACATTAATTTTCACAACAGCCCCATCAATGGTGACTACACTAAGGGTATCAATCCACTCCACCGCATTAATGATCCTGGAGAACCAAACGAAACCGAACCGGTTTCCGGCACCGTCACGTTTACCCGGAACATACGCGTCTTCAAGATTGTCAAAGTGTTTGAAGGCGTCCCACAGTCTCTGGCCAGTACAGCCCTCCGGCAAGTTGGACACGAAGAAGGAAGTCGTGTTCTTCAGCCTCTGCGCATGGTTGTGAAACTTCTTTTCCTTGAGATACTGAGCCTTGCTGATAACCTGGAACCATCTTCTGTCATCCCCTTGCTTCCCTTCTTTGATTCTTTGCTTTTCTTCCATCTTCCTGTGTTTTGCAGCGTTGTAATCTTCATCGGAGAGGCGGAAGTGTCCGCGGCTCTTGGTCTTCATGAGAGAGAGACTTCAAATTCTTGTCAAGTTTAGATAATTATTAACACTTATATTATGTTTGAATCGCGTGTGGGACTTGACAACTTGATAAACGGACTATACATAAGAATATACTAATATAAATATATGTTGGAATTGAATAACTTGCGGACAAGTCATATGAGGATATTGTAGCTTAAGCATTTGGATTAGATACTTGGACCTTGGTGTATACTTGATCTTGTAAACAAGACATGGACTTGAACATTGGGATGAATGAAACATTAATACGATAGGAATAGACGTTAGTTATAAACTCGGTACTTGAAAACTTGGGCGTCGATGCATGAAGCTTGGACACTTTGGATGAGATATGAACATGAGGTATTAGAGACTTTAGACCTTGACTTAGGATAGGCAACGCATATAAATATATAATGGAAGATAAGACGCTTTGGACTAGAAATATGAACTTCGGACATTAATTGCTAAAATGTGGATCTGACACTTGAACAATGGAATTAAGACTTGAACATAATAATAGAACCGCCACATAAAAATGTCTAATGTATAAAACGAACCATAGCATTAATGGTAGAACTTGGAGCATTCGAGTATAAATACTAACTTATGATGATAAGAATTCGGACCATAAGACCTAGACTTCGGATGTAGTTACAACCGTTGTATGCTATATTAAGATGGATACTACCTCGACACTTGGACAAAGACTAGAGGGACAAGGATTAGAACCAACACATACCTATTAAAGACTAGTGTATGCTTAATATATTGGACAAGATATGTAAACTTGGACTTGACACATGAATAAGGACATAGAACACTATGACAAATCAACGAGTAGAAACCGATTTCACCATGGATAATTAGAACCAAGGAACGCATTACAAGAAGCTTAGAAACGCCACACTTATGTAATATAACTAACTAATATGCAAGATGAGAGACTTAGAGATATATAAACATACGATGGCGAACCACGAGTAGAGTATGAACATTAGTTGTATCCTATGACTATAAATGATATAAGTCACACCATCGTTTAATAATGCCAAAAAGTATAAGATATAGCTCGAGCTTGTCCCCACGCGTAACTGTGACGAATAAAACTGAACTCTAATAATAATGTGTGTCGACATAGGGCCCAACCAGGAGGATGTCGGTATTCGATACCGAGCACTGGGTTTTATATTTTGAGCTATGCAAATAGGTGAGTTTCGTGAACTCCCCTCTTTTTACTTTTATAAATGTTTTGGGGTGACGCATGCTTCTATACTGTTTTGTACACTGTTATGGGTGTTAGTTTTATAGAGCGTGATTACCTGCTTGCTTGTTATGCATACTGAACCAGGCACTCATTAACTCTAGGATAGAGCCGACTTAATATATGGGTAGTACTACTTGGGGAAACCCCCACGCACAGTGGTCCGGCCTAGACCCGGAAACCCCCACTGAGACTGACGGGTCGTTGCGGCATATATTTTGCCATTGGGGAACCTATGAAGCAGGACATAGGTTGAGATCTATGACAATAACGGGTATAGTTTATGTTGATACATCTAGACATGGTTAGGCATGGGCTAGATGCCAAGGGTTGAGTGGCCAGCTTGTAGGAATGTAACACCATAACCAGATAAACGTGTTGAAAACTGTTAAACTTGTTTGGAATAACTGAAACTGTTTTGATAAACTATTTTGGGCGCCTATGTAACTAAACACACAAACTCACCAACATTATTGTTGACCCAAACTATTTTAAGCATGTGTTCAGGTACCGGCATTGGAGATACGGAGAATGTATGATTGCAACTCGGAGTCACAACCAGTGGACGAACCAGAAGACGATCGAGTAACCATAGATATTACCGCGCAAGTACGATCAGGGACTAGTTTTAGTTAATGAATTGTATTATGTAAATAAATTGTGTTAATAAAGATAGTTATTATTGTACTGTTTCCGCTGTTGCTTGCATTCACGTGAATGTCGTACCAAACTGTAATTTCGTCCAGGCCCCTGTGTCTGGGTTGTGACACTAGTCACCAAGTTAAGGATATCACTCATAGCTTAGTGGTTAAGTTTCTTTTTGGAGGAAATACTCTTTGAGGTGTGGATGTTACTCCTATCCCAAAGATATATTCCAAAGATGTATAACATATAGAGGAGTGAAACCAATCACCAAGGTATGGATGTCACTCCTAACTTGGTGATATCGTTTCATTTGTGAAATACGAGTGTCTTATTCTCCAAGCAAAATACCGAAAGAATAACGAGAAAGAATCATAGTGAAAATATCTTTAAAGAAAATATAAGAATAAAGAGAAATATACACGAGAGGACTCGTGAATGTAAGCTTAGTTATAGACTAGGCTAAAAGGCATTCTAATAGCCTAATTCCCTATAACCATGGCTCTGATACCAATCTGTAACACCCCGACCGATGGCGGAATTATCGAGGTGTCACGTAGTGACGATTGTTCAATAGCTCATGGACTAAAAGTGTAAATATTGATACATTGTTTAAGTAGTTTATTACATTGAAAGAAAAATACAAGATACAATAATACAATGAATCCAAAATCTAAGTAAAAATTACAAAAGCTTAAAAAGTCATCTTATAAATAACCTGAAACATGTACGAAAATAGTATATGTCAATATAAAAATGTATTGGTGAGCATACCATGTTTTGAATACATATAGTAGAAAAAGTGTTTAGCAATTCATGTGTTTTATACCGTTTGCAATTATGTAATAAGTAGTATCCGGGTCAAAATCAACCCTATGAAATTTATATATAGTATGCGCTATTGACGGTAGTAATGAAACACATAGCAATGGCCAAGGTTTCTCAACAGAGTCAAAAGGGGTATATACCATATCACTATTCATTGAAATGCTAGGCCGCAACGGTTAATGATTTTGACAAGTTATAGATACACAAAGTAACATAAAGCAAACACACATGAGAATTGCACTTAGTGAAAAGAAAAAATAGTAATTTGACATAAGGTACATGAGTAGCCACAAACAGTAAAATGAAAAGGGGGAAAGATATACTCACTTTCGCCAAATAACTAGATGACTAAGCGAGCGTGAAAATGCGAGTAGTCCAAAGACTCAACCTAATGTTTCGAGTATCCCAAAATAAGTATATAAGATTAATAAAGTCTAGGGTTCTTATTCTAAGGCACTTAGGATGTTACAACTATATTTGGAATTTTTAAGTAATAATAATAATGGCAAAAAAATACAAACTATTAAGGTTGCTACCACGTCTTATGAAAATAAATATCATGAGTTTAGTTTCTCGATCACAAATATTTTCCAAGCTTGAAATAATATATTTTATTAAGAAAATATATAAAATAAATTTAAGAATCTTAATTGTATAAAACTAAATCAACAAATAAAGTTTATTTAAAATACAAAAAATATTTTAAAACAAAAGTAATTTGATATGATAATTATCCTAACATATTTATATACACTTCCACCAATTTTGATGGCAAAATTATTTATTTACAATTTTATATGAATTAATCATTATTAAAAATGACATAATTCATAAATAAATATAAATCACTTTTGAAAATAAAAGATTTTGTGAAATCTCAATCCTACTAACTTAGAAACCTCAAAATAAATTTTATAGCATTTTTGAGATTAAAATAGATTTAGCATAAATATTATTTGTATAAAATCTATTTAACAAATAAAAATGAAACAACATAGGAATACGTGTCAAAATTGGTGGAAAATGTCATGATAATTATCTTATCTTAATGAAACATTTTTCTACAAATTTTCATAACCAAAAGTGCTACCAATAATTTATTATGAATTAACTAAAATTAAATCATCATAAATTAATTAAAAATATTAATTAGTGGCTAAAAATCTCAAAATTGATTCTAAAATTTGTAAATGATCATATAAGCTATCATACCAAATTTCATGATTTTTGGATCAATAACCAATGAGTTATGAATTTTTAAAGTTTACAAGTTTTTAATTGAAAAATACCCAAATACATCCTAACACCTTAGAATCCAATCGAGGCACTTAGAGACTATAATATATATAACAAGTAGAGGGCTATTTTTCTACTAATAATAATGAATCAAAATGCAAAACGAATGAGAAAAACTCACGAATTTGATATCCCAAAATGATGAAATAAAAACTGAAAAATATCAAGAAAATAAGCTTCTAATTCGACTTGGATATGAGATGAAAATTGGGGCTTCTTGTGCAGAGGTGATAGACTAATAGAGGAGAGAGTGTGATAGTGTTTAATCAAAGTAGTATGATCAATTTAGAGGTGCAATGATAATGGGTCACATAAGTGGGTTTTTTATACTAGTTTATGATGAATTCTTGACAAAAAAGCCATTAAATGGAGAATTGACCACTAGTGAAACTTATGGTCTTTAGTCTTCATCAAAAAGATGAGCTTTGACTCGAATTAAAGGTCAGATTTGACCATGGACTAAAAGTGACATGTTTGACTCGGACTTTGACTGTTTGGCCGTCTCTGCGGACCCCGGACCGCGAGAGCTAAAAAAATCAATTTTTCTAATTTAATCAATTTTAAGTTCCGGACTTGTTTCCTTCGATTTCTAAGTTGTTTTAGGACCGAAAATTAAGGGTTTCGGGTATTAAGGTCTGAAACATACGTGCTCGGGTGTAGATGTGAGTATAAAACGTGCATACTTTTACTTATAAAAATTATAAGTTTTATTAAATTGTGACTTTTGGTCCTATTAAAATACGAGGGTTAAAAATGAAAATTTTGAAAGGTTGTCACAATAACAGTGATAACAATGATCATGTTTAGCTATAATCATTCGATTTTCGGTCGTTGCATTAACAAGCTTAGCTAAAAGCAATGGCGCAATTCTCAAATCTAGCACCAAGCACAAACAGTCTTAAGAAAAATAAGCGGGAAATTGAACTAAATTATTTAGGGGTGTTTCTAGTAACTTCTTAATGAGTTCATTAAGAGATTACTTCTGAATCAGACAACATTAAGTGTGTTTGGTTCACTAATATGACACATCTGAATCAACCAGTAAGTCTATTATCAATTAAGTTTTAACATTACGTTGAATGAAAGTTTGACCCCCTTTATCCATTCACTTGCATTCATATAGCCGACACCTCACGCGCAACCTTCACAATCCACCATCACCCCATTAACTTAAGTAGTTAAGTGGGTCTAACGTGTTGCGTTCCTATTTTGCTAACGTACGAGCAAGTGTGTATACACACACACACACACATATATATATATATATATATATATATATATATATTATAGAAGCTCTTTTTATTTGGTACTGGGTATTAGTTTTCTTTAGAGATTAATGTTTAGTACCGTGTACTCGTACTGAGCTGGTACTTTTGGTACCGGTACTGTACCGTAGTGGTAGAGTGACATTTTTCTTTATCGTCAACATATTTATTTCTTTTTAGAGATAAGCATTTGGTAACGGGTACTCATAACGAACCGATACTTTCAGTAACAGTATAATGATATTTTTCTTTATCGTGGAGAGACGAACCAATACTTTTTTAATATCGGTATCGATATTGTATAGTTTTCTTAATGTGACAGTATAAAATCCATTGAAAATAAAGTTATATTAGCAACAAATCATTTATTCGGTAACATCAGCTTTTTTGTTTCGGTACGTATGAAGTTCAAACCGTGTTACATGCTCCCACGGGAACGTGTGGGTAACCATCTGTGACACCTGGCAAATTCGGGTTAACAACGTTGTTTAGATGAAAGTCTACCTTAGCGAGTCACGCGTATATTATACTTAACTGGGTTAGTTAAGTCGGGTTATGGTTCGGGAACTATTAGTTAGTCTAGAAGATCATTGGATGTTGGTCTAGAGGTTCATTAGATGTCGGTCCTTAACCAAGTGTACAAACGGTGACGATTTGTAGGATCGTCAGGGTATACGGAACGTACGAGTCTCGAGTCCCGGGAATTGGTGAACGAGTGTAAATATGTGTATTTACTTGTGTTATGTGTTTACAATCATTATGTGACTTGTCGGTACATGAATATGCATTAACATAGGTTAAAACGGGGTTTAACGCGCAAAACACACCAACATAGGGGCTATAGGCGATTAGGCTTGGTGGATAGCCTAATCGCATGACTTTGGGGCGAGTAGGAAGATTCCTATAGGCGAATAGGGCTAATCGCATGAACAGTCATGCGATTAGGCACCCTACTCGCGTATAAACCTGCACAATCGCATGGAACGGGCTGGACGACTAGAAACGCCTATAAATACAACACTTAACCTCCTAAACTCAATTAGACAAACCCTAGTCGTCCCATAACCGCCCCAAACACTTAAACAACCTCTGGAAGGCGATTTTGATCAAAAACACAAGGTTTCAAGGTCTAACCATCAATCTTTTACAATTCCAAGGTTTGATTCTCATCCATAATACTTTGTAAATGTTTTTAATCAATCCCTAATGGTCCAGACCTGTTCATAAACGAAAAAGCTTTCTGAAAATCGTCAATAAGAGTTATTAATCGGATTATAATTAATAAACATGCGTTATGGGTATGTATGATTAGAAAGATAGGATTTTTATGAATCTTGATGATGTTTTGATGTAGTATCATGCTAGGTCAGAATTAATATTGTTATATTAATGATAGAAATCTCAGTAATTGGATAATAGGGTTATGATTACATGCGTTAATTGAATGTTGCATGCTATGTGTATGTGTTTGGATTGCTTTGGTTGCATGCAGGACTGATTCTACGAGGATGAACGAAGGGTTTTGGGTTAAACATGTTTAGGATAGTGTTTGGAATGATATTGGGTAGTTACACACGCTCTGGATCTGATTTGGAGCGTTAAACGCGCGAAAAACCGGAACAGCAAGGTTACAGGCGAGTAGCCTTGCTAATCGCCTGTGTTAGGGGCGATTAGGCCCCACTCGCGTGACACAGGGGCGAGTAGCCCCACTCGCCTGACCTTAAGGGCGAGTAGCCCAATCGCGTATCAACAAGGGCGAGTAGCCCTACTCGCTCAACAGTAGGGGCGATTAGCCCTAATCGTGTGACTGTGCATGCGATTAGCCTCCCTAATCGCGTGTACTGCTGCTGTAAGTGTAAATTAGCACTCCGAGACCCGATTTGACATATAGTAACATGCTAGGAACCTCGTAACATGTCTAATAACTTGGTAACATATATTTGGATGTATTTCGGTGATACGTGAACTATGTGCTGTAACTTGTTGAACATTAACGTGTGTTAAGTATACTTGCGTTATTGTATGTTTTGGAGCGTAAACATAACACGGGGAGTCTCGAGTCACCAATGGGATGTCGAGTCTTGTACTTTGGGTCGGTTAAACAGTCACGGTGTTTTCAAACAAACTTGGTTATGGTCTGGACATCTAGGGACTAATTAACCTACGGGTTATTAGTCTAAGTACTTGTAACTGTCGTATGTTAGGTCGCCACTGTACGGGACTAACATAGCAGCTGAGTTTACTCGGGATTAGGAGTAAAGCAACTTAAGGTGAGTTTACGGCCCCTCTTTTAAACTGGTTTTATACTTTCGGGGGAGAAAACATGTGTTAAAACAACTATTTGGTAACTACTGTCATACTATGGGTTCTAACGTATACTACACGATCTTTGGAAGTCCCGGGGGGAACCATGAATGTGCGGGTTTGCACAACGGGGAAATGTGAATAGCGCTATTGGGAGTGACCAACCCCGCTCGTCGGCTTGGAGGGCCGGGCGAGTGCATATTGTCTCAAACAGGAACAACAGGAACATTTGGAACTATTCGGGGCACAACAACTGGTATTCGAGTTAGTAATGGTTTTCCAATCGTGGTAGTAACAAACGTACGCCTAGCTAGCGTATACTGGTTTTCTATTTTGTTATAGTATGGACAGGTGAACTTGGTACTTGAACTGCAAACCTGTAAACTCACCAGCATTTTTGTGCTGACGTAAACTTTTACATGTTTTCTCAGGTCGCTAAGGTAGCACAAGGGAACTAGGGCGCACGCGTCTGCACGGCGTCTAGATAGAGTTGCATGATTTCATAAACATTGAACTTTGGTTATTTATGTTGAACTTTATTTTGAACAAGCTTCCGCTGTAAACGGGGATTTTAAACATTGTTTTGAAATTGCATTATGTTCATTTTAGACTTGTTTATTGTGATCGTTGGTTTGGATCCTGGTTTGTCATGCGCCTCGCGGTAAAACTCCGCAAGTGGATTTTGAGGGTGTGACAGATTGGTATCAGAGACAATGGTTATAGTGAACTAGGACTGCATGTAGAGTCTAGTCTATAGCCGAGTCACACACACTAGACGATCACATGGTACTAAACATTATGGTGGTTTACGTATGGTCTTGTCGGGGTGTCTCTAAATCATTTGGTCCCTCTATGTTACATCATCCGTTCTATCTTAGGTCGGGTTACTTGCTTTCTAGGCAGTGTAGTATATTGGAGTAACTCGTATACTCTTGAGATTTGTCCAAGGCTCGGACATCTCCCTTTCGCACTCCAATAGAAACACTTGCCATAAACTATCGTAGCATTACGGTGTGTAGCTGAGAGTCTATGTTCGGTGATTTGAACTTTGGACTAGGAGGACACTTGGAGGACCATGTAGAGCGGTTTATCATTTTGGGTGCACACAAAATCATAAACCGAAATGCATGGAAGCCCTGGTGAGCTCTGGGTTTGAGGGGATAGTCCTGGATTGAATCTAGCTTTGATCTTGTGAACATTAGTGGTTATCCTTATCTGCGAAACTAAGTTTTCTCGTTCTTTCTGCCAGAATCATGTCTGGAGTGCGAGGAGGACGTGGAGGTGGTCGCAATGGTGGACGTGGTGGTGGTCGCGGTGGTGCTGGTGGTCGTGGAGGTGTTAACCTATCGCAGGCTGATCTGAACAACTTGCTCCAGGCTGCCTTTCAGTTAGGGCACAACGGTGGTGGTAAGTTGTTTTATCCGTTTTCTTTGCCTTATTGGTGAACCTTGTTTACGTTATTCGTAGTTCTCATACGTTTCATTTCAGGTGGTCCTGTTGACCCACCCCCACCCATGTGCACCTATAAGATGTTCCGGGACTGCAAGCCCCAGGAATTTTCTGGCACCGAGGGTGCGGTCAGTTTGCTTAGGTGGTTGGAGAAAGTGGAGTCGGTATTTCTGATGTGTAACTGTCTCCCAGAAGATCGGGTGAAGTATTCGGCTGCGTTATTTCAGGACGTGGCATTGACTTGGTGGAATGGTATCACCCAGAACATGGGTATTGGGGAGGCATATGCTATGCCATGGGAGAACTTTGTGCAGTTGCTGAAGCGGGAGTATTGCCCGAGGGAAGAGGTACAGAAGCTGGAGCATGAGGTGTGGAACCTCAAGATGACTGGGTCGGAAATTGAGAAGTATACTGTGAGGCGGAATGAGTTGGCAGTGCTGTGTCCCGATCTGCACGTGCCAGAGTATCGTAAGATTGAACACTATGTATCAGGGTTAGTACCGGAAATTGCAGGGTTAGTGGCTGTTGGAAATCATGCTACTTATGCGGAGGTAGTTCGATCGGCCCATAGGATGACCAACTTAAAGGTGAATGAGGGGATTTTGCCTGCGAAAGGTTCGACTGTTAAGGCCCCAGAGAACAACAAGCGCAAGTGGGAGAACGACGGGAAAGGATCTGGGTCTACACAGCAGGGTAAAAGGTTTGATAATGGGGGTTCATCTTCTTCGGGTAACAAGCAGGGTGGTTATGCGGGAAAACTGCCCAAATGCAACAAGTGTGGACGCCATCACCAAGGGAACTGCGATAGTAACCGTTGTCACCGCTGCCAGCGAACAGGGCATTATGCTAAGGATTGTCGGGCTACACTTCCATCGACTCAGGCTCCGACTAATAGTTCAGCTCCGACTACTCAGGGGACTACAGGGAAACAAGGATGCTACAACTGTGGTGACACTGGGCATTACAAGAAGGATTGCCCAAAACTGAAACAGGGTGGAAGCAATGGGAATGGGAACAACGGGGGCGGCGGCAGAAATGCACGTGCCTTCGTCATTGGAGCCGCTGAGGCTAGACAGGACCCCGATACAGTCACCGGTACGTTTCTTCTCAATAATCGTTCTGTTAGCGTGTTATTTGATTCTGGTGCCGACAAGAGTTTTGTATCCATGGATGTTAGTCGACTGCTAGATGTAGTACCTGTACCATTAGAGACCAAGTATGTTGTTGAGTTGGCGGACGGTAAAACGATTGAAGCTACTAGTGTCCTTCGGGAGTGCCAATTAGAGTTGTCGGGTTTATCGTTCCCCATCGACCTTATGCCGGTACCATTGGGTAGTTTTGACGTAGTGGTAGGCATGGATTGGTTATCATTGTACCGCGCGAAGATTGTTTGTTACGATAAGGTTATTCGGATTCCTCTCCCTGATGGAGAATTCCTTTCTGTTTACGGTATCAAGGGTGGTGTCCCGCTGAATATCATCTCTAGTATGAAAGCCCTTAAGTGTCTTCGAAAGGGTTATCCAGCCGTTTTGGCACTTTTATCTGTTTCCTCTGGTGATGAGAAGAAGATCGACGATATTCCGGTTGTACGCGAGTTTCCTGATGTGTTTCCCGATGATTTACCTGGTCTTCCTCCTCATCGTCAAGTCGAGTTCGGTATTGATCTTGTACCAGGGGCTGCTCCTATTGCTCGGGCCCCCTACCGTCTTGCACCTCCCGAGATGCAGGAATTGTCTAGCCAGTTACAGGAACTCTTGGACAAGGGTTTCATTCGGCCAAGTTCTTCCCCTTGGGGAGCCCCGATTTTATTTGTTAAGAAGAAGGATGGGAGTTTCCGATTGTGCGTAGACTACAGAGAACTGAACAAATTGACCGTCAAGAACCGTTATCCTCTTCCACGTATTGATGATCTATTCGACCAGCTTCAGGGTTCTAGTTATTATTCCAAGATCGATTTGAGGTCCGGTTATCACCAGCTGCGCGTCAGGGAGGCTGACGTTGCGAAGACTGCTTTTCGAACACGTTATGGCCATTTCGAATTCTTGGTCATGCCCTTCGGTCTCACGAACGCACCGGCGGTTTTCATGGACTTGATGAACCGCGTCTGTAAACCATATCTGGATAAGTTCGTCATTGTGTTTATTGATGACATTCTGATCTACTCTAAGAACAAGACCGAACATGAGGAACATCTGCGGTTAGTTTTGGAACTCTTGCGACGGGAACAACTTTACGCCAAGTTCTCAAAGTGTGACTTTTGGTTACGCGAAGTTCAATTCCTAGGACATGTGGTCAATGAACTAGGGATTCATGTCGATCCAGCTAAGATCGAAGCGATCAAGGACTGGGGAGCACCAAAGACGCCAACTGAGGTGCGGCAATTCCTAGGCCTTGCGGGCTATTATCGTCGTTTCATTCAGGGGTTCTCGAAGATTGCTCAACCCCTCACCACTCTCACTCAGAAGGATAGGAAGTTCGACTGGGGTGAATCACAAGAGTCAGCGTTTGAAGAACTGAAGTCTAAACTGTGTTCTGCTCCTATTTTGTCTTTACCTGAGGGTTCTGATGATTTTGTCGTTTACTGTGATGCTTCCATTCATGGACTCGGTTGCGTGTTGATGCAACGCGAGAAAGTGATTGCGTATGCTTCTCGTCAACTTAAGGTGCACGAGAAGAACTACACAACTCACGACCTGGAGTTGGGTGCCGTGGTATTCGCGTTGAAAATTTGGAGACATTACTTGTACGGTACCAAATGCACCATCTACACCGATCATAAGAGTCTCCAACACATTTTCGACCAACAACACTTGAACATACGGCAGCGCCGTTGGATCGAACTTTTGAACGATTACGATTGTGCTATTAAGTACCATCCTGGCAAGGCGAATGTTGTAGCAGACGCCTTGAGCAGGAAGGAATCTACTAAACCTCGTCGCGTTCGGGCGTTGCAGCTCACTATCCATTCGTCGTTACCTGATCAACTCCGTTCTGCCCAATTGGAAGCTTTGAAGGAGGAAAACCTTAAAGCTGAAACCATGCACGGTGCCGACAAGCACCTAGAGCGAAGGCCTGATGGCCTGCACTATTTCGCAGAACGTATATGGGTTCCTTTATTCGGGGGACTACGGGAGCTCGTTCTTGATGAAGCTCATAAGTCCCGATATTCTATTCATCCTGGTTCGGATAAAATGTACCAAGATCTGAAGGTGCTTTACTGGTGGCCAAACATGAGGTCGGACATAGCCTCATACGTGAGCAAATGCTTGACCTGTCCTAAGGTCAAGGTGGAATACCAGAAACCGTCGGGTCTCCTGCAACAACCTGAAATTCCGGAATGGAAATGGGAACGGATTACTATGGATTTTGTCACACAACTTCCTAAGTCACCAAGCGGGAACGACAAGATATGGGTGATTGTCGATCGGTTGACGAAATCAGCCCATTTTCTTGCTATTAAGGAGACCGACACCATGGATCGTTTGGCTCGTCTCTACTTGAAAGAAGTTGTTTCTAAGCACGGGGTACCAGTTTCTATTATCTCGGATCGTGACTCCCATTTTACTTCTCATTTCTGGAAGTCTTTGCACAAGGCTTTGGGTACCCAACTAGACATGAGTACGGCTTACCATCCGCAGACTGACGGTCAGAGTGAGCGTACTATTCAAACTTTAGAAGACATGCTGCGGGCGTGTGTGATCGATTTTGGTAAGGGTTGGGAAGCTCATCTGCCGTTGGTAGAATTCTCGTACAACAACAGTTATCACACGAGCATCAAGGCTGCTCCGTTCGAGGCACTGTACGGACGGAAATGCCGCTCTCCTCTTTGTTGGGCGGAAGTGGGTGAGAGTCAACTCACTGGGCCTGAACTAGTGTACGAAACTTCGGAAAAGATC
Organism: Ambrosia x helenae; assembly: GCA_030844895.1. Lineage (NCBI taxonomy): Eukaryota > Viridiplantae > Streptophyta > Magnoliopsida > Asterales > Asteraceae > Ambrosia > Ambrosia x helenae. The sequence goes on from CM061232.1 coordinate 9,190,875, forward strand.
GTACAGATTCGAAATCGGTTGGCGGCGGCACGGGACCGGCAGAAGAGTTATGCCGATCAGCGTCGCAAACCACTGGAATTCCAAGTTAACGACAAGGTGCTTCTGAAAGTTTCTCCGTGGAAGGGCGTCATACGCTTTGGGAAGCGTGGCAAACTCAACCCACGGTATGTCGGACCATTTACGATCCTGGAACGGATTGGGCCGGTGGCATATCGACTTGATCTACCGACGGAGCTCGGTAACGTACATAACGTCTTTCACGTGTCAAACTTGAAGAAGTGTCTGACTGACGAGTCTCTCATCGTTCCACTAGAAGAGATCAAGGTTGATGATCGTCTTCGGATTGTGGAAGAACCTGTGGAGATCCTTGATTACAAGATTCGTAGCCTACGTCACAGCAAGATTCGTATCGTTAAGGTTCGGTGGAACTCGAACCGGGGACCGGAATATACGTGGGAACGGGAGGATCAGATGAAGTCTAAGTATCCTCATCTCTTTCCTAAGGAAGCGTTCGAGTCGAGACATGTCTCTACGGCAGCCGAATGAATCTCGGGTCGAGATTCCTTTTAACGTGGGGATGATGTGACAACTCGGGTAAATCTCTCTCTTTTGGTTTCTACCTTTTGCTTGTTTCCTTCGTTACTTCTTTTGTTCTTTCTGTACTTGTACAAATTTTCGGGACGAAAATTCTTTTAACGTGGGGATGATGTGACACCTGGCAAATTCGGGTTAACAACGTTGTTTAGATGAAAGTCTACCTTAGCGAGTCACGCGTATATTATACTTAACTGGGTTAGTTAAGTCGGGTTATGGTTCGGGAACTATTAGTTAGTCTAGAAGATCATTGGATGTTGGTCTAGAGGTTCATTAGATGTCGGTCCTTAACCAAGTGTACAAACGGTGACGATTTGTAGGATCGTCAGGGTATACGGAACGTACGAGTCTCGAGTCCCGGGAATTGGTGAACGAGTGTAAATATGTGTATTTACTTGTGTTATGTGTTTACAATCATTATGTGACTTGTCGGTACATGAATATGCATTAACATAGGTTAAAACGGGGTTTAACGCGCAAAACACACCAACATAGGGGCTATAGGCGATTAGGCTTGGTGGATAGCCTAATCGCATGACTTTGGGGCGAGTAGGAAGATTCCTATAGGCGAATAGGGCTAATCGCATGAACAGTCATGCGATTAGGCACCCTACTCGCGTATAAACCTGCACAATCGCATGGAACGGGCTGGACGACTAGAAACGCCTATAAATACAACACTTAACCTCCTAAACTCAATTAGACAAACCCTAGTCGTCCCATAACCGCCCCAAACACTTAAACAACCTCTGGAAGGCGATTTTGATCAAAAACACAAGGTTTCAAGGTCTAACCATCAATCTTTTACAATTCCAAGGTTTGATTCTCATCCATAATACTTTGTAAATGTTTTTAATCAATCCCTAATGGTCCAGACCTGTTCATAAACGAAAAAGCTTTCTGAAAATCGTCAATAAGAGTTATTAATCGGATTATAATTAATAAACATGCGTTATGGGTATGTATGATTAGAAAGATAGGATTTTTATGAATCTTGATGATGTTTTGATGTAGTATCATGCTAGGTCAGAATTAATATTGTTATATTAATGATAGAAATCTCAGTAATTGGATAATAGGGTTATGATTACATGCGTTAATTGAATGTTGCATGCTATGTGTATGTGTTTGGATTGCTTTGGTTGCATGCAGGACTGATTCTACGAGGATGAACGAAGGGTTTTGGGTTAAACATGTTTAGGATAGTGTTTGGAATGATATTGGGTAGTTACACACGCTCTGGATCTGATTTGGAGCGTTAAACGCGCGAAAAACCGGAACAGCAAGGTTACAGGCGAGTAGCCTTGCTAATCGCCTGTGTTAGGGGCGATTAGGCCCCACTCGCGTGACACAGGGGCGAGTAGCCCCACTCGCCTGACCTTAAGGGCGAGTAGCCCAATCGCGTATCAACAAGGGCGAGTAGCCCTACTCGCTCAACAGTAGGGGCGATTAGCCCTAATCGTGTGACTGTGCATGCGATTAGCCTCCCTAATCGCGTGTACTGCTGCTGTAAGTGTAAATTAGCACTCCGAGACCCGATTTGACATATAGTAACATGCTAGGAACCTCGTAACATGTCTAATAACTTGGTAACATATATTTGGATGTATTTCGGTGATACGTGAACTATGTGCTGTAACTTGTTGAACATTAACGTGTGTTAAGTATACTTGCGTTATTGTATGTTTTGGAGCGTAAACATAACACGGGGAGTCTCGAGTCACCAATGGGATGTCGAGTCTTGTACTTTGGGTCGGTTAAACAGTCACGGTGTTTTCAAACAAACTTGGTTATGGTCTGGACATCTAGGGACTAATTAACCTACGGGTTATTAGTCTAAGTACTTGTAACTGTCGTATGTTAGGTCGCCACTGTACGGGACTAACATAGCAGCTGAGTTTACTCGGGATTAGGAGTAAAGCAACTTAAGGTGAGTTTACGGCCCCTCTTTTAAACTGGTTTTATACTTTCGGGGGAGAAAACATGTGTTAAAACAACTATTTGGTAACTACTGTCATACTATGGGTTCTAACGTATACTACACGATCTTTGGAAGTCCCGGGGGGAACCATGAATGTGCGGGTTTGCACAACGGGGAAATGTGAATAGCGCTATTGGGAGTGACCAACCCCGCTCGTCGGCTTGGAGGGCCCGGGCGAGTGCATATTGTCTCAAACAGGAACAACAGGAACATTTGGAACTATTCGGGCACAACAACTGGTATTCGAGTTAGTAATGGTTTTCCAATCGTGGTAGTAACAAACGTACGCCTAGCTAGCGTATACTGGTTTTCTATTTTGTTATAGTATGGACAGGTGAACTTGGTACTTGAACTGCAAACCTGTAAACTCACCAGCATTTTTGTGCTGACGTAAACTTTTACATGTTTTCTCAGGTCGCTAAGGTAGCACAAGGGAACTAGGGCGCACGCGTCTGCACGGCGTCTAGATAGAGTTGCATGATTTCATAAACATTGAACTTTGGTTATTTATGTTGAACTTTATTTTGAACAAGCTTCCGCTGTAAACGGGGATTTTAAACATTGTTTTGAAATTGCATTATGTTCATTTTAGACTTGTTTATTGTGATCGTTGGTTTGGATCCTGGTTTGTCATGCGCCTCGCGGTAAAACTCCGCAAGTGAATTTTGAGGGTGTGACACCATCACTCTAGTTATGGTTATTTCACAAATTGACCATCGAGTGGTGGGTGAGTATGGGTTGTGAGCCACTGGGCCTACATTACAAAAGCCTACACCAACATATCACATGTCTAACTCTAAAGTCGTTGGTGCTTTCATTTTGCAATTACGATAATGCGATTTTCATTATTAATCTGCCAAACTATTTAAAAAAAATATTATTATTGCATTTTTTTTGTTGTAACTTCCACACGCCACCATGTTTTTCGTTTTCCATGTTTACAAAATTGTGTATATATTACATTAAGAAAGCATGGTTATGTTTTATGAATCACACATATAGCTTGTATAAGTTTGATTGGAGAAGAGTTACCATACTCATATTTGGACCAACAGAGAAAATGCGTAACTTAAAACCTGTTTGGACTTAATCTCGATGGGCCAGGCCATATCCATTGGGCTTACGAGTGAAGTTTGGGTCTTGATACAATTGATAATTTGTTAGTTTAGTATTTGACTTATCTAGTATTGATAGCTATCCATGATTAATAGGTTAGAGTTAGTAAAAGATCATGCAAATCTGTTATGGTTTTTGATTTGGTCAAGGATTCCTAGTTAAATTAGGTGGTTTAGAATTAGTATAAATAGAGGGTCTATCATTGAGTCATTCATATGTTCTCTTGATTTGTTTTTCAGTTTAATAAAATATAAAAAGGCGTCGTGGCGTCCGCCACAATATCGTTGTGTTCTGTGTTGCTTTAATACTGATTGTTCCAACAATTGGTATCGGTGCTAATATTGCGTGGAAACCAATCATAGCTCGTAAAGGTATGATCAAGCATGAAGAAGGTTGGGGTGACAAACCAATCTAGACCTGAGTCGACGAAGAGTTGTTTCGTTTTTAACAAGCTTCAACTTCTGGGATTAATCCTTGATCAAGAGTGACGAGGGTATGGCTGGCGGAGAGAAACTAGTTAACGTGGTAGCGAATGTTCGGGACCATCAAAACATGAACCTACAATACCCTAAACTAACTGCAACCAACTATTCGTCTAGGTCGGTTGTAGTCCGGACGGTATTGGGAGCATATGGGTTTTCTGAGACGATTGATCTGGTGACTGGGGGAGTAGTAGAATCCCAGAAAAATCAAACAACAATGTCGTTGATCTTTCAATCATTACCCGGAGACATTCTTTTACAAGTGGCAAAGTATACGAAAGCAAAGGACGTGTGGGAGGCTATACAAGTCCGTTTTCTAGGTGCGGATCGAATATAGAAGGCTTGATTACATGTGTTGCAATCAAAACTCGAGAACTTGAAGATGAAGGAAAACGAGTCCATTAATGATTTCGCCAAGAACATAAACGCAATTGAGAGCAGGTTCAACAACCTTAGTGAGAAAATTGTTTAACTCATTATAGATAAGGTTTCTCCCGGTCGTAGCCTCTATAGAATAGTCAGAAGATTTAGAGTCGATGCCATTTGAAGAAGCTATAGGCAGGCTTGCAAAGGGAAGTTGATGTTCTCAAAGAGTGAGTGTCAAGCAAAACCAAGTAAGAATGAATCTTGCAAAGGTCAGGGAAGAGGACATGAGTCATCTGGAACAGATAATAGGGGCCGGGATGAGGGCATGGATGCGATAGCTATCATTGAGGACGTGGACGTGGATGTGGAAACTCCTCGACAAACCGGTCTAATAATAATCAATCACGAGATAAAAGCACGGTGAGGTGTTATAATTGGAACGAACACGAGCACTTATCGTGGGAGTGTCCAAAGCCAAAGGGTCAACAAAGTAACCCGACTCAAGACGCTAAAGAGGCCGATAAGCTTATGATGGCCTTGGTTGTGACTGGCAATACGGAATTACTCCTTAATGAGTAGAATTTACATCTAAAACTGTACTTTAATGATCGTAAAACCGAAGAGACTTGGTACCTTGACAATGGGGCTTCAAATCATATGACAGGCTACAAATCTCACTTTACATAAATTGATTCCAAAATTAGTGGAGCCGTGAAATTTGGCGATGGCTCTATTGTTCGGATCGAAGGAAAGGTTTTTTTTTTTTTTTTACTGTAGCCGAGAACTGGTGCTAAACCACCAAATCAATTCTTCAAGTTCATTTCACCAGACTCCAAGTTTAACCTAGTAAGTTATGGCTTCTTTTTTTACTGTTAAGTTCCTGATCATAGTATCACACTCCATAAATTTCAAGAGCATCTGATGTAAATTGTTGCCCACCGTCTTTGCACTCCATTTGGATATTGAGCTCAAATGCCCCATTTGGATAGAAAGACTTAACATTGTCTTTCACAACAACTTTCCATTTGTTGTTGTGATTATCGTCTCCAAACCCCATCGAACAGTTTTGACTTTAGGGTAATGGAGTGGAGCGGAGGGTGCTTCAATGAAGAATCTACACTGCTACCTACGAATATTATAAAAAGATATTGTTTAAACTCGGAAATTAGCATTATTAGAATAAGGTCGTTTTGTCTTCAATTCCTCATATGAAGGCTCACTACGAAAGCTCACCAACGGATATTGTCTTAACCCACATTAGGCCTAACCAGCGGAATGGAAGGGTGTTGTGGTCCACCATCTTGCACTAAATTGGATATTGTCTTTCATAACAACATTCCATTTGGATAGTGTCTTTCACAACTACCGTCCATTGATACCTTACGCGTAACCGTTTAATAGATGGACAATTTTGATTTTGGATAATGAAATGGAGCATAGGGTGCTTCGGTGAAGAATCTTCACCACCATCGAAAACAAATATCAGTGATCAAAAGAAGTGATTTTAACGTGTCATGTGAATAAGATTAAAGGGTACCCATGGAAGAGAAAGAGGAAACACTATAAGTTAACTGTCTGGATTCAGTGGATGGATGATTTTGACTTCAAAAGTGCTTTTATCATAGGTTATATAAGAAGCCAAATGACATCTTGATTGAGGTGTTAGAGTCAACATTTTCATATGAGAAGTCAAATAAGTTCTTGAATAAGGTGTTAGAGTCAACATTTCCTTATGAAAAGTCAAATAATTTGTTGATTAAACCTTATAGGATCCAGTATTGGGCCATTATGAGCCATTAATGCCCATTAATCCATATAGGATCCATTGTTATCCATTAGGAACCGCTAAGGCCCATTAAGCCATATAGGATCCACTAGTGTCCATTAGGACCCATGTGTCCGAAAGCTTTGACGTACGCTCTATGGCAGATTCATATGTTACACAATGTGGTATGTTATGGGGTATGATCCAGGTGGTAATGGTAGAGTGTTGTGATTATTATCTCCAAAACTTATAAAACTTCTTCGTTTCCCATGATTATGAGTAAAACACCATAAGATTCAAGCGCATCTGATGCAAGTGAATATATTATTTGACTATTAAGTTATTGATCATTCACAACTCCATAAGTTTTAAGAGTAGCTGATGTAAATTGTTACAAGTGTGGTGAGGTGGACACATGTCTGGATTCCTGACCCAGGTAGTGATAGCAGAGTGTTATGGTTATCTTCTCCAAACCCTCATCAAAATTCTCCGTTTCCCATGATTATGAGTAAAAAAAAGAAACCATAAGATTGAAGAATACCTGACGCAAGTGAATAGATTACTTGACTATTAAGTTCCTGATCATTCAGAACTCCATAAATTTCAGGAGCAGTTGACGTAAAATGTTACAAGTTTGGTGATAGTGGGCACATGTCTGGATTCCTAACCCATGTGGTGATAGCAGGGTGTAGTGATTATCATTTCCAAACCACATCAAATTTCTTCGTTTACCATGATTATGAGTAAAAAAAGAAACCATAAGATTCAAGAGCACCTAATGCAATTGAATAGATTATTTGACTACTAAGTTCCTGATCATTCACAAATTCATAAGTTTCAAGAGCATCTGATATACATTGTTACAAGTGTGGTGAGAGTGGGCACATGTCTGGTTTCTTGACCCGGGTGGTAATGGCATGGTGTTGTGATTATCATCTCCAAACTCATCAAATTTCTTCGTTTCCCATTATTATGAGTAGAAAAAAGAAAGCATAAGATTCAAGAGCACCTAATGCAAATGAATAGATTATTTGAATATTAAGTTCCTGATTATTCACAACTCCATAACTTTCAAGAGCAACTGATGTAAAGTGTTACAAGTGTGGTGAGAGTGGGCACATGTCTGGATTTCTGACCCAGGTGGTAATGGCAGAGTGTTGTGATTGTCATCTCCAAACCTCATCAAGTTTCTTCGTTTCCCATGATTATGAGTAAAAAAGGAAACCATAAGATTCAAGAGCACCTGATGCAAGTGAATTAGACAAAATTGTTTGTTGGTGGTCGGATTTGAGGGTTATCAGACAAAATCATTCTTGATTATGGCGTTAGAGTCAACATTTCCATATGAGAAGTCAAATAACTTCTTCATAGACATTGAACTTTTGTTGCTCTAAATTTACATCTAATCAAGTAGCCTAATGTCTTTCTGGATCAATGTTAAGTCATCCTATCAAGATAGCAAGTATCTGATGCAGAGACACTTCGATCATGTTTGAGTTTCATATAAAACATGATAAAGCACTTCTTTATACAATATGGGATTATGTTCTCTCTGACCACATTTTTAGCAACTTCAACAACAATGATTTAGCTATGCCTCCAAAAAATCAACATGATAGGGTTTTCAAAACTTCAAGAAGTGGTTTGATGGATTGTCACACCCTCAAATTCCACTTGCGGGGTTTTATCGCGAGGCGCGTGACGCACCAGGATTCAAGTCAACAGTCACAACAAACGACAACTATATGAAGTAAAAATGACATAAAGCAACAACGCAGTTTTAAAAGTGTTAACCAAATACAACGGAAGCATAAATAAGTTTACATCCCGAAACAGTAAAAGTCATAAGTTTGAAAAGTGTTCAAAAGCCATGCAAATGAAACCTAGACGTCGTGAGACTCCGTGCACCTAATCCAATTCCGCTACCTTAGCGACCTTAGAAAACATGCTAAAAGTGTCAACATGATATGTTGGTGAGTTCACAGGTTTTCAAAAACAGTTCCATAAGTAAGAAAAATCATATCCATTATTACTATGTTATAGGAACGTTAGCTAGAAGTTAAGTATGTTAATACTACGATTGAAACCATTGCTGACTATGTTTTTCCTCATAAGCGTGTACCCTTTCGGACTACCGTCATCCCCTGTAGGCCTTATGTGTTTGATACAATATGCACCTGTCCAACCTCTAGTTGACCCAAGTGGGGTTTGTCAGGCCTAATAGATCTATCAACATTTCCCCGTTATATACCCATATTAGTGGTTTCCTTGGGATTTAGACGAGTCACATAGTAAACAAATGATAACACTAATAATAAATGATCTTTAAGTTTTTTTTTTGAAAGGCAATAAATGATCTTTAAGTAACCGAGTATGTAGCATGTATCTCCTCCATGTTAAAACGTATAAAAGTGGGGCCGTGAAACTCACCTTAGGTTGCGTTCTTCCAAACAAAATAACCAAATGTGTGATGATGGTCCCTAGTACCGATGACCTATCATAAAATGCTCATGAGTGTGTATTGACTAATAACCCGTAGGTTAACTAGCCCGATTGTCCAAACCACGACTATGTACGTTTGAAAGCGTGTTTGAATGTTTGACTCGACCACACAAGACTCGACATCCCGTTGGTGACCCGTTATACCAGTTCATCAAGTATATACAGTTCACACACAAGTAATGCACGTAAAAACACTTAGTTTATATCAAAGATTCACAATTTTCCACGTTGGTGCGAATGAGACTATTCCAGTCTCATTTGTACCCATAGTCCATGCGAATGGGTCCTCAAATTTGTCATTCACATCAACGGAATGGACCTTTGGTAAGAATGAGTCAATTGGGTGCAAATGGGTTTAAATTCCTCTCATTCACACAATCGATCGTGCGAATGGGAGAACCTCCCACTCATTCGCACAGTCGACCGTGAGAATGGGAACCCATTCATACCTGTTTAGTTGTTAAGCTATTTTGACGAACATAAACCCTTCAGACCCACTCGAAAACTTCACGAAATACAACCAAACACTGCAGTCACACTTATCTATCCTAACCACATGTTACTACACCTAATTCAGTCATCAATTAGTCCGTTTCACACACCAATCACATATTACCCAAAATAGCAAATTATGGAGATGTCACGTCAATTGCATGAGAATTTACCCAAAATGGAAAGAATTTAAACAACATCATTTCTAGATTATTAAGCACATATTAACTCACCTAAATGAATCCCTAATCATATCATCATCATATTCATTTTACAACCCTAGATTCATCACATAAACTCTTAAAATGGGTAAAAGTTCACAAAACAACAATAAATCACTCATACAATCATTAATCATGCTCTTAAACAATCCACAATCATCTCAACAACCTTCTAATACCATTTAATCAATATATAACTTATAAACCCATTGGCGAAGCTTGAAGATTACATCGGCGGGGGCCGGACTCAATTTTTTCCGATCGGTAGGGGTCGGAAGATTAAATCGGCGGGGGCCGGACTCAATTTACCTACGAAAATCGTAAATTTCTACCACTGCGCCAAAAAACAGGGGGGCCAGGGCACCCCTGGCCCCATGGATGCTTCGCCCTTGCATAAACCCTAAAGATATGGTTACAAACATCATTTAAACTTAGGTTTTTATGAAGAAATTCATTGTTTAGGTCTAGATCTAGTTTAGAAAGATGTTAGAAAGGTTTTATTTCAGAAAAAACTTAGGAGTCAGATCTTGACACTTAAGGTTTGTAAAAAATGTATAAAATGTATTGAAAATGGTTTAGATGATCAAAATATCTTGAATCTTCACTTGATATTGATATAGAACTTGTTTTAGTTTTAGAATCCAAGAAATGAGGGCAAAAGCTTGTTAGAAAGGTTTTTATTTAAGAAAAAACTTAGGAGTCAGATCTGGACACTTAAGGTTTGTAAAAAAATGTATAAAAATGTATTGAAAATGGTTTAGATGATTAAAACACCTTGAACCTTCACTTGATATTAAAATAAAACTTGTTTTAGCTTTAGAATCTAAGAAATGAGGGCAAAAGCTCGTTTCTACAAGTTGGAGTTTGAGAGAGAGCACTTGGGGGTGAGTTAGGGTTATGAAATGATAAGAATGAGGCAAAGATACTCTCTCTCTCTCTCTCTCTCTCTCTCTCTCTCTCTCTCTCTCATTCGCACACCAAAGCGTGCAAATGAGTCGATTACCATGTGAATGAGGATCCAAACTCCCCATTTACATCCTTTATCATGTGAATGAGAAGTTTCAACTACTCATTCGCATCTACGACCCCAAAATAACATTTTAGTATACATTAACATATCAATTCACATAATCATCCATTCATAAGTTGTTAACTGATTGTAGAACATGTAATACCTGATAAGTTACTCCAATTATATGTTTTCACCAACAACGGGACTCAAGACTCGTGTGTACGTGTGTGTTTCCCCAATGATTCCCCAAATCATTGACCTATGGACAATTATAGACATTATGTAAGTATGAACCAACTCCTGAATCGAACCGACTTAACTAACCCAGTTAAGTATTTTATATAAATGTTTCGCTAAGGTAGATTTATATGTTTATAAAAAGTATTAACCTGAGTTTGTCGGGTGTCACATAGATTAGCCATCATTATTTCTCTGAATCTACATCTAATCAAGTAGCCTAATATCTTTCTGAATCAATGTTAAGTTATCAAGATAGCAAGTATATGATGCAGAGGTGTGAGCGAATTTGACTTTCATTTAAAACATGATAAAAACACTTCTTTAGACAATATGGGACTATGTTCCTCTTTATCCGTATTTTTAGCAAATTCAACAACACTAATTTAGCTTATATAATTCAACTGTTTGTACTAGTTGCTACAAATAAATAGGTAAGTAGAGAACTCCACCCTCATCTTTTCTTTATATTTTCTTGACCTCAACTTCATGATTATCCATAGTCTGAATTAATATATATATCTTCACTGTTAAATACATACACAAAAAAAACGATTTGTATAGGGCAAATACAATCCATATAAACATATACGAATCATATTGGGTGTGTTAATTTAAGAAGATGGGATGTCGAAATAATAGGATGCTATAAATATACCTCTTAATTTGATCTTTTCTCAATCTGAACATAAGAGTCATTGAGTTTTAAATTAAATAAATCTAAGAATTATAATCACATGTTTAATGTATTTTAAATACTATAATCACACGTTTAATTTACTTTACAAATTTGGTTGGTGAAATTGTGAAACTAAATAATAATGTATCACCACGACCTCTTGGTCTAGTGATATGGTGCCCTCCTTACAAATATGAGGTTGTGGGTTCAAATTCCTACAAGTATAAGGTAAGGTGAAATTAAGGTGTTAAAAATTTGTCGTTCAAATAAAAATAATAATAATAATAATGTACCACATCAATATTTATATAACAAGCCACTTATGGTTCGATTCTTAAGCGCATCGGGTTTTACCGATTATTCTATTGTGTGCTTTCGGACGGGTGGATAGTCGGGTTTTCCTTAGAACTGGTGATTTGGTGAAAAATCATATCCATTATTACTATGTTATAGGAACGTTAGCTAGAAGTTAAGTATGTTAATACTACGATTGAAACCATTGCTGACTATGTTTTTCCTCATAAGCGTGTACCCTTTCGGACTACCGTCATCCCCTGTAGGCCTTATGTGTTTGATACAATATGCACCTGTCCAACCTCTAGTTGACCCAAGTGGGGTTTGTCAGGCCTAATAGATCTATCAACATTTCCCGTTATATACCCATATTAGTGGTTTCCTTGGGATTTAGACGAGTCACATAGTAAACAAATGATAACACTAATAATAAATGATCTTTAAGTTTTTTTTTTTGAAAGGCAATAAATGATCTTTAAGTAACCGAGTATGTAGCATGTATCTCCTCCATGTTAAAACGTATAAAAGTGGGGCCGTGAAACTCACCTTAGGTTGCGTTCTTCCAAACAAAATAACCAAATGTGTGATGATGGTCCCTAGTACCGATGACCTATCATAAAATGCTCATGAGTGTGTATTGACTAATAATGTAACACCCCAACCGATGGCGGAAACATCGAGGTGTCACGTAGTGACGATTGTTCAATAGCACATGGACTAAATTGTAAATATTAATAGCAAATAACTTCCATCATTCAAAACGAAATACAAAGAGTCTTAATAGAAATCTCAAACATAAATATTAAATGTTCAACTTTTTATTTAAGCACTAGGTCCAGCCTAAGTGTGAAAGCATGAAACATCAAACGTCACCTGAAACATGTACAAAAACAATTTTGTCAACACATATAATGTATTGGTGAGTACATCCGTTTGATATATATAGTAAGGTAAACTTTAGCAATTCGTGTGTTATTTTGCAAGATGTAATAAGTGGAATCCGGGTCAAATCAACCCTAAGAGAAGAAAGCAGATATATATAGTATGCGCTAGTAGTAATGTAATACATAGCAATGACGAGGACTCTCAACAGAGTCACAAGGGTATAAACCATAGTACTATTCATTGAAATGCCAGGCCGCCCAGCGGTTAATGATTTGACAGGTCATAGATACACAAAATAACACAAGCAAACACACATAAGAATTGCTATTTTAGTAAAAGGAAATATAAACTTGATAGTAAGTACATGAGTCACCCCGAAATGTAAAATAGTAAAAAGGGGAAAGATATACTCACAGTTTGTGAAAGTGATCGAAATCCACTTAAACGGTTGTGAGCTAAGTAGTGAGAATTCCGAGGAATTCAACCTATAACGTATATAAATACTAGTAAGGTAAAGTCTACAAAGTCTAAGGTATCTAGGGTCTAAGGCATTAGGGTTTGCTAAGTCGATTTGGGGAATTAGAGATTTTATGATTTAGTCGAATTAATGTAAAAGGTGTATATTAAAGTAATATACTAAAGTTTGTAAATATGTTTTAGGTAATATAATTATTACCGATTAAATATTTAGACAACAATATGTTTAAATAATTAAGACAAAATAATTTAGTTAGTTATTTTAACGAAATTAAAATAATACGATAGTCATAAATAAATAAATAAATAATTTACACAACGATTCACCAAAAAAAAAATAATTAAGACATTAAACCATACGAGTATTTCTATTTTATAAGAAAAACATTTATAAAATAGATGTTTAAATTGTATAAATAAATAAATGTTTTATTATGTCTAACTAAACGTAAATAAGACTAATACTACTATACGTGATCCAAAAATATTTATTTTATAGAAAATAGATGATTTCTGATGTAAACATATTAGAATAATTTTCCCATAATTTATATAAACTTATTTATATTTAAAACTGATTTAATGAGATTAAATCATGTTTAAATGATTAAAAATGTGAAAATTAATAAAAATAAATGTTTTCTTGACCAATAATTTTTATTTCAGTTGAGAATGGTTAGAAATAACTACTCAAAAAATTTGAGATTAAAATCATTGAAAATGAATTTTTTATCAATTATTTATGATTAAATCAATTTAATTCAATAAAAATATAAAAATAAAACATTTTTCAGAAAATAAAAATGTGAAAATGTTCTTTATGATATCAAGAAGCTATACCTAAATTTTCATAATTTTTGGGCAAAAGATGAATTTATTATGAATATTATAGATTTATATGGGTTATAATTGATTATTAAACAATTAAATAATAAACCACATAAGACAAAAAGAACCAAACTAAAATCAAAAAAAAGAAAAGGTTGTTGGTCATGGGGTTCGAACCCCTGACCTTCCATGTACATTTCTAGAGCTTCAACCACTAAACCAAGTCTTGTTTTGTTTATTTACTTGAAACTGATTTATATTTAACCAACATTACAAACTTCATCTTCTTCCCCAATCTCTTCCTAAGAACCCTAACCCTAGACTAAAAATTAATAAACCCAAATATATACCCGATTCAAAGCTGTAATAGAGGGCTCTTGTAGGGCATGATATAACAAATAAAACGGCATTAAAAACAAGAACTCACAAAGGTGTTTAAGGCCGATATGGAAGCTTCAAGACCCGCACAAAAATCCGACCTTTGGACTCGTTTCAGACGCGTTTAGGACGAAATTTTTCGTGGGTTAGATTGTGTGGATGTGCAGCAATGATTTGCAAAGGTCTATTTATAAGGTTATGAACAAGAAAACGCGCCATTGATGATAGGCGACGGTTTCAAGCTTTTCACAATTAAAGCTTGATTAAGAACGCGTTTAAAACTCAATTACTAGCTGAAAACTCTTAATTATGGGTGGAGAAACGCTTGGCAATCATTAAAACGGGTTAAAGCTGGATAAAAGTGGAGTTTTCAACTTGGCCGGAAAAAATCCGGTGGCCGGACATGCTCGCCGGAAAAACGTGGAGAGGAGAGGGAGGGGAAAAAAAAAATTTTTAAAACTTTTCCTATTTGGCAGAATTAGTCCCTCAACCTTTAACTTGGTTAATTTATTTGTTATGTTTTCTTTATAAATACACTAACCAAGTTAGGATAATTAACCAATATATTTTTTTTTTTTAAACTTTATAAAACTCTATAAAACTTGGAATTTTTTTTATAACATCCATTGCGTCGACGTTCGAGATACGTATTTGACTAAAACTTACACCCGACCCATAATAAATATACATATATATATATTTTTTTCAAAAACTAAATTTGAAAACGACGAACTTATAGGGAATATAATGAAAATATTTCGGGGGTTATTTTTGTAAATCAGACGAAAGACGAGGGTGACGGGTGTCACAGGCTCCCCTACTTTAGAAAATTTCGTCTAGAAATTTCTTTCAAGTGAAGGTTTCTGGTGTATGTATGCATGTTATCGATGAAAATCAGTTACGACTTAATCCAGGAAAGATTTATAAACTCGGTTCGTAGGGTTCCTAAAAGCAGGTATTAGATTAACAGAAAATTTATGATCGTTTAGGTTCTACGTGCATTTATGGAGCATAGATTTTACAAGGATAAGATTGCCATTAGCAACCTCCACAGCAAAAGGATAGGTAAGACGAGAACGATCACGAGCAAGTAAAGGTTCAAATTCTAACGAGACAAAAACTTCTATCTATACCGATATCAAACAAAATTGAAGCATATAAGCTAGTAATAAGAAATGTACCATTGACAACGTCGTTGGTAGCTAGATCTTGGTTAGCGTTGATGTTGAAAGCACGACCACGAGCTGGAGCTGCTTGGATTGCTGGAACTGCTGGAGCTGCTAGAAGTGCTGGGGTTTGCTGACGGGACTGAATGAAAGCAGCTAAATGAGGACACCTATCTTGCCTGTGGTTAGGATCACCACAAGCATAGCAAGCTCTGGGTTGACCAGTCCTCTGGTTTTGAGCATTCCCAGGTTCAGTTTCCCGACAGTGAGAAGCAGTGTGGCCTGCTTTACCGCAAGTGTCACATTTATAGCAGGGTCGAGTAGTTGGATGGTGAAAGTTGCATGAAATGCATTTAGGGTGTGAACCCGAATAGTTTCCCTGAACCTTTTGAGTTTGAGGTGCAGTAGATGTGTTTGCAACAGGAACCTGGTTAAGGGGTGTAACTACAGCATAGTTCTGATTTCCACCTTTTCGTTTCTTATTGGAACTAGAGGTAGAGACAGAGTTCGCTTGAGACGGTTCAGTAGTAGCAGGGGTTTCAGTAGATCTTTTAGTACCCTTACGAGTTAGAGTACCATCCTTGACATGCTTGTCAGTAAGAGATGCTGCGAGACGAATGGCATCCTCTACAGTAGCAGGTTTACTTCCCATAACCGAATCATGAATCTGAGGTGGCAGTCCCTCAATATATTTCTCAATTGCCAAGGATACCGGGGTAACCATACGAGGAATCAGTAAGCTCAACTCGTGGTAACGGTTGTTGTAGGGAACATTGTTTCCACTGTCTTGCTTAAGGTGATAGAACTCATCCTCCAATTTCTTCATCTCACTACGAGGACAGAACTCAGTGGTCATGGCGATTTTGAAATCATCCCAAGACATAGCTAGAGCAGCTTCTGTCCCTCGAGCATGTTTTTCACCATTCCACCAAGTAAGCGCTCTCTTTTGGAGAACACCTGTGGCATGACGAACACGTAGGTTATCTGGACAGTCGCTATTAATGAACGTATTCTCCATACTTTCGAACCATTCAAGTAACCCAGTGGCTCCCTCAGTGCCATTAAACTTGTTGGGATGGCAAGAGTTGAAGTGCTTGAAAGTGCACTTATTCTCACTAGCCCCACCATTTCCATTTGTATTCCCGTTAGAGTTCCCATTCGAGCTACCGTTCAGGTTAAGGTTTGGAATAATAGCATTAATGATGTTGGGAACAAGTGTTTCCAACTTGTCATTGAGCATGGTCGCGATACGCTGATCAGATTTCAGTTTAGCCTGACGCTTCGAGGCTCTCTTACGAGATTCGCGATCAGACATCTACAAAAGTGAACAATAATTATGAGATTTGATTCCAAAAATCTTGGAAATGCCATAGTTTATATCAAGACAAGTAACACATAACATGAGATATAGTAATTTATAAATTGATTTAAGAAAAATTATGAACATCATAAGGAAAATCATGATAAAGCTTCAAATGAAAAACAATACCAAGTATAAAACGAGATATAAGAGTGTTTCCAAAGAAACTGTTGACGGACTAAAGTAATTGAAATATTATTAGTGACTTGTGGGGGCGTACTTTAGCCTATAAGTGAATGCTCATCCCGAGAATTCCCAGGTAGGTAAACGGGTCCCTCGTCTGATTGGGATTTATGCGAATTACCAACCTAGACAGAAAACTCAGAATACAGGCGCTCACCCTTCCAGATTGCACGTGCCCCGTCACAAATAAATTGCAAAACTCTAGCGGAACTTGAGATATGGAAATATATATATCCTTGAGATGTGGATTTCACTCCTAACTCAAAGATATACTTCCAAATAGTAAAAATATGATGGAGTGAAACTAGTCACTAAGATAAGGATATCACTCCTAGCTTAGTGAGTAAGTTTCTTTTGGAGGGATAGATTCCTTGAGATTTGGACGTCTCCTATCTCGAAAGGAAAATATTCCAAGATAAATAAAATAAATAAATAAAACATATAAGGAGTGAAACTATTCACCAAGGTATGGATATCACTCCTAACTTGGTGTTTTCGTTCCATTTGTAGAATAAAAAATCTTCCCGAGTATAATGAAAAGTAAAAGGAGAAAATATATCTAAAGAAATATAAGGATAAAAGAAAGCATATATTGGGTAGCTTAGTTATAGTCTAGGTCAAAAGCATTTACTAATAACCTAATTCCCTATAACCTGGCTCTGATACCAATCTGTAACACCCCAACCGATGGCGGAAACATCGAGGTGTCACGTAGTGACGATTGTTCAATAGCACATGGACTAAATTGTAAATATTAATAGCAAATAACTTCCATCATTCAAAACGAAATACAAAGAGTCTTAATAGAAATCTCAAACATAAATATTAAATGTTCAACTTTTTATTTAAGCACTAGGTCCAGCCTAAGTGTGAAAGCATGAAACATCAAACGTCACCTGAAACATGTACAAAAACAATTTTGTCAACACATATAATGTATTGGTGAGTACATCCGTTTGATATATATAGTAAGGTAAACTTTAGCAATTCGTGTGTTATTTTGCAAGATGTAATAAGTGGAATCCGGGTCAAATCAACCCTAAGAGAAGAAAGCAGATATATATAGTATGCGCTAGTAGTAATGTAATACATAGCAATGACGAGGACTCTCAACAGAGTCACAAGGGTATAAACCATAGTACTATTCATTGAAATGCCAGGCCGCCCAGCGGTTAATGATTTGACAGGTCATAGATACACAAAATAACACAAGCAAACACACATAAGAATTGCTATTTTAGTAAAAGGAAATATAAACTTGATAGTAAGTACATGAGTCACCCCGAAATGTAAAATAGTAAAAAGGGGAAAGATATACTCACAGTTTGTGAAAGTGATCGAAATCCACTTAAACGGTTGTGAGCTAAGTAGTGAGAATTCCGAGGAATTCAACCTATAACGTATATAAATACTAGTAAGGTAAAGTCTACAAAGTCTAAGGTATCTAGGGTCTAAGGCATTAGGGTTTGCTAAGTCGATTTGGGGAATTAGAGATTTTATGATTTAGTCGAATTAATGTAAAAGGTGTATATTAAAGTAATATACTAAAGTTTGTAAATATGTTTTAGGTAATATAATTATTACCGATTAAATATTTAGACAACAATATGTTTAAATAATTAAGACAAAATAATTTAGTTAGTTATTTTAACGAAATTAAAATAATACGATAGTCATAAATAAATAAATAAATAATTTACACAACGATTCACCAAAAAAAATAATTAAGACATTAAACCATACGAGTATTTCTATTTTATAAGAAAAACATTTATAAAATAGATGTTTAAATTGTATAAATAAATAAATGTTTTATTATGTCTAACTAAACGTAAATAAGACTAATACTACTATACGTGATCCAAAAATATTTATTTTATAGAAAATAGATGATTTCTGATGTAAACATATTAGAATAATTTTCCCATAATTTATATAAACTTATTTATATTTAAAACTGATTTAATGAGATTAAATCATGTTTAAATGATTAAAAATGTGAAAATTAATAAAAATAAATGTTTTCTTGACCAATAATTTTTATTTCAGTTGAGAATGGTTAGAAATAATTACTCAAAAAATTTGAGATTAAAATCATTGAAAATGAATTTTTTATCAATTATTTATGATTAAATCAATTTAATTCAATAAAAATATAAAAATAAAACATTTTTCAGAAAATAAAAATGTGAAAATGTTCTTTATGATATCAAGAAGCTATACCTAAATTTTCATAATTTTTGGGCAAAAGATGAATTTATTATGAATATTATAGATTTATATGGGTTATAATTGATTATTAAACAATTAAATAATAAACCACATAAGACAAAAAGAACCAAACTAAAATCAAAAAAAAAGAAAAGGTTGTTGGTCATGGGGTTCGAACCCCTGACCTTCCATGTACATTTCTAGAGCTTCAACCACTAAACCAAGTCTTGTTTTGTTTATTTACTTGAAACTGATTTATATTTAACCAACATTACAAACTTCATCTTCTTCCCCAATCTCTTCCTAAGAACCCTAACCCTAGACTAAAAATTAATAAACCCAAATATATACCCGATTCAAAGCTGTAATAGAGGGCTCTTGTAGGGCATGATATAACAAATAAAACGGCATTAAAAACAAGAACTCACAAAGGTGTTTAAGGCCGATATGGAAGCTTCAAGACCCGCACAAAAATCCGACCTTTGGACTCGTTTCAGACGCGTTTAGGACGAAATTTTTCGTGGGTTAGATTGTGTGGATGTGCAGCAATGATTTGCAAAGGTCTATTTATAAGGTTATGAACAAGAAAACGCGCCATTGATGATAGGCGACGGTTTCAAGCTTTTCACAATTAAAGCTTGATTAAGAACGCGTTTAAAACTCAATTACTAGCTGAAAACTCTTAATTATGGGTGGAGAAACGCTTGGCAATCATTAAAACGGGTTAAAGCTTGATAAAAGTGGAGTTTTCAACTTGGCCGGAAAAAAATCCGGTGGCCGGACATGCTCGCCGGAAAAACGTGGAGAGGAGAGGGAGGGGAAAAAAAAATTTTTTAAAACTTTTCCTATTTGGCAGAATTAGTCCCTCAACCTTTAACTTGGTTAATTTATTTGTTATGTTTTCTTTATAAATACACTAACCAAGTTAGGATAATTAACCAATATATTTTTTTTTTTTTAAACTTTATAAAACTCTATAAAACTTGGAATTTTTTTTATAACATCCATTGCGTCGACGTTCGAGATACGTATTTGACTAAAACTTACACCCGACCCATAATAAATATACATATATATATATTTTTTTCAAAAACTAAATTTGAAAACGACGAACTTATAGGGAATATAATGAAAATATTTCGGGGGTTATTTTTGTAAATCAGACGAAAGACGAGGGTGACGGGTGTCACAAATAACCCGTAGGTTAACTAGCCCCGATTGTCCAAACCACGACTATGTACGTTTGAAAGCGTGTTTGAATGTTTGACTCGACCACACAAGACTCGACATCCCGTTGGTGACCCGTTATACCAGTTCATCAAGTATATACAGTTCACACACAAGTAATGCACGTAAAACACTTAGTTTATATCAAAGATTCACAATTTTCCACGTTGGTGCGAATGAGACTATTCCAGTCTCATTTGTACCCATAGTCCATGCGAATGGGTCCTCAAATTTGTCATTCACATCAACGGAATGGACCTTTGGTAAGAATGAGTCAATTGGGTGCAAATGGGTTTAAATTCCTCTCATTCACACAATCGATCGTGCGAATGGGAGAACCTCCCACTCATTCGCACAGTCGACCGTGAGAATGGGAACCCATTCATACCTGTTTAGTTGTTAAGCTATTTTGACGAACATAAACCCTTCAGACCCACTCGAAAACTTCACGAAATACAACCAAACACTGCAGTCACACTTATCTATCCTAACCACATGTTACTACACCTAATTCAGTCATCAATTAGTCCGTTTCACACACCAATCACATATTACCCAAAATAGCAAATTATGGAGATGTCACATCAATTGCATGAGAATTTACCCAAAATGGAAAGAATTTAAACAACATCATTTCTAGATTATTAAGCACATATTAACTCACCTAAATGAATCCCTAATCATATCATCATCATATTCATTTTACAACCCTAGATTCATCACATAAACTCTTAAAATGGGTAAAAGTTCACAAAACAACAATAAATCACTCATACAATCATTAATCATGCTCTTAAACAATCCACAATCATCTCAACAACCTTCTAATACCATTTAATCAATATATAACTTATAAACCCATTGGCGAAGCTTGAAGATTACATCGGCGGGGGCCGGACTCAATTTTTTCCGATCGGTAGGGGTCGGAAGATTAAATCGGCGGGGGCCGGACTCAATTTACCTACGAAAATCGTAAATTTCTACCACTGCGCCAAAAAACAGGGGGGCCAGGGCACCCCTGGCCCCATGGATGCTTCGCCCTTGCATAAACCCTAAAGATATGGTTACAAACATCATTTAAACTTAGGTTTTTATGAAGAAATTCATTGTTTAGGCCTAGATCTAGTTTAGAAAGATGTTAGAAAGGTTTTATTTCAGAAAAAACTTAGGAGTCAGATCTTGACACTTAAGGTTTGTAAAAAATGTATAAAATGTATTGAAAATGGTTTAGATGATCAAAATATCTTGAATCTTCACTTGATATTGATATAGAACTTGTTTTAGTTTTAGAATCCAAGAAATGAGGGCAAAAGCTTGTTAGAAAGGTTTTTATTTAAGAAAAAACTTAGGAGTCAGATCTGGACACTTAAGGTTTGTAAAAAAATGTATAAAAATGTATTGAAAATGGTTTAGATGATTAAAACACCTTGAACCTTCACTTGATATTAAAATAAAACTTGTTTTAGCTTTAGAATCTAAGAAATGAGGGCAAAAGCTCGTTTCTACAAGTTGGAGTTTGAGAGAGAGCACTTGGGGGTGAGTTAGGGTTATGAAATGATAAGAATGAGGCAAAGATACTCTCTCTCTCTCTCTCTCTCTCTCTCTCTCTCTCTCTCTCTCTCATTCGCACACCAAAGCGTGCAAATGAGTCGATTACCATGTGAATGAGGATCCAAACTCCCCATTTACATCCTTTATCATGTGAATGAGAAGTTTCAACTACTCATTCGCATCTACGACCCCAAAATAACATTTTAGTATACATTAACATATCAATTCACATAATCATCCATTCATAAGTTGTTAACTGATTGTAGAACATGTAATACCTGATAAGTTACTCCAATTATATGTTTTCACCAACAACGGGACTCAAGACTCGTGTGTACGTGTGTGTTTCCCCAATGATTCCCCAAATCATTGACCTATGGACAATTATAGACATTATGTAAGTATGAACCAACTCCTGAATCGAACCGACTTAACTAACCCAGTTAAGTATTTTATATAAAATGTTTCGCTAAGGTAGATTTATATGTTTATAAAAAGTATTAACCTGAGTTTGTCGGGTGTCACATAGATTAGCCATCATTATTTCTCTGAATCTACATCTAATCAAGTAGCCTAATATCTTTCTGAATCAATGTTAAGTTATCAAGATAGCAAGTATATGATGCAGAGGTGTGAGCGAATTTGACTTTCATTTAAAACATGATAAAAACACTTCTTTAGACAATATGGGACTATGTTCCTCTTTATCCGTATTTTTAGCAAATTCAACAACACTAATTTAGCTTATATAATTCAACTGTTTGTACTAGTTGCTACAAATAAATAGGTAAGTAGAGAACTCCACCCTCATCTTTTCTTTATATTTTCTTGACCTCAACTTCATGATTATCCATAGTCTGAATTAATATATATATCTTCACTGTTAAATACATACACAAAAAAAACGATTTGTATAGGGCAAATACAATCCATATAAACATATACGAATCATATTGGGTGTGTTAATTTAAGAAGATGGGATGTCGAAATAATAGGATGCTATAAATATACCTCTTAATTTGATCTTTTCTCAATCTGAACATAAGAGTCATTGAGTTTTAAATTAAATAAATCTAAGAATTATAATCACATGTTTAATGTATTTTAAATACTATAATCACACGTTTAATTTACTTTACAAATTTGGTTGGTGAAATTGTGAAACTAAATAATAATGTATCACCACGACCTCTTGGTCTAGTGATATGGTGCCCTCCTTACAAATATGAGGTTGTGGGTTCAAATTCCTACAAGTATAAGGTAAGGTGAAATTAAGGTGTTAAAAATTTGTCGTTCAAATAAAAATAATAATAATAATAATGTACCACATCAATATTTATATAACAAGCCACTTATGGTTCGATTCTTAAGCGCATCGGGTTTTACCGATTATTCTATTGTGTGCTTTCGGACGGGTGGATAGTCGGGTTTTCCTTAGAACTGGTGATTTGGTGAAACCAGAAGCTCCCTTACATGTTTGGTTATACCGAATGAAAAGACTCCCGATTTGATTGAGTAGAGACTCCGAAAATAATTGTTGGTGAATTTCGTTAGCCGTTAAAAAAAACATCAATATTTATTAAAAAAAAAAAATCTCCAAAAAACAAAGATGATGTTGGGCCCAACACCCAAAGCCACTCCAATCATCTTCCACTCTTCTCCCCTAACTTCAACCTCAGATCAATTCACCTTAATCCACGGATCCCCCACCTAACCATGGCTTCAGCCATCTTCAATCCACCATTAACACTACCCAAACTTTATAAAAAACCCCTCATTTATGCCTCCCCATCCTCAAGAACCATACTCTCTCCTTCTTTAAACTGGGTCCCTCATCTGGCTATTATTACTCCTTTCTCTAACTGGAATGGGCTTAGGAGAAATGGGTTTTCTGTTTCCTTGCAGTCTTTGAAATTAGGTATCAAATTAGATTCAAAGTTTCAAACTTTTTTTAATATCAAGATTGTTGACTTTTTAAGTCAAAGTTTATGTTTATTGATTGGTTTGGTTTGGTTGGTTGCAGATAAGAGAAAGAAATGTAAAGGGAAGGGTGTTTATGCTTCTTTGTTTGGAGTTGGGGCTCCTGAAGCTTTGGTGATTGGTGTTGTGGCTTTGTTGGTTTTTGGTCCTAAAGGTCTTGCTGAGGTGAGTTGACTTTTTTAGTGGTTTTGTTGTTGATGATGATGATAATAATAATAATAATTTGTTTCCTTATATGGGATTATGGGTGTGTCTTGTTAGCTTTAATGTTTTTGAATTTGGAAGAAAATGGTTAGTTGAAATGACCTTTTTTTAGGGGTGCAAACGAGCCGAGCCGCTCGCGAGCTACTCGAGCTTGGCTCGGTAAAAAGCTCGAAACGAGCCGAGCCTTATCGAGCTCGAGCCTAGCTTGAACCTAAAGCGTATTTATTTATCGAGCCCGAGCCCGAGCTCGGGCCTGGCATGTGAAGCTCGCTAGGCTCGTCGAGCCTTATCAAGCCTAGTGTAATATTAGTTTTATTAATGTTTAATAATATTTACCACTAATTTAAAGTTTTTAGTAAACAACCCCGAGCTCGAGCTTTACTTATCGAGGTCACGAGCCTAAACGAACTATTACTTATATTATTTTTATTTAATGCATTAACTAATTGATAATAAACGAGCTGAGCCCGAGCCGAGCTCGAGCTTGAGAAATTGCCAACGAGCCGAGCTCGAGCTCGAGCCCTTAAAGTTAATCGAGCTCGAGCTCGGCTCGGCTCGTGCACCCCTACTTTTTTTGTTAATATTGATTATGGCAAGCTATTGTTAAGGATCCTTGAGTTTTAAGTGTTTAATGCCCTTTCAAGACATTTGGTTAATAGCGTGTAACCGACTAGTTTATGTGTAACATCTGCCATTCTGGCCTCTTGTACCAACCAATATTGTATGTTTGGCCGATAAGGTCAGCCGTTCTGAAGTTAGTCGTTACTCCCACCCTAGCACGCTTAACGTGGTATGTGGAACTCTTCTTGCATCCACAGTCCATGTGCTGAAAACGCGTTGGTGGTATTTGCTTGGATGTTACTTTATAAATCCCATGACTAGCTTATAACTAAATAGATTTGTATGGTACCTTTATGTGCTGATGTTTTAACACATGTCTAAATTGCAGGTTGCGAAAAATTTAGGGAAAACTCTGCGTACTTTTCAACCAACAATTAGGGAACTTCAGGTAATGCGTACAGATACATCCTCGCTCAACCTGATTATATACTAAAATAAATTACGCTTTACTTTATAATAGGAAGTTTCAAGGGAATTTAAGAGCACACTTGAAAAGGAAATTGGTCTCGATGAGCTTAAGAATCCGGTACAAGGAAATTACACTTCCAACACAGTCAGACCGCCTCCCGATACCCTTCAGAATTCTCAGTTAACAGAAACACCGCCTGCTGCCACCACCGCCGCCGAAGATTCTCAGGCAACCACAACAGCTCCTGCTGATGGTCCGGAGGATTCCCAGGAAACTGTAACGACATCTGATGCCAGCCTGGAGGATTCCCAGGAAACCGTAACCACCTCTGATATCAGCCTAGAGGATTCCCGGGAGACAGTAGCGGCCTCTGATGTCAGCCCTGAGGATTCCCGGGAATCTATAGCAGTTCCTGCTGCTACCACGGAGGATTCTCAGCCTACATCTGACACTAGTAAGTCCTCTTAAATTTTTTTTGAACGGCCAACGGTACACACCCATAACGAAGTCCCGCACCCTTCAGGTCCTGTCCCCGGGCCCCCCCTAAGGTCCAGCCCCTCATTTCAGAATAACCCTACTCTGGGTGGGATTCGAACCTATGACCTCCCAGGGCAGGAACCCCACAAAGTGGTAAAGCCCCCAGGCGACGTATTTTTTTTTTAAACGATGACCTTGGTAACGCGACATAAAGACTCCTTCTGGGTCTAATGGGTAATTTCTTTAAACAAGTTAGCTATAAAGAAAATTTATTAAATGAGTCAAAGGCTTGAAAGTCGCGCAAAATGTTAAGTAACTTTTGTAACCCTTGTCGTTTTCACATCATATATTTTTGTAATCATAGTTAACATGTAAATGGTGATCATGGTCGAAAGAAAAGGTGTTTTGTGGGTGAGCCGACCCGCCTTGACCCACTTTGATTTATACTAAAAGTTATATCCTTTTTGATCCGCCCATTTTGTGATCCAGCAAACGGGTCACCTTCAAGCAAAGCGTATTCAAGCGAAGACCTTTTAAAGATCACAGAAGAACAGCTGAAAGCAGTTGCTTCCCAACAGCAGGAAGATCAGCCGTCATCTCCTGACAGCCCCAAAAGTGAGTTCTGAACATTTTTAAAGGAAATGGCAGTTTTGATCAGAAGACACGGCGGAGTTGACTTTGTAGAACCAAGTCAACTTTAGAAATTTAATTTGTGAGTTCAGTTGCTATTTAAAGAAACAGGCTAGGGCGGAACTTGTTCGGATGTAAGATTTTGTTTCGTGTAATCGAGCAATATGTTGTTGTACACTTCTTGTTGTTCACTTTATATATTGTCATTTGTGTCAGTCCAACGGTTCCATCACCCACACCCATGGTTGCAAAAGTTGTTAGGCACTGGCGGTGCCAACTCGGTTGACTTGGGATTTACATGTACTCGGCTATAGTTGGGAGTACTTGAGGATTACTCATTGAGTAACGAACACCTAGACTAAGTTGGGCTAAAGCCGATGTCACAGCCTTTTTCTCCACGTGTCAACTTAAACGATGGGTTCCTCTAAGCCTTATAAAAAAAAAAATTTCTCTCGGAATAAAAGTAACTAAAAGTAACTTTTATTTTGTGAAACTTAAAAGATAAATAATTAATAAAAAATTGTAAAGAAAATAAGATGTAATTTAATAATAAAATCCATCAATGAAGAAAGTTTAATAAAAAGATAAAAAAAAAAACCATAAAAAATAAGATGTAATTTAATAATAAAACATATCAGTGAATAAGTTTAGTACTCTACATAGTTGACATGACAGAGTTAAAGTTTCCTTTCTACTACTTTAGCTTTTTCTTTTTTACACCTAACTATATTTAATATTTTTATATTATCTTCTCATAGTCAATCAAGCTCTTCTTCTCCAAAACTCACCATGTCTTTCATCTAAGCTTTAGACTTGATATTATTTCTCTTTTCAACCTCTTTTACCATTCTTTCTTTTCTCATATAGTTCACCATTTAAAAATGAAGTCACCGCTCAAGAAAACATTGATGTCACTCGAAAAACCTTTACATACATCTTCATGTACTACCGGTAATCCACTACTGTCCCGTGACTACATACCCAATAACATACCTCCGCCCTGTTAACTTCTGCGGTCTCTTTTTTCGTAAAGCCCCTAGCGCTTAGTCGTTTAGAGTGTTTATTTCGGAGTTTCTACTTGATCAATGACTATTCTAGTAATTTTACCTCAACCCTCCGTTTTATCATTTTGCATCACATATTACTATATTAGAGTGTACTACGCCTTTCAAAAGGAAAAAGAAAAAGAGTATACTACATATAAATATAAATATAATTTTACTATAAATACAACTGTTATACGTTTCGTTTTAATTAGAGTTTTAACACGCCGTACAACAGACGTGCGTGATTCAATGTTTTCATGTGTACTTTTCTTTCAATTAACGTCGCCGCAAAGCACAGGTTGTAACTTGTAAATACTAGTGCTATATTTTTACTAAACGAAAACATAAAACTTAGTAAATCAAATTATTATTTTTAATTACGTCAAAAAAAAAAAAAAAACGTAAACAATTGGAAAGGAAAGGGCAAAACTGTAAAAGCGATGAAATAATATGACCGTTGCGAGTCAGTCATCTCTTTCCGCCCTTTAAATATAAACCAATTCGTTGAAGAAATATTTTTATAAATAATAATAAATCGTTTCCAAACACACAAGAGTTCTACAGTTGAATACTTGAAATCACAAATCCATCTATCAATCGATCAATCGTTACAATTGTCTGTTGGTATTTTCTTCTTCTCCCTTAAAACCCTAATTGTATTCCCTCCTTTGTTTGTGTTTTGATTACAGAATATTAATTTGTTATTTTTAAAACCCTTTTGTTTTTTAGGGTTTTTTTCATATATGTTTATGAACTTGGTTTTGTTGATGAAATATTGTTGTTATCAAGATTTGTAATTGCAGATTGTAACTGAAACCAAACCCTAGTTTTGTTAGGGTTTTTATATAATTTGAAATCTCATGTTGTAATTAAACAAAACCCTAAATGATTTACTATTTTTCTGGTAGTATGAAACCCTAGTTCTTGAAAAATCTTTTGATATTTGTTCTCTGTGGAAATTATTTCGTTCTGTTATGAATTTTATTGATTCTTTTATTATTATTATTATTATTATTATTATTATTATTATTATGATGATGATGATGATGATGATGATGATGCTGAGTTAACAAATTGGAAACTATTTAGCCATCAATATATAAATTTGGTTTATTTTTTTGCTTTGTTTGTGTTGTGCAGACTACAGTGAATCAAACCAGTTGCAAAAAAAATGGCAATGCATGCTAGCCGTCTGACTCAAGACCAGAATCTCAATGTACACTTTGATGGTATGTTGCATCTTTATGTTTTTAACATTCTTGAATGAGATAATTTACCGCGTGTTTGTTATGTATGGTTGTGTGTTGATAAATCTATATGATTGTTAGTTGTTGTGAAATTAACCATTGTTGCTTACAAGGGTCAAGATCAATGAGTCTTTTTTGCTTTTAACATTCTTGATAATTATTGTTTACAGTTTGTTTGTTATGATTGTATGTTGATATCTATATTTCTTGATAAGATTATTTACAGAGTGTAACTTTTTATGATTGTATATTGATATCTATGTTTCTTGATAATGGGTCTGTTTTGCTTGTAACATACCTGATAAAGATTGCTTACAGTGTGTTTGTTATGATTGTATGTCGATATCTGTATTTCTTGATATTGTTTACAGTGTGTTTTATGATTGTATGTTGATATTTATTTTTCTTGATAAGGTTGTTTACAATGTGTTTTTTATTATTGCATATAATATCTATATGTCTTGATAAAGATTTTTTACAGTGTGTTGTTTATGATTGTATGCCGATTTCAGTATAAATGTTAGTTGTTGTGAAATTAACCATTGTTACTTCAAGTACAGGGGTCAAGATCAATGGGTCTATTGCTCAAAAGAACAAAGGGGGTCTTGGAGGAAGGAAAGCGTTAAACGACATATCAAACTCTGGGAAGCCATCTGCGCTGCAGCCGTCGAGAAAGCACAACACGAAAAATGTGATTCCAATCGGGGAAGATCTTGTTGTCCCCAAGAAGGCTGCTAATCCTCCTGTTAGTGGTAGAAAAGCACTTGGTGACCTTACTAATTCGGCCAGACCGTCTTCTCAGAAGCAGGGTGTGAAGAAAACGAGCCAACGAAAGCAAGCAATAGCTTTCGCTGATGATGAAAAGTTTCCTTACTCTATTGCTGAAGAGGGTTTCCTTCACAATCATGATGAATGTATCAAAGCACAGAAGAAATCCATGGGATTGGATGAGTTCTTGAAGACCATTGGGTTAGATGAAGGTAAAACATATTCAATCTGTTTGCTGGTATCTTTTTACACAAGTAACTTACCGGTTTTATTGTTCAATTGTAGGTGCCGCCTGTGTTCAGTCTGTGTCTGCATGCAACAAACCACCAAAAAAATCAAAGGTGTGAGCTTGCTGATGTGATTTTTCATGTTCTCAGTTTTCTTCAATTGTTTTACTTAGAATGAAATTATTTTATAAAATGCAGGATGAAAATGCCTTGATGATCTTTGAGATGGAAGAGATACTCGAGCCAATACTTGAAGATTGCCCTCATGGTGGGATAAGTTCCCCGATTTGTGGAAGCCCAGATTCTCCAAAGCTGTCATACATGAGAGACTATGACGATTTTCCCATCTTCGTCTTGACCGAGTCACCAAAAAGGTCTAAGTAGCGTGATTCTATCGTTCTTAATATCTGCAAAAACTATGTCCTAGTGGTAGTTGTTAATTGTGCTTAACATTGATGACTAGTCAAACTATTGACTACTGTAGTTAATGGGTAAAAAAAACCTTGTTTTGATGATGTTGGGTGGTCTAGTCTAATTCAGTCAAGTGCCCTGGCTGTGTGCTGTGATTGTTTCCTTTGTGTTTGTTCTTATGGATGTTTTTTCACAAGACCGACCGTCTTAGTCGAGAACAACTTAATCGTAGTGGAAAACTCGAGGCTAAGAAAAAGTGAAATCGGAACCCGTATTCTCCAAATTGCATCGATGCTGACCCGAAGGTGGTTTGAGTTTTGGAAAAATAAGATTAGAAAATAGCTTAAAAGGTGATTTGGGCTGTGTACTCAAAAACTTTTCCATACTCAAATTGGATATATTAAGCAAAAATATCCAATTACCACTCTGTAGCAACACATAGCAAACTTTAGTTGAGCAACATTTTTTTACAGATATTATAAGAAGGTAAAATGAATAAATGATGCTATATAGGCCCAACAGTCCAACACAACATTGATTTTGTGCTTAGAAAGGAGTAAACTTACTTGGGCTCAAACCATTTATTTGTTTTTTTCTATCAGCCCAAATCAAATTTCCAGCCCTTTTCAAATAAATGAGATAACTCAAAAGTCAAAACTCTCAATAGCTCAGCTCACTCTAGATTCTTGTTGAACCACTTACAACAGCCTTATTTTATTTTATTTTTTTTCTATATAGTTAAAACCCATCGTGTAAATCAATGTATTAATCATGCATTAAAAAATGTATCATATAGAAAAAGCATCTACAACACTTTGACATGTATTAAGTCAATAATCTCCGGTCCAGGTGGTTTGAGGTAGGTCATGGGTTCGATCCATGCATACCACAAAAAAAAAAAATCCTCGTGATGGTTTGAGCTTAGGCAACGAGAACACCGGTGTGTGGGTAGGGATTCGAACTTAGGACCGCTAAATTAGGGTTGTACAAGGATTTCCACTGAACTAAGTCTTTCAAAAAAAACTTTGACATGTATAAAAACATTTATTAAGCTTGAAATGTGTTTCTATAAAACATTTATTTTCTCTCTTAACCGTATCTTTATTAAAATTAATTGTATCTTCTAATCTCTCAGCATACGCAGTTCTTTCTCTTGAACAATGAAAAAAGATAAATTAACCAAACCCCGACACTAACACGCATAATGAGCTCCAACAAGTCTTGCTTTCATCCACCATCGTATCTTAGTATTTGTCATGGTAATGCTTATCGTACAATGTATATGTTTACAAATATTCTTACTTTTTTTTCTAAATAATAATGATTGTATTTACTTGGCATTAAGTAGAGCTAACATTAACATTAAATCCTAAACAAAAAGAACTATAAAAAACGCTCTCAATGGAGACACGCCGGAAACCTATTCCGGTAGAGGTTCAACGTCGGATTACCAAGTTTTTTGTTACTAATCTCCCGAAGAAGTGTAGTGGGAATGATTTAGCAAGCCATGTTCGTCTTTTTGGCCAGATTTTTGATATTTATATAGCGAGAAAACGTGATAAATGGGGAAATCGTTTCGGTTTTGTTTCTTTTCTGGACGTTAAAGATCTTAATGAAGTGTTTAAGTGCCTTCGTACTATCACGATAGGGGATCACCATCTGTGGTTCAGTGTGGCACGTTTTGTATTAGAGGATGGGGAGATCAAGAATCATGTGAAGAAGGGCTATCGTAGGGAAGAGATGCCTAAGAGCACTCACATCCCATCCACCAAATGTATGTGAGTGTGTCCACCAAATTATATGGGGTGAGTGTAAGTGGTTGTGAGTAGAGGAGAGAGAAAAAATTTGGTGGAAGCACTATTCAACCCTAAATATGAAAAGCTACTGTTCACCCCTATATATATTTTAATATTTTTGTAAGTAGTTGTGAGTGGGGAGAGAGAAAATGTAATGATAAAAGTATGATTATTTTAATTAGGAGAGCGAAGATTTAGGGGTGAAGTAGTGATTTTTAGTGTAATTTGATGGAGGAGATTTGGTGGATGGGTTGTGAATGCTCTAAGAATCATCAAGGGGAGGACCAGACTGATGTCAGAGAAGGCAGGGACAAGAACGCTGCGAACGGGGATTTTACGTTTAAAGATATGCTTGTAGGTAAGGTGATTAACATTGGTGATGGTATAAATGCTTTTGAGGAACTGCATGGGAGGGCATTGGTGGTGAGAACGGTATATGTGGAGACTTTAAAGAACATCAAGGTGATTTTGAAAGATTTGTATTCGGATGATTTTGAAGTTCAGTATTTAGGAGGTCTGGATGTGTTGGTCACCTTCTTAGATGCTGAGACAGCGACGGCAGTTCGTGAGGCTGCAATGGTGGTTGAAGGGATATTTGATAAGATCAGTACTTGGGAAGGTCAGGTTTTTGGATTCGAACGTCTAGCTTGGTTGAAAATCAGAGGCATTCCGCTTCATTTAATGACCAATGCGGTTATTGATGAGGTGGGGAGCAACTTTGGGAAAATAGTTCACCGGGCAAATTTGTCGCTTACGGATCGTGATTTGTCGTTTGAATATGTAGGAGTTTTGATAGGTGATGGGAAACAAATCTCCGACGAGGTTCTGTTACAGTGGAAGGGTAAGAAATTCATGGTCTGGGTGTCGGAGGAATTAGGAGACTGGGTCCCGGAATTTGTGGAGCCAAATAGAGGGGTGGTAGAATCTGAAACGGACGATGAAAGTGACGATGACGGAGGCGGAGTAGAGACTAATCAGGAGTCGATGGAAGAAGACAAGGAAGATGGTGTTAATTCCGGTGACAAGCCGGTGCCGGAAGCCGGTGGAGTTATTGTTGGAAATAATCACGTGGAATTAGAAACGGAAACTGTTGATGTGAATATTAATGGTATTAATGATAGGCAATCATTGGGCGCTGAAAACGTGGTGGATATTAATGTTGACGAGACGAATTTTACTCCTGTTGTTGACTTCCAATTTGAGAAATTTGTGGGTGAAGTTTCTGTTGGTCCTAAAGAATGTGGTGTGGGCCTAATTGAGAATCCTAACATTAACAAACGTAAGAAAATTAAGAAGGGTGAGGAAGTGGGCCGGCCCAGTGCATTCTATTCTAGTAGTAATGAAAGTCTCAAAATTGTTAAAAGGCCCAAAAAGTCGGATCCATTCCAACTAAATGGCTTATTGGGCTTAGAAGACAATGATGAATCTGAAACTGAGAGTGAAGAACGTGAAGAGGACTCTTTATCAGAAGAAGAGACACAGAGCTTGGATCTTAACCAGCAGCCTTTAAGATCGGTGGAGCCGAATGGTTCAGAAGATGGTACGGTGTTGGGGGATTCGCCGAAGGAGAATGACACAGTGGAAGTTGAGGCAACAAAAGTGTTGGGGTATAAATTGGGGGTGAACTTAGAAGGATTTGATAAGTTGATCCACGAGTCAATCGAACAAGAAGGCTTACAATCTGGAAATAGATGAATTGTCTATCTATTAATATTTGTGGTATATGAGTATTCGGTAAAGCTTCTTGGGTGAATAGATATAAGGAAAAATTTGGGGTTTCGTTCTTAGTTCTCCAAGAAACCATGTGTAACAATCTTAGTACACGTATGTTGAATAATTTATGGGGTGGTGGTGGTTTTGATTGTGAATATGCTAATGCGAACGGACAATCGGGAGGTTTGGTTAGTATGTGGAATCCTAAGGTTTTTGCTAAAGACTCGGTAGTGAAAGATAGTAATTTCTTGTGTGTTTTCGGGTTGATGTCTAACGGCTTGATTAGAGTAAATATAGTGAATGTTTATGCTCCACAACAAAACGTAGATAAAAGACGAGTCTGGGCTAGAATTATATAAGTGATGAACGAAGGTCAGTGATGGTGGATCTTGATGGGAGATTTTAATGCGGTTAGAAATAAGGAGGAACAAAAGAATTCTGTTTTTGATGCGGTGTGTGCGCGGGATTTCAATGATTTTATCGATGAGGCGAGTCTTCGTGAATATGATCTTAGAGGTATGAAGTACACCTTTTTGTCTAACAGAGGTGGCGAATGTAAATTAAGTAGAATTGATCGGGTCTTAGTTTGTGGCAATGTGTTCAATAAATGGCCAAACGCATGGGTGCGTGCTTTACATAGAGAGAGGTCAGATCACTCGCCGTTGGTCTTGTCTTTAGTTAATACAAATTTTGGTAAAAAGCCGTTTCGTTGGTTTGATTCGTGGGCGGATAGACCGGGTGTAATGAAATTGTCAAAGCGATTTTAGAGGATAATTATAGTGATGGCCCAGCGGATATAAAGTTAACTGAGAAGTTGAAATGTCTTAGAGGTGGTTTACGAAATTGGATTAAAAAAGTGAAACAAAGAGAGGAAGAATCCGAAGAAAGATTACGAAAAGAGAAAGATGAGATGGAGCTTCTTATGGAAGAAAACGACTTGGATGAAGTGGAGTTATGGGTTTGGTCCGAATGCAAAAAGAATCTACAAGAAATTGAGTTTTTTCGTGCTCGCGATGTAAAACAAAAGTCGCGGGTCAAATGGGCGACTCTTGGGGATGAGAATACTTCCTTCTTCCATAATGTAGTTAATGGGCGAACGACGAGGAATGCTATCCCGGGCTTGGACGTTAATAGTGTTTGGGTTACAAAACCGTCTTTGATCAAAAAAGAAGTGTTTTGCTTTTTTCAGAACCACTTTGCCGAGAAGGAAATGGTTCGGCCTAAGCTTAAATGTACCAGCATGAAGCGCTTGAAATGAAGCCGATTGTCAAGCTTTGACTGTAGAGTTTTCACAACAGGAGATCAAAGATGCGGTGTTTGATTGTGGGTCTAATAAGGCGCCCGGTCCGGACGGATTTAATTTTTGGTTTGTGAAACGCTACTGGAATTTATTAGAGAGAGATGTTTCGCAGATTCTGGCTGATTTCTATGAGACAGGTGTTATTAATCAGGGGTGTGGGTCTTCGTTTATTACTTTGATACCGAAGGTAAAAACGCCTATTGGTCTCAAGGATTATAGACCGATTACTCTTATTGGGGTGATTAGTAAGATTATTTCAAAAATTCTTGCTAATCGGTTAAAAAAGGTGTTGGGTAGTGTTATTTCGGAGCATCAGTCTGCTTTTTTGAAGGATCGATTTATTCTTGATGGGCCGTTGGTAATTAATGAATTAACGGAGTGGTTAAAAAGGCGAAAAAAGAAGGCTTTTTTTTTATTAAAAATAGACTTCGAAAAAGCGTATGATAATGTGAATTGGGAGTTCTTGATATCAATTATGGAGCAAATGGGCTTCCCTTCTTGGTGGTGTATTTGGGTTAGAGGTATTTTGAGGTCAGCTCGTTCTACGGTCTTGGTGAACGGGTCGCCTACCTTCGAATTTAATTGTCAGAAAGGGTTACGTCAAGGTGATCCTCTATCCCTTTTTTTATTCCTTATAGTCATGGAGGCGTTGTCTTGGGTGGGTGAGAAAAGCAAAAGATTTAGGTGAATTTTCCGGAATTCATTTTTCTAATAATGAAGATGAGGCTACGCATTTGTTTTATGCGGACGATGCGTTGATTATGGGAGATTGGTCGCGTGTGAATTTGGAAAGTACGGCTCGCATCTTGAGGGTCTTCTATTTGTGTTCGGGCCTTCGTATTAATTTACATAAATCAAATCTTATTGGGGTGGGAACCGAAGACAATCAAGTGGATGATATGATAAAAATTCTAGGGTGTAAAAAAGGTTCTTTTCCTTTTGAATACCTTGGTATCAAAGTTGGAGCCAATATGAATCGGATTGCTAATTGGTCGAAGGTTATTGAAGTGGTTAAATCGAGACTTGAGTCTTGGAAAGCGCGGATGTTATCGATTGGAGGAAGGTTGGTCCTTATTAAATCGGTGCTTGAAAATTTACCAATCT
The DNA here is from genome assembly GCA_030844895.1 of Ambrosia x helenae. Classification (NCBI taxonomy): domain Eukaryota; kingdom Viridiplantae; phylum Streptophyta; class Magnoliopsida; order Asterales; family Asteraceae; genus Ambrosia; species Ambrosia x helenae. The sequence continues at coordinate 9,226,815 of CM061232.1, forward strand.
ATTATTTATCTTTGTATAAGGCTCCAAAGAAGGTGATAGAGTGTTTAGAGGCGCTTGTGAGAAAATTCTTATGGGCGGGAGCTTCCGATGATAAGAAAATAGCATGGGTCGCGTGGGATACTATTACAAAGTCTAAAAGGGAGGGAGGTTTAGGGGTGACGAAATTGCAAGGCGTTAACGAGGCTCTCCTTCTCAAATGGGCTTGGCGTTTCAAAAAAGATGGGAATTGTTTATGGAAAAGGATTGTGGTGGGATGCCATGGTTCGACTAGAATGTGGTATTTCCTGCCATGTAATTACTCGACCAAAGGATATTGGAAAGAGATTGTTAAAATTGGAGATAAAAGGCTGGATAATGGTAGACTTTTGAGCAGTCTTTTCTTGGGTTGTGTTGGTGATGACACGTCCATTACGTTTTGGGGAGACATATGGTTGGGTAATGATCCGCTCCGTATTCGCTTTCCTAATTTATCCCGGTTAGAAAAAAAGGAAATGGGCGACCATTTCAGATCGTGTTCAGTTACATAATGGGGTGAAAGTGCTGAGGTGGGATTGGCGTTCTAATCCGGGCTCTTTTGAAGAGGTTTCGGAATTGTTCTAGTTGTTATCGGAGATACACGATCACCCTTGGGGAGCTGGAAGTGATACCTGACAGTGGGAAGGAGACAAGAACCATATCTTCTCAGTTAGAAGCGCCAAAAAAGAGATTTACACTGGATCGGGGACTGGTTTTATCCGAACTATAGATTGGAGTGGATGGCCTCCTCTTAAATGTAAAATTTTTGTTTGGAGAGCTGTCCTTGATAGAATTCCTACAAAGACTAATCTGGTTAGGCGTGGGGTTCAAATTGATAATATGTTGTGTCCGTTTTGTGATTTGGATCAAGAAACATCGCTGCATTTGTTCACGGGCTGCATGTACACGGCTGAAGTGTGGAGCAGGATTGAGACGTAGTGTAGATTGGCCCCTATCATGATGTTCGATGTCGATGATTTGGTTAATGTGCAGAATTTTCAACTGCAGTCAAAAGATGCAGCATGTGTCCTGCAAGGCATTGTTTATACGGCTTTATGGTCTCTTTGGAACGAACGGAATGCTAGATCTTTCGATAATAATAAGCGTAGAGCTGTGGAGTTAGTTGAACATATAAAGGTTATGTCGTTTTTTTGGATTCGTAATAGATGTAGAAATAGAGGTATAGATTGGAATAAGTGGTGTAAATATCCTCTGGATTTGATGTAATTGGTTTTCCCCTTGGGTCCTCGTTTTGAGGGCGCTTGTAATGGTTTTTGTTTGAATGAAGTTTATCTCTAAAAAAAAATTAGTTAACATTAACTTCAAGTATATTATCCATCTAAACAATAAAACATGTAATGTTACTTGAGTTGTGATATCATATGCTTAAGTTATATTCCAATGAATAATTGGTAGTGTACACACAAACCAATGGACCTATCTGGGCAGAACAAATTAGTCAAATTCTGTTTTTAAGCCAGTCATGGGCTTGTTATCCGAGTAGCCAAATTAATCATTCAACACACATCAAACTAAGGATAAATATTACATGTTAAGAAGAGTTTTTTGATAAAGTAGTGGATTTTTTGATATTTTTTTGTGTCTTTGGAACATGTCAGAAACAACATTGTGAAATTGGTACTTCCGCGCAATCTTAGATTGCGGAAGTGATGACGTGGAACGTGAGTTGGACAAAAGCAACAACAAACGTAACAACAAACGTGGAAAAGGGAACGAATGATGGATGACTCGGCTGTTTTATTTGATGGTTTTGCTTTCTCTCTTTTCTACACCTCTGATGCATTTCTCTCTATCTCACCGATCCGTCGTCTTTCTTTCTTTCTTTCTCACTTACACAATGATTGTTTCGGGCCTTGGTGGTGATTCATGTCACCTGTGCTTTCTTAATGTTGTTTAATCGTGTCTGTTATGGATAGAGAGTTATGGAGACAAAGAGGCATGGAATGTTGACGTTGTCGGCGGTTTGTGAACCATATATGACGGCGTCGAGAGGTGGTTGTGGATGTGTAGTGTTGCCCTAAATTTGGGGGTTTCGTGGTTGATTTCTGTTGCCGTTATTACTAGGTTTTGCGTGTTGTCGTTTCCTGTACGGCCATGATGGTTGTGGTGTATTATGTTGTTGTAGCCGGGGTGTTGAACCGGCGACATATGTGTGGTCTTTCCGGTGACCAGAGCCGCTGACATATGTGTTGTCGTTGAAGGTATTGTTTTGTGTTTTGTTGTTTGGCTGTTGCCGGCATGGTGGTTTATAAACTTATGAACAAACATGATCTTTAATTGTTCATGTTGGTGGTTGTTGATCATCTTGAATTTAGACATGTTGACTTTTGGTCAACTGTTAAAAAGGTAGGTCAACTGGTAAACCAGTGCACTAAATTCATTAACAACTCCCGCAATCTTAGATTGCGAGAGTGCCACATAAGCAGCTTTCTTTGTTTCATTGTCCATGTTGTCTGCTTCTCCGTATTTGTTTAGCACCCTTTTTGTTTTAAAACACCACATTATTATATAATATATATATATATGTATGTATTTATATTATACGTATATACACATATATGTATATAGGACTGAGTTTTATACGTATCAAATGTTCACCAAGTGGTATGTACAAATAATCGAAGCCAAATGTATATGCTATCAAACCAAGCATGATTCGATGACAGGAAAGAATATATTTGCGTTTGAGCCAACAAATGACAAGGCACACAACGCGCGCCCCATCGAACACACTAGTTGAGCTTTTAAACCGCGAGCTTATAGCTCAGTGGTTTGGGGAAATGATGGAAGACTCTTGGCCTCTTGGCAAGGAGTTCGATTCCTAATCCACCGGGTTTTACCGGCTCTTTATCGTTGTGCTCTCAAGAGGGTAAAGGGTCGGGTTTTCCCCCAGAACTAGTGATTTGGTGGGTGTTAGCTACCCAGCTCATTCTAGGGCGGGCATCTGAGACGTGTCTTCACCTAGGAACGTATGGGCGCTTTCACGATGTTGGGTGCCCAAGTAATTGACACATCAGTTTGTTCACCGTTAAAAAAAAAATTGAGCTTTTAATCTCTTAAAAATTAATACACTTTTCAGGGAGTTTGGTCTTATTCCAAGTAGGATTTTTAACGATTGATGGGTGTGGGTTAATTCTCCGCCTCTAGTTAAGGATAAGAGTTGTGATTAATAGTTTTAAGAGAAAATTGCAGTTTTCGTCCCTATGGTTTGCCTAAACTAACAGGTTTAGTCCAGGCTTAACACCCTGAGTACCTGTGGTATCTTTTTCTAACACTTTACGTCCTTGAGACTAACTGCCGTTAACAGAGATTTGCTTAAAATAATAATAATATTCATTAATCATATATTGACAAGTAATTAATTATGTTGTCATATTAGATAATTCAACTCGGGACGCTCTCTAACAGGTAATTGCTATATAGATGTCATTTTTATAATTTAGATACTTCTAATTTTATTCACTTTACTTAGAATTCTCAACCCAGACGCTCCCGGGTATAAACTAGTATATATATATATATAAAGTCGTTTGTTGTTAAAAAAAAAAAATTAGGTATCAAGGCAAGTGGTACGGTACAAGTGTAAAAAGCTATAAGCTTTTGATGCATTAAATAATGACAGGAGGAAGGCAGCTGGAATCAAGATATGGAAGGTGCGTATGAAAGAGGGAAGATGATAACATAGAAAATTGAGGCAAAGGAAAGAAAGGCATCTTTGACTTTGCCATTCACCAAAAACGCGTCTTTGACTTTTTATTTATTATTATGATTTTTTTCTGTTTTTACATTATCTTCAAATCTTAAGAGCCTGTGAGTGGAATATGGTGCTCGCACACGGAAATGGGACCATACAAACATTTACATCCGTTTCATCATTTTATACTTTATAATATAGGAAAATTATAAAAACATTTAAAAAGGTATTATAAAGGCGTGAACAAGCATAATAATACATCTAACACCATCCCCTTAGGCATTATATAGGCATAAAGTGAAAGGTGCATTTCTAGTATAATGCTCAAATATAATACAATATATGGAAAGTAATAACTAAAAAGGGCATTAAATGACTTTAAGCATTACAAATTTTTTTGATGGGCTTTATGATAATGATGTGGCAAAAAATGTCCCTTATGGTCTTAACAAAAATTTATATCTTATTTTAAAAAACCTTCTACGTCCCCTTCATCATATTTACCTTTATCTTACTCACAAACACTTATTTTATTATATTATTCGTTAAAATTTACTCATAATAATTTGATAGAAGTGAATAGTAGCTTTTTATATATAAAAGCTAGAAAAAGCTAGAAGATGGATATTTCAAAATATAAAGATGGAATATAAAATAGTGGATGAGATGTAAGTTGTTTTTATGTTTTTTTAAATTTTAGAGATGGAGGGGATGTGAATGCTCTAATAAGGGGGAGAGGGACACTACCCCTAAACATTTTCAAATTCACTGATTTTAACCAATTCTGCACTGTCACATCACTTCACTGATTTACTTTACTGAAACACTTTTTTGAAGGCAGCAACACCCCACTGATTCTTTTATTTTTTATTTTTTTATTTCATTAAACTTTTTTTTAATATCACACGGTTTAAAGGTAATATTAATTACTTTTACACTATTACAACCGTCCCACCACTGAATCAGTAAGGGGCTGTTTGATAACTCTTAATGACCATTCAGATGCTACATCTTAATGGTTCATAACCTCTAAATGGTTAAGAGGTTGTCTTAAGTCTAAATGGTTAAAAGGCAATCATTAAGATGTTACCTCTTAACTATTCATACTTAAGATTACATCTTAACCGTTAAGATACTATGAACCATTCAGATATAACCTCTTAATGACCATTCAGAGGCTATCAAACAGCCCCTAAATTTAATTTGGGAACCGTCAATTGAATTGAATAAAACATTGGAACCGTTCGTTACAAATTTTTTTGTACATAAACACAACAAACCGTGGGGTTAAAAACTCACATTTACCACCACCGTATAAACAAACACACACACACACAAGGATGGTTCGTTGGACCTTAGAAGAAGAGATGGCGTTGGTTGTATGCTACAAAGACACCACAAACGGCCCGGTTCTACAACAACAGCAATGCCAACGCTCGAGGGCCTCGGGCTCGGGCTCCCACCCGGAGGGGTTTTAGGATCGTGTGCTAGCCGATTTTAACTGCCACGTCGGCACCAACGACCGGACAATCGTGAGCCTGCAGCGAAAATGGGATGATCTCAACATAAAGTGTGATCGGTGGACCACCCTGTACGAGAACACGTTGAGGGAGGAGCCGGGCATGGACCCGGAGTTGGCTATCGAGTTCAAACATGTGGACTATGCGGCTCGATACGACGACAGTTTTTGATCATGTCGAGGCATGGCAACTGTTGCGCCAACTCTAGGTTTTTTAATTTCTTTTAATGTAATTTATTTTTATGTTTAATAATAATGAATTTTAGTTTTTTATGTTCCTCTTTAATGTTTTTTTGATTTAATTAGATTTTAAAACAAGCGGTTAAAATAATATATATATATATATATATATATATATATTATCTTATTAAGGAGGAGTGATGGCTAAGATTGTAATTTTGTCAAACATCCAACTATTAAAACAATATGTACAATTGACTTATGCTTATGTAATGAGGGTATAATTGGAACTTTATGGACATTTAAGACACTTAGAAGGGTAGAGTGGTAAATTTAGCATAATCCAATACCTCACATCCTAAAATCTTATCCCAATTCTACCCTCATGTCCAACTTTTAGAACACAAAATACAACCAATGATGCATCTTAAATGTGAGACCTTTCAACCTCTTATAATCATCAACCTCTCATAATAATCAACCTTTCATAATCATTATCATCAATTCATTAGTAACTCCTTCTTCTTATATATGGGGTCAACAACAACAAGAATCACTACATAAATCACCAAACCTAATTCTTTGGTTTCTCACCTCAAAACCCTTCTATCATCACAGGTTCCTTATCGTATCGTTTATTTTATTTATCTTGTTCTTTTTTTCACTATGGCATTTCATTAAAGCTTGATATGCAAACATTATTTCCTATCTGTATCTTTCATTTTATTTATTGTTTTTTTTTCTCTATTGCATTTTATTGAAGCTTGATACGTAAACATTATATCCACTAAAGCTTGATACGTAAACATTGTGATGTTAATTAGTATTTTTTTTAGGAATCTTGATTTAGTTGGTCAAATAGTTTTTTTAACCATAAAACTGTGTTCATGGAAAAAAATGAGTTCGTGGATTTATGATGATTGATGATAATTGACATGTGGGATTAATAGTCTCTAAATGGCCAAAGATGGATTCGAGACACCGTGGATAACGCGAAAGGTCTCATCATCTCCTTATACTCTTATAAAGATTTTCAAAAGCAGGGGTGATTTTTGTTTTAAGTACCAAGTTTTATACGTATCATGTACCATATATATTATGGTGACTATTTATATTCTAACTCCCATATACTCTTATAATATCACTAATCTTTCTTTGTAATAAACATATATATTATGGTGACTATTTATATTCTAACTCCCATATACCATTAAGTTTGTATTAATGTTGTATCTCTATAAATATAGGCTTATTGTATTTGATATAACTCCTTGATAAAGAGCTCTCTCATTTTTCATTTTATCTTTCTCTTTATAATCTTTGTTCTTATGTTTACATACCTTGTATAGTGGTTGCTAGGAATAACCATTGAGAATACATGAAATGGTAGCATGTTGCGATAAACTTTAACAACTCATGTTCCTCATTGAGATATAGCTTAAACGAGAAACACGCAGGACGTGAAGCAGAGTGTATTACATGGGAAATTTTGGACAACGATGGAAAATTCGTGCATCATGACACATGTCAATGACTTAACACAAATAAAAACACTCTCGTTTTGTAATATGATTAAGCTCATTATTTGTTTGATTTCGCATGTATGTTGGTGACAATGGACTCTAGCATCTAGGACAGTTTGTGGTAGTTTGATGTTGTAATTTGAATCTCTAATCTAATTCACATCCATTCGAACTAGAACGTAACAACACGGATGGCTTCCATGTTATTGTTACAAAACCAAATGCGTTAACTTTCCCTGTACTCATTACATTTATTACGAGTAAAAGTTACTATAATTCCCTACATACGCTCTCTTCGTCATGTCATGTACAGAGAACAAAACAAAAGCAAGACTAATTATTATATTGAAGTGAACAGGTTATTAGGTTAACAAAACAACAATAATAAATACACGAAAATACTAACTCTATGTAAATGCTATACACATTGCGTATCTAGGTTTAGATTACCAAATAAAATTAATATTTTATTTATATAAAGAAATGCTTAGAAAGTCCACAAGTTTTACTGTATCTATCTATACTATATATAAAACATCAGTGAAGGATACCCGCAAAATTTAAGTAAATACAACCTTTATTGCTTATAGTACAATGCTTATTGAAGTCATTTAGGAGGTAAAATTGTCTTTCTACCTAAATATTAAATCGTTGAAGAAATTAATTTAAACATAATTATAAAATTGATGAGGAAATTAACAATAATGTGGTGACTCTTTACATTCATAACCTCCATGTCTTTATTATGTTTGTATCAATTTTATAGTCTTATAAGTAGTGGTCATGTATTTGGTATATAAATAATGTGGTGACTCTTCACATACATAACTTACATATCTTTCAATGTTTATAGTAAATAAATTAGATCATATATTATATATTTATATCTTCTTTTTAAACTTATGTGGTTGCAGGATGGTATGATGTGACACTTCTGCACACAAATGAATATGTAGGCTTGAAGTTGCCAACACACCCAACCCATGATACGTTTCAACCAATTAAAGTGAGCGATATATGTAGGCTTGACGTTTATACATGAAATATGGTAGAGATACTTCATGAGCAACGTCATCATCTTCCTCGATGGTTTTTTGTTTTCTCTACTACTATAAGCTTCTAGGAATAGAATTTAAGTTTCTGATCCCACGAAGTCACCAATTGTTTACATATCCAAAAGAAGACGTTCTTATCAGTCGATTTGGTAGTTTTAACTATATTGATTACTAATTTGTTTGGTCCAATATATTTGTTACGACGCTTGTCAAACTAACATAAAACGAGAGTATCTATGCAAATCATTGACTCCGCTGCATCTTGCGTGTGCCCTAAAATAATAGAAATATATTACACACTACAAATTGCATTTTAGTAATTACATCACTTCCACTACAGTCTTATGGTCATTAAAAGATACAACGCCACTTCACTATGCTAAGCACCATCTACGATGGCATACTTATCTGCCTTCGAGATACATAAAAGGGTCCCACCAAAGGACGTGGGCCAATCTAAGGGTGTTCCAAGGAATAGTACGGCCTATTGTGATGTACCTATTTAAAATATTCAGAAGATATACTTATGAGTTTCAGTTTTTAATAACATATATTTTATACATCGTTGTTTTCTACTTCATCATAACGAATAACCAACAAACACGATGCACAAGGGGCAAAAAAGATGCACCTGCCGCAACGCGCGGGCATTCTTACTAGTATATATATAAAACAAACGGTACAAATAAGAAAACAAGACAACGGTTAAAACACAAAAAATAGCATTTATAAAAGTCAAAAATAAAATAAAATAAAAAACGGTTACCAACACGGTAAACAGAACCAACAAAATGGTTCACGAGACCACTACCAACCTGGGTGGTGGCGGTGTTACCGTGCTGGTAGTGGGTACCCATGTAATTTTTTGATTGGCCAGTTTTTTTTTTTTTTTTTTTTTTTTTTTTTAACTTTAACACACAAACTAATTAATATAATATTATTCCCTTCCACTCCTCCCCCCCCCCCCCCCCCCCCCACAATTAACAATTTTCACCTTTCAAACGTGGGCTTCACAAGTGTCACATGACGCTTCATGCCCATTTTCCCCCCTCCACTCCATATAGTCTTAAGTGTAACTTCTTTATTTTTGAGGGTGGAAATGGATGGACGTCCTACCTTATAGCCCTTGAGTAAAAGAAATATTTAAGTTGATTCACAAAAACATGTATGTGCGGAATTTGGGATTGAATAAGAAGATCATATATTTTCAGATTGCGTGGTTGCGTCGGTGTTGTGGCATTATGTTAGTGTAGGCAGGGGCGGATCTACGCTTCGGAAGGGGGTTCCTAGGAACCCGTTCGGTTTGGAAATTTTAGTGTTATTATATATAGAAAATTGGGTAGGAACCCCTAAATATTTTATAGAGGAACCCTTAACCAACTCAAGTGCATGCTCCAGTGGTAATTCCCTCCTCTTCTAACCTACACAATCCTTGTTCGATTCCCGTCTTTAGCACACTGCTTCATTTTTTTCCTATTTTTTTAATACATGGTTATTTCTTTTCTTTTTTTTTTTTTTTAATATACAAAGTTAGGGTTGGATTTTGTTTGCTTCAAACATCACAGCCCATCATTTCTCCTCCCCACTTCAAGTTCAACAATCACTTCACAACTTCAAGTTCAATCACAGCCCCACTTCCTCCACCCCAGCCAGCACCTCTCGCCGCCGCCCTCCTCCTCTTCTCCACCCCTCACCAGTCATCCCTTTTCTGTAATTTTGTTTATGTGTGGTGCAAGCAACAAAATCATTTGATTTATTCACTAACTTTTCATCATTAAATGCAGGTTTTTCAATTGATTGACGTTAATTATTTAATGGGTATTACTTTAATCTTATTAGGTGTCTGAAAACAGGTTAAAGATTGAAGCTGTCAAGTTCCATTTCAAGAAAGACATGGTAATTGAAAGTTTCTTAAATTTTGATACAGAGTCATAATTAGAAATAAAAGCTTTGTTTTTTTATTGATTAATGATGATTTCCCATATTTAATTTGATTGCTAACATGGGTTTTATGTGGTTAGGTGAGTCCAATTGATAAAAAAAAATTATTTGAATAGCTAATTGCTTAATATGTTTGTTGTTTTTATATAGTTTTCATAGTGGAAGGCCAAGAAGAAATGAGCCAGGTTTGAGGGCCTATAGGCTTTAGTCATCTATTGTAACATTACATTGGTTTATCGACAAGATGCTTTATTTATCGACTAACATTGGGACACCGAACCATAGATGGGTCAAAAGATGAAATTGTATCGTTTTTTTTATTATGTGACAAACTTTACCCGGCCTGAACCACCAAACCGACCCGAATTTTTTTATGTTCGGACATATGGAATCGGAGTACAAAAAAAGTGAACCCCTGAAAAAAAATTCCTGGATCCGCCACTGAGTGTAGGAACCACAAATGTTTGTTGTTTCATTTAGAAAATATATGGAAATGTATTTGGAGGATCGAGCGAAGGAACTTCTTCATGGGATTGTAATCATCCCAAGTTGGAGGATATGGAAAATAAGAAATGAGAAGTATTTTTCATGCAAGTCAATATAGAATATATCATTAGATATGTGAAGACAATTGGGTTTTGAGGTTTAAATATATATCAAAACAAAATCGACGAAATGGTCCAAATGGTGTAATTTTAAATTAAGATAAGTGTTTGTATGTTGTAGTGGTGGTTGCCCACGGTTAGTTGGGGATCTCTGTTGGCAAACATCATTAGGGTTGTAAACTGTTGCTACAACAAGGAAAATGATCGGTATTAAATTAGGAGATGCTTAGGATTGTAGGTTAAATGTATATTATGTTGAGATTTAGGTTTTAAGTTTAGGTTTAGCTTTAGGTTCAGATTTAGTTGTGGGATCAGGGGTCTTCAAGCTCCTGGAAGGACCTGCACAAAGGTAGCAGACACCGTTAGCTTTAACGCATGAGGTAGCCTCCTACGTTTGGACTCCGGTGTGAGAATAAGTAGGTATTTTTTTGGAGTTGGGAATTAATGAAGTAGAGAGTATAATAGTAGAGAGAAGAAGTGAGAAGTGTGTGTGGAATGTCTACCCAATGGCCTCCTTATATAGGCAGTGAAATTCTGCCCAGGAGCTCCCTCAGGGTAGCCTCCTTACCATACCTGGTTGTGTTTGACCCTCTTTTAGTTCCCTGCAGTGAGACTTTACCCTTTTAGGATGTTTTCAGCTTTTATCATTTCCAAAGCAAAGCTTGGAGCTGTGTGGTGTTTTGTCCTTTGCTATGATAATAAGCCAAAATCCCCTTTTTGCATTTCCAAAGTTTTTTACTGTTTACTTTCTGCCCTGAGGCTTCCGTATGGCAGGTAAGCTGCCTTATATCAGCTCCACTAAGTCAGGCAACCTCTTAATCAATTTTATTTTGCTTAACTTTTCGACGAGGGGTCTAAACGTTGTCGTTTTAGGACCCACGTCATCATAAACGAACAAGGCTTTGTTTGTGTTTGTTTGTCTAGGTTTCTTGGGCAAACGAACCGTTCATGAACACACTAATAAACAGAATTCTATTTGTGTGTTTGTTTGTAAAGAAAATTCGGTTGTTTGTGAACAGTTCGTGAACACAGGTTTAATACACAAACAAAAAAACTAATATGCAACTAACTAAAAAAACATTGTTAACATTAAACAAAGTACATCTACTAAACGATAAGTCAAATTATACTAGCTAAAACATAATGAACCAAAATTATGTAGGCATGAAAACATGATACTCCTAATCATAAGTTCATTATTATTTCAAAAAAAAAAAAAGTTTTGATTTTTGAATGCCAAACTTCTCTAAATCCTTCATATCATTTTCAATTTCCCGATAAATTACATAAGAATACATAAACTTGCAAAATAACTATTATGGTAAAACATTTACTTAAATGATTAATAAGGGATAAATAAAGTTGGTGGGAAAAAGTTTAGGAGGAAATGAAAGTTAAAAGGGAAAATGATTAACATTCAGGGGGAGATAAAAGTTATGAGGGTAATTGAAAATTTTAAAACTTTTAAGTTTTAATTGATGAATATAAACAAACCAATACGAATGGATATAAAATAATTAATGTAAACTAATGAACATAAACAAACACATTAACAAATGTTCACGAACACAACCGAATAAATGAGATCTTTGTTCATGTTTGTTCATTTAGTTAATCGAACGGAATTTTTTTGTTCGTGTTCATTTATTTATTAAACAAACAAACACAAACGAATTTTCCACCAAATAGTTTACAAACCGTTCACCAAACATTTGGTTTGTTTACAACCCTAAAGACCATGTTCAATTTTTTAAACTCTTACTAACTCTTAGATCCCCATCCAAAAGCTAATACTTTACCTCATGTTTTTAAAGCTTATTAAAAAAACAACCAACAAACACAGAACAATGATCACCATTCGCCTCTACCCTGTAAGACTGATTTTCACCGATCACTTTAGGCCCAAACCTGACTAGAATTTCGGCCGTCGAATTGGCGACCAAAGATAACCATCGCAACCATACCCATTGAAAGATGTTTTTCGGCAATGAAGTCTGTGAAGTCCGGTTTGCTTAATCGGATTGGTGATAAGAATTTAAGTGATAATTGTATTTGTTATATAGAAAAAGACATGCTTAGAAATGTATCTCTTGATGATGTTATGGCTATATTTCAAATAAAGAAAACAACTTTAAATTTGTTGTATTTTTATTATACATTTGAAATAACGTTTGATGTAATTTTGTTGATTATATGACATTTAGTATGATTATCTTTTTTTATATGACTCAACCAGACCGACCTAACCAAAATTGAAAAATAGTATTATACAACACTAGACAAACTATGCCTAAAAATTGCCCCTTGCAATAAAATTTAATGAGTTTGCCATCGATAATGTTAACATCATTCATTACTAATTTCAAGCTTAGCTATAACTTTTAACGACTGTTGTATGATTATTTGCCACTCATTGTTTTCCGACTAATATAAGTTTCCATAGCCGTCTAAAGAGAATTTACATATTCTATTCAGAGCCACTAGAAAATATGCCCTTTAAATTTTATCGAATTAAATAATTTAAACTAAATTTTATGTACAATTAACAGTATAGCAATAAATATAACAATTAACAAAATCATAGTATTAAAATGAGAGAAATCATAGTATAGCAATAAATATAACCGATGATCCATGAAGCAACGATGTTTTTTTTTTTGTTTCTTTAATTTAGCAGGTTAAATGGGCAATGGGTTTGTTAATGATACGGGACATTATGAGTTAATAATTTTTTAGTTTTAAATTGATTATTATTGGGTCCAACTTTGAAGTGTTAAATGAATTTTCTATTTAAAAAATACACACACATGTATATAGGAATTTTATATAAAAAAAAATTGTGCCCTCGATAAAATGGGCCCGAGTCAGATGACCTTCTTGGCTTGGCTCATAGCCGCCCATGTAAGTTTCTATCACAATTCTAAAGCTGTCACTGACTTTATGTATATGCCTCTCTAAAGTCTCGTTGTTTTGTTCTACCATATCATTACGATTGTTTTCTTCTTAAGTTTTATGCCTTTATATACAAAGTTATCTAGGGCGGCAATTCCTACATTACACGAACTCAATATGAAAATTAAACCACTGTTGGATATTAATTTTGTTAGAACGAAAATTCAAACACCCATCAAATTTACTCATAATTTAATCCATAGTCCATGATGGGATTCAAACCCTTAACCATTAGGGTTGAATTAAATGGGTTTGAGTGGTAAACTAGTTGATCCATCTAACATGTTTTGACTGAGCTGCAACGAATTAAGTCAATGGCCTTAAAAATAAGATGGGATAATTGCACAAATAAACATTTGACCAAAGTCATTTGCAAAAATAAACATAGTATGCGTCTAAACAACACGGACGAGACACTCTTTGCGTCTAAACAACAGGGACAGGACACGTGTAAAGCCTTCAGATGCCTTAATTTTTAAGGTCCCTGCGTCTAATCTTTAGACGCGAAAAAGGATTGCGTCTAAAGAACAGACTCTTAAATTAAAGAGTCTAAAAAGACGCAATCATTTTTCGCGTCTGAAGGCTTTACACGTGTAATCGTCTGATTGGTGGTCGGCCCACAAGCGAGTCGAGGCTGCACATAAGGGGCACTAAGGCTTCCACCTGGAAAATTTCCCGCCACCTGCCACTTGACAGATGTTGCACCCTCCACAAAAGGCAAGCCTCTCTGAAGTAAATACACGGTAGTATAAAATCGGGGGCTATCGTAATCGAACCTGGCACCTACAAGCAGGCTAGTTTCGACTATCACTTAACAAATGTTCCCCATATGTTGCCTGTGGGGATCGAACCGTAGACATCCTAAAGGAATCTTTGATCACCAACCATTAGACCACATGTGAAGGACTCATAGTGAATTAGTTAATTAGTGAAAAAGGTTATCTAACGTTACTGCCATGCAATTTAAAACACAAAAAAAATTAAATTACGAAATATCACCCGACTATGGGTATGTTTGGCAAAATTAGCTGGAGGCTGGTAGCTAGAAGCTATTAGCTGTTAGCTGGAAGCTTTTTAAATATATTTTGGTGTTTGGCAGAGTAGCTGGAGCTTTTAATAAAATGTATAAAATGACCAAAATGAGCATAATTAAAAGCTTGTAAGGAAGGTTTTTATTTTGTTTTGAAAATAGAATGGGTATTTGTGTCATTTACTAATTAAAAGCTTGTAGCTAGTAGAGTTTTTTCTTAAAAGCTAGCAGTAGTAGCTTTTCACTATAGAGTTTTTTCTCCTAACCTAAAAGCTTCCAGCTCTTCAACCAAACAAGACTTTTTATTGAGTAAGAGTTTTTTCTTAAAAGCTTGAAGCTCCTAAAAGCTCATTGCCAAACATACCCTATAAAGGTGTACAAAAAGGAATAATGGAAATAAATAATTCTAATTATTGATTATTGGCCAATAACAGTTCCAACTACGAAAATTATTAATAGTGGTCCCATCTTTCGACATATTGGAATATAATGGACCCAAACTAACGGAGGTCTAACTCTGTTAGTGTGATGCTGACGTGACATCCTAGCTGGCAAAATGATCCTACGTGACATGTCACGTCAGCACCACACTAACGGAGTTAGACCACCGTTAGTTTGGGTCCATTATATTCCAATATGTCGAAAGTTGGGATAACTATTGGTAATTTTCGTAGTTGGGACTGTTATTGGCCAATAGTCAATAGTTGAGATTATTTATTTCCATTATTCCTACAAAAAAACGGGTTTAAAAAAAAACGTTATTATAACCGAAACCGGTTTACAAAAAACAGGTTTTTTAAAACCGATTTAAAAAAAACGCTTTGAAAAAAACCGATTTTTTTCAGTTATTCATCACCAATGAACAAACCGATTTAAAAAAAAAAAAAAACTGTTTTTTTTTTAAATAAAAACCGGTTTTTTATGATAAACCGGTTTAAAAACCGATCCTAACCAGTTTCACCGGTTTGGGTATTTTGCAATAAAAACCAGTTTTAAAACCGAACCGGTTTAAAAAAAAAACAATTTTGAACCAGACAAAAAAACCGATTAAAAAAAACCGTTTTTTTTTTAAACTGGTTAACCGATTTGTACACGTCTACCCGACTACGTAGAAGAAATTACATGACCATGAGCTAAATTATTTAAAAATGTTTATATTTCAATAACAAGTGACACGAGTACACGACTGTGTATTCAGAAACCACAGAGTCGTGTTCTATGTTTAAAAACTATCACATTTATTTCCACAAAGAAAAATATAATTGCTTACCATAATATTATCATGTATTTTTATATCCCTATAAACTTCCAAAATTACATATCCTAGATAACGCTTCATCATTATCATACTCAGTTAATTTCACCAATAGCAAAAGCTAAGGTATGGTCTGATCTTAGATAGCGCTTAAAGAGCATTATACATTATTGAAAACTTATGTTTTATAAAAATACACAATTTTACAAATTTATAGATATATAAAATTCCGCCGATGATGATATTCTATATCTATTAAAACACAAAGTCGGTGGCGCAACCGATTGGTTGACGTCGCCGCCCCTAATTAAAAAACGAGTTTTTACACTTTTAGTCCCCCAACTTTTTAACAACTTCATAAAATCCCGTTTAGACCCTTTTAGTTTCAAACGTTTTAGTTTCACACCGTATTTTAATTCTTTCATTAAAGTAAAAACTTCGTCACGTGCTTTTTTTTTTTGTAAGCGTCGGTACAACATCAAGTTTTGACGAAAGCGGTAGAAAATCACGTTTCAGGGTCCGACGTAGACAGTTTCAATTCACGTTTGACATAATGTTGTCGCAAATTAGTCTGGTTAAAAATAATAATGTTAATTCGTTTACTAAAAAACGATTTCCTTTCGTGCTTATTCTTAGGTAAGAACTTTTTATGCATTGTTTACGAATCGTGTGTCGACTACCGTTCGTTCTAGCTCAGTTCGTTACGCACCTACCTTTTAACCACGTGTTTGTGCGCTTGGGTCCCACGTATGGCATTTTTTATGCAGTCATATTTATTCTTACCGGGTTAAATACGTGCTCGCGAGGCAACGCTCAAGGAGCTAATGCTAGTTAGAATTTAAAAATGTTACACATATAAATGTTAATACTTTTTCATGGTTGTAAACATAGGCTTTTACCTTGAACTAGATGGTTGTCGTTATCCGCGCGTTGCAGCGGGAACACCTGCGTTGTTTATAGGCGACGGCACGTTATGTGATACATTAACAATATGAGAATGTAGAACAACTCGATTTTAAAATGAAAACATTTTCTATTTGAGTCGACTTGTTTACGAACACAGTTTACATTAGAAAATGTAGGTAACTCAAATTTATATTGTCAAATGATAACGTTTCATATTTGAGTCGGCTCGTTTCCAAACACAATTTACGTTAGAAACTTAGACCAACCGAAATCGTACTTATAAATAAGATTGAAAACATATAATATTTGACCAGACTCGTTTTCAATGAAACCTTATATCGAAACGTGAATTTTTATTGTCTACGTTGAAACATGGCAAAACATAGACCAACTGTAAACGAACATAAAAATAAGCAAAAAAATGCATTATATTTGGCCCGACCCATTTTCAGAAAAATTACGTCGTAACATGAAAATAGATCCGGAGATGAAAATGGCTGTCTGATGTTGTTCGGTTCCTTCGTAATCGTCATCGTCTCCGTCCGATGTCGTTACGAAGATCAGTTCATCACCATCGTGACATCGCTACACTCATCGCTGTTGGGAAAGACAAATTCTCGTTACCTGTAAAGCTTTCTAAATATTCTCTCTGTGCCTCTCAACAGGATTGTAGATGAATGGTAAACTTGTAATTCCAATACATTAAACTAAAGGATAACTTTGTAAATTTATCATTGGGTAGTGGTAGTATGGTAATTTCAGTTGATGGCACCGACCATGGTTTTTAAGAATATATATAATTGGCATAATTGTATTATACAGTTGATTGATTTTGTATAACATATGAAGGGATATTGCGCCAAAACAATGACATCATATCAAATAAAAGCAACCCATTCTTTCCTACTGGAAAGAGTCAAGACATAAGAAGGACGAATGATTGATCATACACCAACAATAGGTTGCGTCCATAAAAGCGTGACGCTTGTTCTCCCGCCCGTTTTACGTCAGCGGAGAAATCTGTGTCTGCGACCGATCAGATACTCCGACGCACGTCCTTCCGCCCGTTTTACGTCAGCGGAGCAACATGCGTCTGCAACCATGACGCCAGCCAACCCGCCCGTTCTACGTCAGCACCAAGACTGACACAATACGAAGCTTCCTCGACACGAGACATAAAAACTTCGTCAACACAATTGAAAGATACATTTTAGGTCAGCCTCGAGACACACACCCCATTGCAAACATGCCCTGGGCAACTGTTCCTGACGTAACAGGCTGCCCGTCAGAGTCTGCAACCAATTAAAGTCTGCGCCTGGTCTGACTACCAGAAAGGACAACGACGTGGCAGCTCCCTAGAGGTGTACAAACCGGGTAACCGGTTTAAAAAAAAAAACTGTTTTTTTAAAATTGGTTTTTTACTCGAGTTCAAAATCTTTTTTTTTTAACCGGTTCGGTTTTAAAACCGGTTTTTAGTGCATAAAACCCAAACCGGTGAAACCGGTTAGGATCGTTTATAAACCGGTTTCTTCAAAAAAACCGGTTTTAAAATCCGGTTTGTTCCTTGGTGAAGAAAAACTGGAAAAAAAAAACGGTTTTTTAAAGCAGTTTTTTTCTTAAACCGGTTGTAAAAAAACCGGTTTCAGTTTTAATATAGGTTTTTTTTTTTTTTTTAAACCGGTTTTTTTGTACACCTCTAAAGCTCCCCAACCAAGATATCTCTGACAGAAGACTTTATCAACCTCCACTTGTCTCTAGGTTCTAGAAGGAATGATGATTACTCACCGCCCCAATAAACCAACCGGCGGACGCCACATGTTCCCCGACCTTCAACGTCCACTCAATGGACGCCACATGGATTTTTTTTGACAAGACGGTAACATCTCTCCTTTCCCCTTTTTCACACAAACAACTTGCACCAAATTGGGCTTACGAATTTGGGCTGGCGACTTAAAGACTCCTTTACCTGGGTTGGGCCCCATCAAGGGTAGAGGACGGGTTGAGAGAGTTGGACGTCTAGGTGCTATAAAAGGAGAAGTCTCTTCTCCTTTTATTGGTATCTTTTCTCCCCCCGATAACTCCTATTGAAAAGCCTACGAGCACATCGTACTTTTCCAACCCTTGATATTATTTCCAACGTTTAAAAGCTCGGCTCTTCTAACCGGTTGTATCTTAACTTCCTTGGTATTATTAGTACACCCTTATTTTCGAATACACACATTCTAAAATTAACCATTTATTCTGTGGATACACTACTTGGATTGACCATAACACGCATGTAGATTATGTAAATAATGACAAAGGCAAAAGGAATATTTTTTCCGTTCATGCGGGAGCGGGAGTCCTGAAAAGGCGTCCACTGTTTTTGCGCATGTAGATTATGTAAATATTTGAAAGGCCAAAATTTTGTCATGCCTGCGCATGCGGGAGACCTGAAAAGGCGCCTGGCGTATTGGCGCAGGTGATAGAAGTAAAAATTTGAAAAACCAAAATTTTATCATTCTTGCGCCGGCGGGAGATCTGAAAAGCCGTCTTGCGTATTGGCGCAAGGTAGTTGTGGGTAAGGGAAAAAAAGGTGTTTTTTTGTTCGTCTCTGCGCCTACTGAAGTGGAGTTAATGCGCATTAAAGTTGTCTTTTTGAATTCTGGGAAAGTTAATAGGCAGGAATGTTGGATACGAGGAGACGTGTCTGACTGTTTGTACATCCATATGGGGAAACGTGTCTGACGGTTCGTATGGCTGGGTTGTTAGTGGGTGAACACGTGTCGCAAAAAGGTGGCGCGTTAGGTCCTGGGGTGATGTCCCACGGATGGCGCCAATGAATAAACATGAATCCTGCTTTACCGGGTTAGGGTCAATCCAAGTAGTGTATCCATAGAATAAATGGTTTATTTTAGAAAGTGTGTATTCGAAAATAAGGGTGTACCAATAAGACCAAGGAAGTTAGGAGACAACCGGTTAGAAGAGCCGAGCCTCAAAACGTTGGGAACAAAATCAAGGGTTGGAAAGCACGATGTGCTCATAGGCTTTTCAATGGGAGTTATCGGGGAGAAAAGATACCAATAAAAAGAGAAGAGACTTCTCCTTTTATAGCACCTAGACTTCAAACTCTCTCAACCCGTCCTCTACCCTTGATGGGGCCTATCCCAGGTAAAGAAGTCTCTAAGTCTCCAGCCCAAGGAACCTATGAAAAAATGGGTTTCCCTTCTTCCTGAAGCTAAAGGAACCTATGGAAAAATGGTTTTCCCTTCTTCCTGAAGCTAAAGGAACCTATGGAAAAATAGTTTTCCCTACTTCCATCACATACATCATTATCATGCGCAAACACGCCAGACACCTTCTCAGGTATCCCGCATGCGCATTAATGATGAATAATTCCGTCATACGCTACACAGACTGACCATTGTACGCACACCAGTTGACGAGGCTTTTTCAACTACATGTACACCCTGTTAAACACATGAAAACCCAGTGACGACCGGGTGTAACTCAAGGTACACATGCGAAATTCCATCATTTTCAACAAAGTCCAGCACTCCCTCATTCCTTTTATACAAAGCAACACGAAGCACTGGACGGGGGGACTTGAAGGGATATGGCCCCAAAACAATGACACCATATCAAATAAAAGCAACCCATTCTTTCCTACTGCAAAGAGTCAAGACATAAGAAGGACGGATGATTGACCATACACCAACAATATGCTGCATCCATAAAAGTGTGGCGCTTGTTCTCCCGCCCATTCTACGTCGACGGATGAGGTCCACGTTAGACACCCTGATGCTGATTCTTCCGCCCGTTTTACGTCAACGGAGAAATCTGCGTCTGCGACCGACGGCGCGAGTGAGCAGGGGCGACCCTGCTCGCGTCTGCTAGCAAGGAAAGATGTGCGTTTTTATATATTTTTTCTATTTTTTAGGGTTTTAGGGTTTTTAATGAACGTTTGATGATTTGAAAATTGGAAGAGAGCCTTTTTACAGGGGTTAGGGTTTTTAGTGGGGAAGATGACTAATGAGGAAAATGATTTGAAAATTGAAAGAGAGCCTTTTTTTTACAGGAGCCTTGTTCTTTTTAATTTTTTAATTTTTCTTTGATTTGAGTAATTTAACACATAGGAATTCAGTTTGTTTATTTATTTATTTATTTTTGTAAATTTATTAATTATTTATGTTTAAATTTATTAATTATAGTGTTTTATGTTTTTTTATTAATTATGTATGTAAATTTAAAATTTAAATATTATATAAATTTAAACTAACAAAGTTTAAAAAATAATAATTTTAAAAAACTGGATAAAGCTGCTGCTCACCTCTAGCCACAACACCATCAGGTGAGCGACCAACAGCTTTATCACTATGCCAACTAGACGCTGACATGACGTAATATGAGAGGATAGAGTCATGGCTCACCTCTAACCACAACGGACAGTCTTACGGAAAAAATAGTTATTCAAAGAAAGATATATATAATTTGGTTAATCAAGGAAAGATATATATAATTTGGTAATATATTCGTGCATATAATTTCCAAACCAATTTAAAATGTTATCATTTGTATCCCGGATGGTTTTGCTAGCGACTTGCTAGTTTGTTGAATAACGTTTTGTTTGGTCGTTCAAAAAAAATTAAAATGTTATCATGTGGCTAGTGTTTGATAAGCTGAATTCAATAAAACCGATCATGATTACTATACTTATTCCAGTAAATAAACATCAATCTTAACTCAAATACATATCTATATCTATATCTATATCTATATCTATATCTATATCTATATATATATAATAAACCAAAGCATTTTTTATGACATGTCATGATATTATGCAATCTCTCTTTTGAGAGATGTCACATAGGATGTGATGTGACAATTCTAAACCAATTAAAAAAAATATGGTTTAAATATGATTTAACATAATCTATTAAATACTTAATCTAATAAATGTAAATATTAAAACTTTATTATTTTCTCTCTCATGTTTTCTCTCATAACTTTTAAACGTTAATATCTTTTATATACGAGATTTTCTAAAGAAAAAAATTACACCAAATTAACGAGCGTTTTATTATCTTTTCAACGAGTACCATAGTGCTATATAAAAAATGGAGAAAAAAACGACTATTTTTTGTAACCCGACAGGTATTGTATCAGGTTTGGAATTAGTTTAAAAAAAATTGTGGGTTTGGGTCGGGCCTGGGATTAGGTGATACCCGACCCAATTACCATTTTTTCTATATTAGAATATGATAACTTATGGCAGAGATTTGTTTAAAATAATAATAATAATAATAATAATAATAATAATAATATTCATTAATCATATATTGGCAAGTCATTAACTATGTTGTCATATTAGATATTTTATTATGTCATATTAGATATTTCAACCCGGGACGCTCTCCAACAGGTAATTGCTATGTTTTAATTTTCTACCATATTCTGAAATAGCTCAAATCTTATTGTATACAGTTAAATACATTTGACTGAATGTATTGGTGCTAAACAATCTCTATCCCCTTGAAGTGCTTGGGATCTTAATATTCTGTTTTAGGTATTGATGTTGTAAGGTGAAATAGATCTTTTGGTATATATATATTTTTTAAAGTATCTAATGTAAGTTGATACATAGATGCTATTTTTATAGTTTAGATACTTTTAATTTTATTCACTTTATTTAGATTTCTCAACCCGAGAAGCTCCCGGGGTATAAACTAGTAAAAGTATAAAACCTTGTAACCTGATCGCAGCCTTTGGGTCACGTTTATATATCTAAAATCAAATCAGTTGACAAATCAAAAAGAATTGTGAACGGTTTACAAGTTTTAAATATATTGTAATCAAGCTATAAAGAGATTAAACAAGTCATATGAGTTATAATAAGTTATAAATTATTTACAAAACAAAAAGCAAGATAAATATTATATACACGTATACATATTATTCTTACATAAAACCGGTTATCATGTCCATTTTTAAACTTTAGCACAATCCAAATACAACCCCATTATTAAACATATTAGACATATCAATATCAATTCTATTCAAGCACAATATCCTGCTAAACCAATCATTCACAAATCCAATACCTACTTAATTCCACATCAAATCCTTGTCTTATAGTAACAATCGGCCACCCCTAAATTTGTTTTATAGGTTTACGAATAAAACCTACAAACTCTCAAGACCACAAGAGGAGAAGATAGACATTTCCCTTCAATAGTTTTCTTCTACTCTTTTAATTGAACTAAAAACAAATCTTAAATACAAGATGCATCAAATGGAAAACAACTAACTATTGTAAACGTGGGATAGTGCACTACATGATAACATGCAATGGTTGGTTTAGACTACAATACTACATGCAATCCAATTAACTACTGAACATGTAAATGTGTTTATGTGATGCGAATAAATTGTTTGTGGGTGGTTGCTTGGGCCAGAGATGGGTTACGGGTAAGAAAGGACATATGATACAATTTCAATAATAACTAAAGAATAATTTGTGTAATTCTCTCTTGTCCCTACAATGTAATTTAAATTTTAAAGAAAAGTTTACAGAAATCGCCCTTTATGTTTACATCGTTTTTCAGTGGTTGTCCTTTAACTTCAAAATTGATGAAAATCGTCATTTATATTGTAAAATTTTGCAGGTCTCGTCCTTTAGGCCTAACCTGGTTAGTTTTTTGGTTAAGTTTGGTCACGTGCCTTGCACATGTGGGCAACTTGGTAATTTTGCTTATTTATATAAAACATATTTATAAATAAAACAATTAGAAAGCACCATCTTCCACCAGCTAACCTCCTTTCCCCATCTCTAGCTTTTCTACACCACCAGCTAACCTCGGCAACCACCACCATTCAATCTCCGACAACCACCACCACCACCACATAATCATTAACAAAGTAAACCCCAATCTAGAAACCCCCAATCCAGAAACCCTAACCACCATCTTCGATCAAAAAACACCAAAATCCATAAACCCTAACCACCATCCTCGCTGAATTTGGTTGGAAGAAAGTCCCTGCCTCGGGCGTGGAAATGGATGAAACGCAACAGATTATGTCCATGTTAACAAACATCAGGATGCAAGAAAAAGAAGATATATGGGGTTGAGATTGCGGGATGGGTCAGATGTTATAGCAGACCAGATCAGCTTTTACTTGATTGAGACGCCGTTGCTCACCATGTTTGATAAGGTAATTCGGTTGGATTTTGGGTGGAAGGGGAGTGGTTATAGGGTTTTGAATCGACAGGGAGGTGGTCGTGGGAGTGGTTATAGGGTTTTGATGTAATATTCAATTGGATTTTGGGTGAATTTAGGCGTTTTGTTGTTGACCTTCTTTTTAGGGATTGTTTATTGGCTTTGGGTATTATTATTGTAGGGTTGATGAAATTTGGGAGCTTTAGGTTGTGGTGAGGGTGGCAGGTTGGTGGTAGAGGTGGTGGCAGGTTGTGGTGGTGGCGTGGTGGCAAGTTTGTGGTAGAGGTGCATTAAATTTGTTTGTGCAAGTTGTGGTGGTGGCAGGTTGGTGGTAGAGGTGGTGGTGGTGGGGGTGGTTATTGAAGAATGTAAGTGGTGGTGTTGATAAAGATGATAGAGATGAGGGCATAAATGTCATTTTGCCCTCATGTGGATCCACATGACCAAACTTAACTAAAAAAACTAACCAGGTTAGGCCTAAATGACGAGACCTGCAAGATTTTACAACATACATAACGATTTTTATCAATTTTGAAATTAAAGGGCAACCACTGAAAAATAATATAAATATAAAAAAAGATTTCTGTAATTTTTTCCAATTTTAAATTTCACATTCATTTATTTACGTTAAGATTTACCATTGTTGAAGTAAAAAATAAAGTCCTAAAATAGTGAAATATTAACACAAGAATAGCTCTTATCGTTACATAGCCCAATTTTCTCGATATATACATACGATAACTTCAAAGACCTCATCCTCCGCCTATAAATATATCCATCCCTCCCATTCCCCACCGAATCATTATTAATATTATTATTTATTATTATTGTTACTGTCCACAACTCTCCAAACGATTCCTTCGTCTTCATCTTAATCAATCGCCTATTGAAGAAGAAAACTACGTTCTATCGACCGATTAGCGTCTTCTTCAAGCAAACCTAACGATTGTTAGACCTAAAACATCATGAATCATTGTTCATCTTCCTGTTGGATTTTCTCGATTGTTTGATCTAAGATCTAGATAGATCGTTTGTTGAAACTTACAGATCTGTCGCTTTTTGTTAACTTGCGCTTGAAGATTGTTTGTTTGTTGAAGATTATTACAGATCTATCGGTTTTATTCTTCAAGGATAAAGGAGACAGTTATTTGATTGTGTTTGTTGAAGATTATATACAGGTATTGAACGAGCGTATACGTTTTTATACTTTTAATAGTGTTTTTAGGGTTAATTGTTCATGATCGAAGAGGATTCGAGGCTGTTGACGAACGAGCTCATACGTTTTAATAATTATCTGATGGATCTAAGTCTTCAGAGATGAGATCTGATGCATGTTTTGGTTTCCGGATGTGTTTACTGAAGATTAAACCTAAATATGTTCGTTTTGGTCTTAATCTCGTGATCCTGAAGGATATTATCGAACGCTTGTTTCTACATAGCCACATAAGGCATCGACTCATGAAGAACAGCATAAACTTTTGATTTGGCCTCTCATATAACGTCTTCTAGACTTCGATTAATGTTTTGATGACCGGAATAAGGAACTTTTACTTCTCGTCTAGATCTGTAAACAACTAATCGGACGGTTGAAATCACAATTTATTAACTAAAATATCATCTTCACTTCAAATTAATTAATTTGCTTTGATCTGCAAATATGATTTTCAGATCTATTCGGTTTTTTACGGATCTGATCATATAATTCTTATCAAAACTTCTTCATGGGATATATTATTCATATGAATAGACGTCTAAAGAACTCAATGAAGGATTTAGTTTTAACTGATCTTCTGGAGTTCCATAAGTTTGTTACATATGCCTATGATAGATCTGGCCTACACACTAAACTTTAAACATCATCAATGATTAAAGCTAAAGTAGAAATATCAAAGTTTGTGGGTCCTTGATGTGGAGAATGTCCACAATATTCGCATCTTGGCGTCAAGATAGGATAGTAGGGTAGATTGATTTTCATTATGCTGTTTAATAATAAGTGGTCTTGATTTACAGAAGGTGATAATACTATATTAGAATGGACTTGGATCTTGTGAAGTTTATCAACTCGGATCTCACATGGAAGGCTGTTAAAAAGGGCCACAGGAGTAGGCCGGGGCACCTTGGGAGGACACAGGCAAATAAGTCACATGACTCCGTGGCTTTTGATTACGAAAAGGTATTATTTGCTTGTTGCTTATATTTCTTGCTTTTTAAAAGCCGCCTTAGTCGCATCAAGGCGCGCGCAAGCTTGATCGCTTTTTCGCCTAGAAGAAACACAAGAAGCGACAAACCTTATTTATAGCTGTATTTTTGGTGGGAAAGCTAAAAAACCTAGGGGATATATAAAATAAATATATTTATATAATCGTCTTGCGCCTCTTGTATGAAAAGCCCTCCGCTTTGTGCCTCGCTGGTGCGGGAAGCTAAAAAAACGTATAGGATTCAAGGCTGTCGCTTTCGTGCGCTTTGTGTTTTTTAAAACCATATATCTATGTTTTTTATTTATAAAAACAGCATGAAGTTTACTCTTATTTTTCTTTTGCAGTCTGGTGTAGCTGTTCTTGGTCAACACTTTGCTGAGGAAACACTTGATGTCCCTATAAAGAAACGAATACTTCGACGTCAGTCTCCTGGTCAAGGGGCTCGGTCACCTCAACCGCAGACTCCATCCCCTCATCATGAGCCGCCCAGGGGCAGTGAACACGCTTCAGAGAAAGCTGTTTTAGATTTGAGCGACTTTTCTGGTATTGAACTTCTTGCTGCAACTGCGTGCCATAGCTCTGGTAAAGTGGAGTCTGCTGCAGTGGAAGAACACTCAACACCAAGCATTGAGCCGTATCCTGATGCTATAAAACAGGGTATTAGTCCAATTGACTCGATTGGTTCTTCAGCTCAAGATAACACAACTCCAGTTACACAAAATCTTCGTGACGGTGGTAATGATGAGAGTGATAAAAGCCCTGTACCTTCAAAGGCTGTTCGGCTGCATTGGGATTTGAATACTGTGATGGAGGAGTGGGAAGAACCTTGTGATATTCAAAATATGAATAGTAATGATGGTTTGCAGAATGAAACTAGAACTGAAGTTACCGAAGATGAACAGGGAAGTTTGCCATCTGGGAAGCCAGATATTGTTGGCATTCACGTAAACAGTGATGCTGGTTATTTGGGAAAAAAAATATGATGCGGAGAGTTGTCTAAGTAAATCAGATGTGGTCGATTCATTTGTTAATCTTGCCACGTTCGCAAAAGTTTCTACTTCAACTGCTTCGGTTTCACTAGAAGAAACCACAATAAAGGTTGATGCTGATGAAAAACAGGCTGTTTCTGAAGTAGTTCAAGGTGGATGTTTGTCTCTAAAAGGCGACACTGTTGATAAACTTAATTCAGAAGATCATCTCAGTGATTGCTGTGGATCGAATGTTTCTCAAGATAAAGTTAAATCAGGCTATGATTCTCCTGTTGAAGATGGTGAGTTAAGAGAACCAGCTACACACTCCTGGGAGAAGTTAGAATTGGAGGAAACGGAATGCGTTGATTATGAGTCGGATAATATGTATGAAGATAACTCTGATGCTATTGAATCGGTTACAAACGAAACTGTTGATGAACATCCTGAAGCCATCGAAGCATCGGTTTCAGTACAGAATAACGGCCTTAAACAAGGTGATAAAGCAGATGGCTCAGGCCCTAAACATTCTCAACCTGTTACATTAGTAGAAAAAGATTCTACCTCAAAAACGTTCTTCTCTGAGAGGAAGAATATGCTGTCTACAGATAGGCCAACATCAACGTCCTTCATACGTCGTAGCAGGTAACTTTTGTTTTTTTTTTTTTTTTGCTTTAAAGATGATATTTCATGTTTTTATATTGTCTAATTTCTTCTTGCATGCACAGATCTGAGAGAGACTTTGATCAAGATAAGTTCATGGGGCGCGAAGGACCATCTTACCATCGTGGTCAATGGGCTGATTCCTTTTCCAGAAATAAGTATGGATCGGGTGGGTATCCAAGGCAAAAAAATGTTAGGTCTGGTGGACCAAATAGCATTGACAACAATGAAGCAATAAATTATAATCCAAGGGGCATTTACAGAAATGAATCTGACGGTATTCACAGCGGAGCACCACAATCAAGGGATATAAGCCGTGACAGATCTAGGGTCGGATTAAGAAGAGCTCCTCAAGAAGATTACAATAATCCTGACCCGTACTATTCAGAAAGAAAAGCCCCGTCTCTTGCTTCTAATTTTGATCGAGGTGCTAATCTTTCTCGATCTCAAAAGCAATCCCGGTCAAGATCTCGGTCAGGGTCTCCCATAGCATGGCATTTTCAGAAAAAAAGGAACGTGGATACAAAAAGACAAAGCCCAGAGTATAAGCCTGATACAAGATTCCCTTTCCGGAAGCCTGGTGAAACTGAAGCTGGCCTCGTTTCTCAGACAACTGGCCGTGTTATCAGAAGGTTTGATGACCGGAACGTTGTTAGTGGGCAGTATAGAGAGAGAAGATCATCACCTGGCCGTACGCTTCACCGGACCTGGCATAACCTGCCAGGATACGTTTCAAAATTGAAGTTAGATGATGATTTCGGTAGTCACCGGACCTGGCATAACCTGCCTGGATATGTTTCAAAACCGAAGTCAGATGATCATTTCGGCCCAAGGTTTCCACCCAATAGCAATTATAGCACTAACCGTGATGAAAAATATGGAGTGATGAATGAGAGAAGGCGTTTTAAGTATGATGATGATGAGGCTTTCAAGGGCTATTCTCGTAAGGAAGATAATGGCTACAGGTACACCCGTACTGAAAGCAAGTGTTACAGAGATCCGAAGTATACAAGTGAGGAGAAAGGTTGTAGATACACCACTAACAAGATGTTCAACGCTGGTGACGGGCATTTTCGTAAAGATAATTAGCAAAAGGAATTTATGGCTTTTTTTGCTTTATGTTAGGTCTGCATTAGTTTTACCAGTTTGACAAAGGGATTATTAGTTGGTACATAGGAGATTTTGAGTCTGTAATCCCTTTGTTTTTTTATTTATAGTTTACTTTTTATTTTTAATTAATATAACTTTCAAGATCATCTTTTTAGGGTTCTGTTTTTTATTCGGTTATATCATTTCATTTCATGTGAAGGAGAATACCATTTGCAGTATTCTTTCTGTTGATTTCTACTGTAATATGTGAAACCGAGCAAATTAATTACACAAGGCGGAACTTCATTTTCAAATTTTTTACTCTCATTCAGTCTTCGTAATAAATGTTTCTGTGTTTTGCAAATTTTAGTTTCAGCATACATGCAGCATGTATCTAGTGTTAGGATCACGGATCACCAATGGTACAATACAGCTACCAGTAGCTGTGATGGAGGTATCGAAGGTCCTCTGTTTTTTTACAAGCTTATCGGTGCTTCGGTAAGATATTTACTTTCATATATCGATTCATATACAGCTTTTGAGTTATAACAAGTAAACATCTTTGAGAAAATCATTCTATTGGCTCACCAGCTGAAGCTAATGGACTCAAATTGCAAGTTTCTTGAAATCCCAGATGAGCATATCGCTGCTACGTCTTGTCTCATCTTCTTTGGTCCACTTGCTAGTACTCCAATGTTAGATTCTCCGATTTCCATAAGTATTTCTGCATTTATGAATTTTATATTAAGACTATAGTCATGGTTTAAAAAAACGGGTGTGGCGTGTGCGCCTCAAGGCCTAAGAAAACGAGTTTGTGGCGCGCCTCATGGGGTTCAGATTCTAAACACGCCTATAAGGGCTGAGGCGCTAAGAAAATACACATAATTTTTATATTTAATTTTTGACTGTGCCTTGGGCTTACGCCTCGGTTTGTCTCGAGGCTCGTTTCCGTTCTTTTAAACTTTGACTATAGTTTCACATGCTGTAAAAGATTGTAAATTAAGTGAGTCTGCTTACTTTTAAAATCTGGTCTTTCTCCACAATGAACTTTAATACAACCCGCAAAAGATTTATTAGGAAGGCTTTCTAACTCTCTATCTGCATTATAATACCATGAACTTGTTCCTGGAGATGTCAATGGAGTTGGTCCATCTGTCACTCTATTTTGCCTCATTTCTGCAGAATTCCTTTTCTTGTTCCACAAGAAAGCGATAGTTACAGTTATAGCTATAGACATGCATATAATCAGCATGTTAAGAACCGACCTTACAGTATATGAATATATCATGTTTGTGTTATGATCAATCGGGTATATGTAGAACTGTGTAACAACAGCAACAGTTGTTAAGGAGATAACAGAAAACCAAACGATTATCGTCCCTAGCCAAAGCCAGGTATTTCTACCTAAAGTAGCAGAAATGGGTGCGTCAAGAGTATTGGGCTTGAGCCAAACGGTTCGGTAAACCTGCTGGTTATCTGTTGCAGGCTTGGGAGGCCCACTCTCTTGTGTCACATATGCTTGGATTTTTAACCGCAAACGAGATATATCATGGTTAGTGCCTGAAACAGGAAGTAAAAGATCTAAAATCCCGAGTTCTTGTGATGTCTTGAAGGCTGAAATTAGGATTACTTGTGGTGTTTTGTTAGTGTTGTCCGGGTCGTTTGCCGTGTGTACAAGCTCACGGATAATGGAAATAAATGGAGTAATTCCACTTCCGCCACTGAACATCACAAGCTTCTCATACCTGCGTTATTATGGAAGTAAAAATAAACATTTTTGAACGCATATAACTTGTTTATGTTATTTATTTTGCTTACTTATGAAAATGGGTTGTTGCAGGTCCGTATGGGCCTTCTACTGAAACTTGAAGATGGTTTATTGAAGGCAGAGAGAGTTCTTCATACAGCTTTTGTGACCAATTCCCGTCGCATTTTATAACCACACTCAACTTTTCAGGTTCAAAATTACTGCTTGAGGTTATAGTGAATGGGTGCCATTGAAGTTTTGATATTTTAGGCACATTTATAAAGATTGAGCTCGTTGGATTGTAATTCAGCCCTGCAAAACAAGTACCCGAATGATATTGGAAGTAAAACGATTCAGTAAAAAGTTAAAAGATTCTTTTCAAAATAGTATTACGTTTGTGATCAAATTTGACACGTTCGTTGTTTATGAAAGATGGACAAATAGTGTTTTAGGTCTCTAAGCAACACAACCTGTTTTGACCCGTATGAAACGTCGAAAAGGATTTTTTTTTTTTTTTTTTTTTTTTTTTTTTGCAGATTACCTGGGGTTTTGGAGAAATTCAGTTCAACAGCTCGGCATGGTAAAACTCGTGCTGAAACTAATACAACTTTTTGCTGTGATTGCAGGAACCGTAACATTCGATCTATGAGAAAAAGGTAGAATCCCGGGAGTGTAATCCAACAATAAGAAAATCCAACATGCAGTATAAAGAATACCACAAACAGGATATACAGATGATGGGTGTAATAGAAGAGTTCAAAGGCTTTTCTTCTTATACGAGGTACGCTCGTCAACCAAATCGCCATTCCTGTAAGCAAACCCACTTCTCCCGCTACATTTGATATCCCAATTTTTTCCCATTTCAGCATCTGCATTGAACAAATTAGTTATTAGTAATATTTTAAGTATATTTAACTAAGGATCATATGGAAATTGGAGATCGTCAACGGTCATACTTGTGAAATTTGGTGTGTTTTTAGCCCAGAAAACAGTGTAACATAAACCATGAGCAGTGAACAAAACCATAGTTATATGTCCAATCCATATATGATACTTGATGCTAGATTCCGAAGTTAGACCGATCAGCCGGAGCAGTGGTGACCCGCGTGTCACTGGAAAGAACAAAAAAGCTAGACATATGTTACCAACAAGCCCAACATTAATGCCATGCTGTCTAACTTCACTTCCCACCTGCCAAAATTTTCATTAAATTAGGTACCTTTTGATTAAAGAGTTTGCGGTATGCATATTCAGTTTATGGAGTGAGAATTGTTTACACTTTCTCTTTCATTCTGGATGCTGACTGTGCAGTGACGGTGGCAAACATGGCGTGTACGTAAGCTGAGGTGGACCAAACCAAAAGCCCAACAAACATGAAGAGAAACAGTAATTCTCTCGAGGTAACGATGCCAAGTGGACCTCTGACAATCGCGGGTCGGCTCCATAAGCCCACCAAATAATTCTGGGAAATACTTGAACTAACAAACATAATCAAATTTCGCAGTCAGACATTAGTTATTTAGAGGTGGTGTAATGGGCTGGTTGGATAACACGGGTCAAAATGAGTTCTGGCTAAACCGTGTCTTCTTTTTTGTTGTTTTTTACTTTTAGATTAGTTACATACTTGCATATGATTACAAAACAAGATTATTATTACAGTAATGAAACAAGTCTTTTTATCAACATGTTTGGGATAAAATGTACACCCACTAGTTATTTAACATGTTGAAAAATCGAATTTCGGTTGTTTTGGTTACAACCTTCTCGGTTATGGTTTAATTTTTTACTTTTTTTCTCCTTATATGTTTTACCTTTGAGTGTTTGGATGGTGGGAAAGCTTGTTTTGTAGGTGAATGTATATACATGCTAAAGTTGCAATCAAGAGGACTGGGGCTGTGTAAAGCAGAATATTCCCTCCTGCACATGTAAGCAATAAATCAAATCTAGTGCTTAACTTCAATGGTACGAGTAAAAAATATTAGTCGATCACTGAGTGAAATGTGGGTGCCGGTCCAAAATTGGAACGGAGCAGACCTGCAACTGGATTTGTTATTTCATGACCAGTAACTGGACCATACATATCCTCCATTCCGATATAGTTTTGGACCGTTGCACGGTTTTTAACAGTTTCAGGACAAGTTTTGCGAACTCTTAGCCTAAGTGTATATTTAACCCAAAAAAACTAGATGTTAATCTATAAACATATTTGACACACCAATCACTTGTATAAAAACTATCTAAAAGTGACATGTACCGTATAAATTTATCCTATTGGATTTGTGCACTACATGTCTGTTTTATCGTCTCTAGGTACATTGCTCGTCTACTAGCTTAGAAACATGACCATCAAGTGCCAATTGGCGTGTAGGACACGAACCTTGTTGGCCAAGAAACGTAGAATCGGTGGCGGAATGGATAAGTGGCAACCAGTGTAACCAAAATGTGTTTGTAGGCATCATGACCCAAATCATCATGTATCCCAAGAACATAACCGTTGTGATCAGCCTTATTGCTGTTGAATCATCTTGCTCATATTCTCCTAACCTCAAGGCTCAATTCTAGTCATATAGAAATTAGTGTGGAATGTTGATGGATTAGCAGTCTTTGTAAAGGGATTAATAGTACAAATTAGGAGCTAATATTCTCATCTGGTGGGTATGACACTTGAAATATCTTTCTCTTAATTTGTTATTATTCAAAAATGAGTTTATTAATTTTTTGAACCATTGCCGCCATGACCACCGCCTTTGACACAAGCAACGCCACCACCATTGCTGCCTTGGCCACCGCCTGAGACATAACCGACGACACCATTGCTGCCTCGGCCAAAGCCCTCATCACTGTTAGCACCGCTGCCTCTACCTAATAAATACTCTTAGTAACATAACTACCTGTAAAGAAGACCTTCCAAATTAAATTAGATATATCAATAAGTTAGTTAACTAAACTCCTAATATAAAACTCCCATCAATAGCTTTGTACTTGACATGTATAGAACTCCCTACCCTAGCGGTTTCAAGTTCGAATCTCTACCCACATACCGGTGTTCTCCTTGCCTAAGCTCAAACCGTCACGGGGAATTTTTTTGTGGTGTGCATGGATCGAACCTGTGACCTACCTCCAGGATGGGAACAACTAAGGGAAAACCCACCCTACCTCAAACAAGCTGGGCTGGAGACGATTCGCAAGTATGAGATTAGTTGATATCGACTTGATTCCTCGAAACAAATACAAGTTTTACCCAAACTATGTTCCAGGAAATTTTTGACTTTTATTTTTCTAATAATGGTTCATTATACTATTTTATTTTTCTAATAATTAGGGGTGAGCATTGGTTCAGAACCGACCCGACCCGAGAACCGGCTGGAAGCAATAATCAGAACCGAATTACAAACCTATAAATAGGTTCGGTCCTCGGTCCAGGGCATTTCGGTTATGTCGGTCTTAGGAACAAGACCCGACCCGACCCGACCCGAGAAGACTTGAAACTAGAATAATTAGTTCTTCTGTTTATTCAAAAGTTCAAGGATAGTAATCATGAGAATACCAATAGAAAGCCTTATAATCATATTGTCATAAAAGAATGATATTTCTGCACATGATTAGACTAGAAAGATAGAAACCCATTGCAAGGAACTTATGAACCTGATAAATTACCCAAACACCATTATCATGACACACTAAAAGGTCTTCTTATGAAGAAATCCAATGCAACTAACAAGTAAAGCAACTATTTTAACCCAGGTTATTACCCTAAAGCTTTTTTTTATCTTGGAATAAATTAATCTAACTTAAATTTTCCTTTATGATCCAGCACAAACATTTCGAAAACCAAAAAACACATCTTTCTAGTTCTTTTGTATTCTTTAGTCCTCGTGATTATAAATCAACACAACTGTTAACTAACAAATGTATGACCACTATAATTCGACACTTGATATATTCATATTCATTAAGGATTGATATCATGAGTTCACTCCTGATTATATATCATTAAATCTATTAAAAACCATCAGCCTGCTCACTCCAACAACGATTAGGCATAATGGATTAAATGGAGCATCATTTTCCCTATTAATAACAAGAATAGTGTATCCTCTATCCAACTCCTTGGTGTCCAGTTCATCAAAAATATTAAGAATAAGCTATCCAACTAATCAAATAGAAGATATTGCACAACTCATCAAAACTTGAGTATTGTCAGCCGAATTCATCAGCAACTAACCAGACAAGACCTTCAAGCTACAAGATAATCTTAACACTCTCTAAAAATTACATATTTATATTAAAGTTAATCAAACATGACTAACACATGGTCAATCTGCAACGTGCAGGTCGTTAATTTTAGAATTTATTTTCGGTCCATCGGTTTTTTTTCGGTTTCAATGTGTTCCTGGACCGACCCGACCCGAGAACCGGATTGAAGGAAATTACTGGACCGGCTACAGAACCTACATAATAGGTTCGGGTCGGTTTCGATAGATTTTCGGGTCGGTCCTCGGTTTTTTTTTTCGGTCCGGTCCAATTATGCTCACCCCTACTAATAATGGTTCATTATACTAGTTTCATTATGTGAAAAACGAAACATTCATTTGGAATATGTATAAGATAAATACGTATTATTTATATACTGTATCATCTTCACTCAACATATTTTTAACGTTTCAAACATTTTATAGTGATAATGATTTAATGATTTGTATGTAATTCATTACTTCTATTCGATGAAGAAAACGTTTTTTAGGTAGCACACCATCAAAGGACTGAAAATCTGTGTGTCAATGGTTTGAATTCACTTCTAAGCCGACCAAGGGTCCAAAGGCCAGATTTTGAAAATCAAGTGCAAGAGTAAGAGTAATTAGTAAAACAAAAATTGTGAGCGCTCCTGCATTACATGGTTTTTTTTTTTTTTTTTTATGAAGGCATATTAAAAAAAATATATAAAATAGAAAATATATAAAATCTATCAAGACAGAAAAACAAAAGAAAAGGAAAAACAGAAACGGGTACACCGATACGTGTTTTGACCTTAAATCCAATTTGATCAAAACCTAATTTGACGTACTACCCAGTTCACCCATGTTTTTTTTGTTTTAATCATAAAGAGTGAATGAAAGAGCCATCCGTTGTGTAAAAATCCATGTACGGAAAAAATATTACTTTTTAGAACAAACTTACACGTCTAATCTACTCATAAATATTAGGTTGTGTTGCGGAATAACTAAACTAATGGCACATCATTGCCATGTAGGAATTTGAGCATTAACTAAATATAAAAAACTAGATGTAATGAAATAATTAAAGATTACATTAAATTAAAAATATATATATATAAAACGGGTGATTGGTTGCCATTGGCATGGCCCATGCGGCCATGCTGATTCCCTTCGGCGCTCATTAACCAGATGGCAAGAGGAGCCAACAAAGCCCCTCAATGGCTTGAGGGCGCGGTGTTTGGCATGGGGCGGCATTCCACAACATAGAGTCTTACACTAATATACGCATTCACTGCAAGTCTTTATACAAAAGAACAAAAAAAAAAAGGATTAGGGAAAACCAACAGCAATTGTATTCATGGTCATAAATACATAATGACCAATTATTGCAATAATTTCAGCCAACTTACAATAAAAACACACCAAATCGACTTCATATGCTGTCCCCTGACTTAATTAAAACAAGATCAAAAGAGCACCAACTAATAATATACACACACCACACATTATTAAACCACCATTACATCAAACAGATATAACTGGAGCTCATCACCCTCTCACCATTCTGTTGAACATGAACGCGCTCATATCTTCATCATCGGCGATGTGGAGGGCTGAAACCGCCTGTGCAGCAATCAGTCCAGCCGCAGATATCTCATCAACATACGGCTTCTCAACCCCCCTTGCAAAAGACTGATTTTCATAACGTCCGTATCCATTCCATTGACATATGGATCCTCCATTTGCGTTAATAATCCAACCAAATTCTTCATTCGGGTTGTAAACTTTTTGACTGTAGTTGACTTGACTGCATGCATCGTCCGAGTCCTCCCCAATTAGGACCTGCAGTGCAACTGCTTCAGCTATGGCGGCACCCTCTTCGTCCAACCTTTGTTGTTCTTCTTTCTTCTGTTGTTTCTTCTTCTCGAGCTCTGAAATAATGGCTGCTGACGTGGCGAGAGCTTTCTCTAATCGCCTTTTTTTCTTCTCGGCCTGTTTGA
This sequence comes from Ambrosia x helenae, assembly GCA_030844895.1. Classification (NCBI taxonomy): domain Eukaryota; kingdom Viridiplantae; phylum Streptophyta; class Magnoliopsida; order Asterales; family Asteraceae; genus Ambrosia; species Ambrosia x helenae. The sequence goes on from CM061232.1 coordinate 9,263,592, forward strand.
TCCTGTCTGATTCGTCTTTCGCTTGCTTTTTCTTCGTCTTTCTGACACTAGACGGCGCTTTACCACTTTCCATGTCTTTTCAAAATATATAAAAACTAAAACTTTCTATATGGTATTATAACTTGATTATTTCTACTACTAAAAAAGTAATACTAAAATGCAAATTAAAGTAAACTTCTTGACCTCTACACCCACTCCGACGTGAAGGAATACCGAATCCTACGAACAGTACAATCCCAGACGGATATAGCAGGATCTAACGTAAGAGAAACTTGATAAGAACTCGTGAAACTGTCTTTCGGTATTGCCATTCTTCCTAATTTTTCCACAGCCCACACATTTGCTCATTTCGTGCAACAACCCAATAAATTATCTAGTAGCCGGATAACACCAATAATCTTGCTTCAGTTCAAAGAACGCTCATCGCATTCCAACCTGAAGACAAACCAAAGTACACCATAGTAAGAATGAGAGTTAAACCAACTAAACGGTTTTGTAAAAACAGATGTATGCCGTATGCACATATAGCAGCACTAAAACTATTAGCCAAACGTCAAACTTTCAAACAGACCCGCGAAGATAAAGATAATCGCTAATTCACTAATTTCCTAACTACATGAATTGAATGACTAGGTGATCACATGTAACATCTAACCCCTCTTACCACCAATATTGTCTGCTCTGCCCCTGATGGGTCCCATATCGGGGAACTCATGGATTTGTTTTTGTTTGCCCTAGTGGATACTTCTCATGACGTCACCTGTCCTGGTACTACTCCCACCTTAGCCCGCTTAACTATGAAGTTTTTATGTGCTCGTCAATCAACTAAGCCCAAAACACGTTGATGATTAAAAAAACATGACATTTTTTATAATATCAAATAACAAAACACTCCACCTAAAAGTTAAAACTTCTTGTTGCATAATTTCATAGATTCCAATCCTCAAAACTCCAAAAAAATATAGAAAGAAAGCTAAAAAACAATAAAAACATACAAAATTACACACGAATCCGAAACGAAAAAAAACTTAAAACCTTAGTAGTCAATGAACTGATTCAGATCATTGGCTCTATAGTTTGTGCATACTATGGTAGCAGATCAACACTTTATGCTCAACAAAGACAACAGCTAGCATGATAAACCAACCTAGGAACAAAACTAGGCTTCATAAAAACACCTATATTTCAACTATATTATTCTTACCTACCTAACAATACTGAACTCAAAGCAAAGACAAAATCAATCAATATATTACATATAAACTATAAATTGACCAACAAACAATCATCCAAAATCCAAACCCAGATCAAAAACACCAAACTAAACAGATATAATTACATATAATAATAATAAAATAATTACATATAATAATAATAATAATAAATGATCATACCCTTGTGAGAAAAACGCAACCTTTGATTTATAAAAAATGGATCAGAAGATAAAACCAATGGTATAATAATACACAGAAAGAAAAGAAAGATAAAATAACTGATCACATATCACATGATAAAGAAAGTGCTGAACGGCAACAAGCAAGGGTAGAATCGTCTTTTCAGAAAGTTGTGTACACGTGGCGCTCGATCATAACGCAATCTAGAATGTCAAAGACTTTTGGTTGTTGTTGTTGTCTAGGCGGATGGGATGCTGTATTGCTATCTGATCTGACAGCTAGATAACTGCCACGTGTAAGTTACCGGATACGAAAGCATAAGATCTGGACCGTTGGCTATGAACGGCTATGATTTTAACAGATCAAATTAGACGTAACCTTTAAGCTCCTTGCTAAACCCGATCTCGTTAACGAAAATATCGATCTCAAAAATCGTAAAAACTGAATATTGGTATCGGCAGGGCAAATATGAATCCTGCACTCCCGGTTTGTTCGCTTCGTCGTAGTGTAAATTTTTACCGAAATTCAAAATTTTTATATGTATTGAGACCGGTCCCCTTAAATTAATCAAAAACTAGTTTAAGATTTAAGATTCGACAATGGGTACCGGTACCAAAAATAATCGGTACGGTACCAATACGACACGATAATTGAAGGGTAAAAAATTGATAATACTGGTACCATCCAAATCAAGATTACCAATTTCGAAAACACCAAAAAGAGGGTACCAATTCCGATCGATACAATCGATACAGTACCATTCAGACCGCTACCGGTATTTTTCAGTACCCGTACTGAAATGCTCAACCTACCCAAAAGTCTATTTTGAGGACACGTTATGTGAGTAGTATATTTGTTAGAGAATGTTTTTTTTTGTTTATCATAATAAAAGCCAAAAACAATTTTATTTTATAACTGGCATATTTCATTAAGATAACAGGTAGATGAGCAACAAGTTGTGTTGTCACCTCTTTCTGGATCGCAAACCCTAGTCTACTAAAAACAAATCCATGCTCCTTTTGGGGTCGAAATATTGTTGAGGACAAACCGTTCGACCCTGGTAAGGAAACCGACAGCTTCCGGCACCAAGGAACCAAATGTATCGAAAGCCAAGGGGGACAAAGGCGTGTTAATTCTCTTCACATACTTATTTTTTATCAATCGTATAGGATATGCAGGTCATACACATGCTTTCTGTCATATAAGGGATTATGTAAGTTCGTATATGCATTTCTTATGGATCGTCTACGGGTACACGACCCATATCTAGGGTGTCAAATGTTAAAACCAAAACAAGAAAACTCATCTTAAAATAGGAGAGAGACTCATTTAGACTGAGACTGGGTGTAGTGCAGCGCCATTTATGGCGTTATGTTCAAAAATCGCGCCCCCCACACCACTATATGGGGCACTATGTATCCAAAACTAGCCATGGCACTATAACGATAACGCTCGGATGATTTTTGAATGGCAGTAATATTGCGTCACGTGTCCCAAACCAACGTTTTAAATATTATTGCAGGTGGAGTGTTGACTGTTGAGGCCAGATCTGTAGAGAGAGAGAGAGAGAGAGAGAGAATAAGAAAAAGAGGAAAATGAAGAAGAAGGGAAGTATAAGAAGAAGGCCAGATCTGTGGTGGTGATGGTGTACGGTAGTGGTGGTGGGTGTGTGAGAGATAATGAAAAAGAAGGTGGTGGTGGTGGGTGTGTGATAGAGGTTGAAGAAGAAAGGAAGAAGGTGAATGGTGGCGGTGATGATGAAAACGAAGGTTATTCAGTTTTGTTTTTTTCTTTTTTAATATACTTAGCGCCCCATTTCCCCCCTCCCACTACACCCCATTTTGAATTAACGTCTCATGTTGACTCAGCTGTCACGTGAACGAATCACCAAAGAGGGGCCTTAAGTTTTTCACCCTCCCACTACACATGGTATTAGGCTTAGGGGCTGTTTGGTTGATTAAGTGCTGAATTATTAAGAAATCTGAATGGTTACGAGGTCTGAATGGTTAAGTGCTGAATCATTAAGTTGGATCTCTTAATGGTTAGTTTTCTTGTCCCACATTGGTATGAGAGTTTCATTAAGATTCAGCCTAGTTTAGTGCTTAATGGTTCAGCAACATATCAAGTCTTAATGATTCAGCTTTAACCATTTCATTCAGAGACTGAAACAAACACGCTGAATGCTGAATCATTCAGCACTGAATGGTTAAGAGCCTCATTAAGAGGCTACCAAACAGCCCCTTAGGGTCTGTTTGGTAGGCTGTTTGGTAGCCTCTTAATGAGGCTCTGAACCATTCAACTCTGAATGGTTCAGCATTCAGACTGTTTGATTCAACCTAAAAAAAGCTCTGAATGGAATGATTAAGAGCTGAATCATTCAGACTTAGTTCATCGTTGAACCATAACACTTAATCATTCAGAACCTCTTAACCATTCAGACTTTTTAATGATTCATCACTTAATCAACCAAACAGCCTCTTAGGCTTGATGGAAGAAACATTATAAACCTCACTTGTCCGAATTCGGTTCTTTCTAATAGTTAGTAACATAAAATAAAAAACAAGAAAATCAGTATTAATAGCAAAACCCTATCGCCGGTCACCGTCACTAAAACGACGACTAATTTTCTGCTACCGCTATCACTGACGCTCCGTCGCGCCTCCGGCGATGACGTCACTATTCTCTACCACATTCCTCCCTACCAACCCGTTACACAAAACCCTAACCCTCCCACCAACAAAACCCCACACAAAACCAATTAAATCCGTCCTTCAATACAACCGTAAACCCCAACTCTCCGGCGACACACCACGCGTCGTCGTAATAACCTCCGGCAAAGGCGGCGTCGGCAAAACCACCACCACCGCCAACGTAGGCCTCTCCTTAGCCCGATTAGGCTTCTCCGTCGTCGCCATCGACGCTGACGTCGGCTTACGTAACCTCGACCTTCTCCTAGGCCTCGAAAACCGTGTCAACTACACCGTCGTTGAAGTCCTTAACGGCGACTGTCGTCTCGACCAAGCCCTAGTCCGTGACAAACGTTGGTCAAATTTTGAGCTATTATGTATTTCAAAACCTAGGTCGAAACTACCCCTAGGGTTTGGTGGAAAAGCATTAGTTTGGTTAGTTGATGCGTTAAAAGATAGACAGGAAGGTTGTCCGGATTTTATATTAATAGATTGTCCGGCTGGGATAGACGCCGGCTTCATAACAGCGATAACGCCTGCTAACGAGGCGGTGTTGGTGACTACGCCGGATATTACGGCGTTGCGGGATGCGGATAGGGTTACGGGGCTGTTGGAGTGTGATGGGATTAGGGATATTAAGATGATTGTGAATAGAGTGCGGACGGATTTGATAAGGGGGGAGGATATGATGTCGGTGCTTGATGTTCAAGAGATGTTGGGGTTGGCGTTGTTGGGAGTGATTCCCGAGGATTCTGAGGTGATTAGGAGTACGAATAGAGGGTTTCCGCTTGTTTTGAATAAGCCGCCGACGTTGGCAGGGTTGGCGTTTGAGCAGGCGGCTTGGAGGTTGGTTGAGCAGGATAGCATGAAGGCGGTTATGATGGAAGAAGAGCCGAAAAAGAAGGGGTTTTTCTCGTTTTTTGGAGGTTAGTCATTGAAATGTGGTATATGTTATGTGTACAGTAAGCTGATACGGTTTATTTTCGTTTACTTTGCAACTGTTTTAGGGAGAGAATTAGACTTCTAGGCGCGTTTTATGTGATGAATTGTATTTCTTTGGTTCTATGATTGTATTTCTTTTGTTGTTCAAAGGGAACGGAACATTTTCATCTGTTTAGTCTTTGCTTGTACTCTGCTTACTGTTCTGCACACGCGCTCTCATAAATGTCTGATACACAATTGGTTGGTTTTTGAATGGTTTCACAGTAGCTTGATCACAAAATCCATATCATATTTGGTTTATAATATTGCAAATTGACCATATGATATCCTCGATATTGTTGAAACCGATTTGTATTGACTTTGGTGGTATTATATTCTCTGAGTTTGTTGGTTTGAGTTCAAGCTCAAGAGGGACAAGTATGCATCACTATGCAATTAGGAACTAAGGACGGTTTCTGGGTTTTAAAAAGCGCGCCTGAGGCGCGCCTAGGCGCAAGGCGCAGCCTAGGGCGCCTCAGGGCTTTGCGCCTATCTTTTTTTCCCAAAGGCGCGCGCCTCAGGCGCTTTTTTGTCAAATTTTAGGCGCTTTTCTGCTTGAGGCGCGCGCTCACGTATTCTGGGTATTTTTTATGCATAAAAATGTTGTACCTTGGTGTTTTTGGCTTGTACATATAGGTAAAATCACATAAAAAACCTTATTTATAACTATATTTTGGGTAAATGAAGCTAAAAACTCATGTAATATATATGGGATATATAAAAAAATTATATAATTAGTGTGCACTTCGGGTACGAAAATCCCACGCTTTTTGCGCTTCGCGTGATGCGCTTAGACCTCGTCGCTTTTGTGCGCCTAGCGCTTTTTAAAACCAAGCTAAGGAGTAAGGAACTAATTTTAGGGTTTGGATTATATTTCAATGGATGACGGAGATCTTTACCTATAATGTTGAATCGTGATCATCCCAATCTTTTTGTCCACTCAATGATGGTTTCTTTAGTTCTGATTATCTAATAAGTTAGCGCTCACATATATGTATTAGAATAAAAAGCATTGTTGTCATCCTAACTGTGTTATTTTGACTCGGATCGAAACTAGGTATTTGATGCTTGCTTAACTTATTGCTCGTTTCACCAGCTATACCATAAATATTGTTTGATGGTTCCCCTTTTTGGATTGACCGAAATCTGTTACCATTACGTACTTGATTTACTTCCATTGTGGGACATCTTAGGTTAGTGAACAGCACTACTTATAGTTGGTTGAAACCAGATAGGGTTGTGCTGGGATGTGCTATTGTTACTGCACTGGCATATGTCTTGTATAGAAAATGAAGGATAGCACATCTGTGTATAGAGGTTATGAAGGCAGCAATGGTATTATAACAAACTATAAGATGATAAGAAACAAACCGTAACGAAATAACTGCTCTAGTATGCTCCTTAATGAGAAACATAAACAACAATGTGGTGTCAAACCGAATGAAAGAAACATTTGGTAAATATCAGCAATATGAAGAGTTGTAGTCACATTGCGAACTTTGTTGTAAGTGCAAGGGCTTGATACTAGACCAAACAACCGTGTATTGTTTCTTGGAACTCCAACTAATAAGATTTGGTAGAGTGGTAGACCACCGATCATCTTGCCTAGTCAGCATTGAGCCATTGACATAAGCATAGGGATGAAGGCTAGAATATAGTCGAATAGTTAAGCCATGTGAAGACTGAAGACTGAGCCATGAGAATACACGCTCAACTGCATTCCAGTGTTAGTCGGTAGGTTTATTTTTTAACAGAGAAACCTTACGAACATAATATGCAGTCTATAGATGAGCAAGGCTACACACTTGAGTGCACCAACAATGTTGCTGTACATCAAGGGATCATCCCGAATAGGGTAATAGCTAACTAAGGGCACTATTTTTTAGAGATCAAGCAAATATCCTTGAGGTGGTACTTCGAGTGCAAACTGAGAGATCAAACAATATCACCAGTGAACATTGACCTAAATGCCTAAGAAATAATTCAAAGTACTTCGAGTGCAAACTGAGAGTGAAACCATCCAATCAAATCTGCATGAGTAACCCCTACATGATAATATCCTCAATATAGATGATAACGTTGTATATTCTCTACAGTTTACAAATAGAGAGGTACTATAGCAATCTTGGATGTGTGCTTGCTGCTTGAGCTCATTAATGGACGTACTATAGCAAGCAAACATGGTGAGGTTGATTGGAATCAACAAAAACCGAGGGTTCAACCCTATAAAGTTAACTGTCAAATAATAGTGTAGGAAAACGTTCACATCCACTTGTCTAGTATCTCATGCTCTAGAAAATATAATTGACAGTTGGCGATTGCACAATGTCTCTGTGTAATCAATCCACTCCCGTCTAATGAAAGCCCTTGACAAGAAGTCAGGGTGTCAGACTATGTATCAACTAATAGAACCACGAGTGTTGCTCATCTCTATACATCCACTTCCACCTGACAACATTAGCCAGATGATGAGCATGCACTAAAATCCATGTGTGATTCAAGTGGTAAAGCGGTCATCTTAGCACGAAGGTTGTAATAATGTAATGGCTGAAGAATAACCTAAAAAGAAATGACTTCTTTTTTTGGAGGTTAGTGATTGTATTCTTTGAACTGTGTTTTGGTTGATTTCTTCATGTAGGAGCTGCTAATCTGCTATATTTTATGTGGTACAGTAAGCTGATAAGGTTTGTTTATCTTCGATTGGCAATTGTTCTATGATTGATAGTTTGATGCAGTTTTCAGGGAAAAAATTAAAATTGTAGGCACTTTTTTGTTATCAGATATTGTATTTCTTTGTTTCAGTAATGGGTTTATTGTTTTTTGTGAGTCTGTTTGGTCTTTATTCAATTGCTGTTCTGCACAGATGCTCTCATAAATACATGATACACAAGTTTTTTTTTTTTTTTTCCTTTGAAAGGCGAATTTCATTAACCAACTCACCAACCCACAAAACGCGACGGCCAAAAACAAACACCAAGTCACATAGTTACAAATTTACACCAAGATCAAGACAAAGAACTAAGCTAGCTCTACTTTTCGTCTAAAGATGACCAACCGACTTGACTTTCCCGATATCTTCCAACCGGCCGTTTAGTTCTCGAACTTAAGGCCGTTTCGAGCTCTCCAAATGCTCCAATACCCTATGATAATAAGCTCGTTAAGAATGTCTTTAGTAATACCAAGGCAGCCCGAATACTTGTGAAACTCCAAAAAGGTCCCGAAAGAAAAAAACACAGAAATGTTCACTTAGACAACAATGCAATGTTCACTTATTTCAGCTTAGACAAACCGAGCCCTCCAAGCCTTTTAGGAAGAGCGACCCGATCCCACTTGACCCAAAGCAACTTTTTAATGACGGGCCGACCCACCCCACAGAAACCTTTTCACCATAGCCTCTAAATCGTTAATCACCTTGGACGGAGCTTTGTAGACAGAGAAGTAATACAACGACAAACTCTCAAACACCAACTTAATAAGAACTCATCCACCCCGATAGAAAGACAAGATGCCTTCCATTTAGAGAGACGGGCCTCGAAAATTTCATAAACCGGCTTCCAATTACTAATGCAATTCATGTTTGCCCCAACCACAACCCCCAAATACTTGAAAGGCGCCACCCCCGCTCTACACCCAACCAAAGAAGCAAGAGTCTCCACTCCCCCGCATTCACCTCGAAACCGAAGAGATTGGATTTAGAGATGTTAATCTTCAGCCTGAACAGATGTGGAAACACCTCAGGATTCTCACCACATATACAAGGTTGCTAGTCGACCAATCTCCAAAAATAATAGTGTCATCGGCATACAAAAGATGTGTGATACAAGGACCTTCTACTAAAGTTCGGATGCCGTCAAAAACCCCAACCTCGTTCGCCTTAGTCAACATACATGAAAGGGCCTCCATAACTCATAAGGAAAAGGATAGGAGAAATCGGATCTCCTTGCCTCGAGCCTTTTAAAAAATGCCTATCACGTCTTACCCAAATTTGCTCTAATAAGCCATGTCCACCTCTGCTTCACATGGCCTAGTTTCAACCCCGTAACATTTAAGCACAAGTTTAAAGCGACGGCCACAAGTAAAAAAGGGGTAATTCAGAAAGCTTTTTTTTTTATTTTCTTTCATGGTCCGAGTTGGGAACCAGTTATTGTGCACCTCTAAGATGAAGCTATCAGACTAACACTGCACTCAAGAACATTTACAGTGGGAGAGTGGGTCTATAAAAGTTACATTCATGTAGATAGAATGCTCTTTAACACAGATCTAACTAAACACATAAATATAATATGCATCTAAAATTATTAGTGGGTTGGGTCTGGAAGTGGTATCGGCAAGAGACAGCTGAGTTGGCAATTGAAACCGCTAGCGAACCTCTCCCCCAACCTAGCGGCATAGGTATAATCGGCATAAGTTGCCGAGGGTACCACATACCTTTTGGAAGCTTAATGCCAATAAAATACCCATACACTAGCTTATGAAATCTGTGGCCCTTTGCGATGGTCTTAGTGGAAAACGGTTCGACTCAAATTGACAGACAAATGACAATTGTTTTGATCTACAAAATAGTCGGTACAAATCTGAAGCTTTTCCCTAGTTTTCTGATCTAAGTGACTAAGATCCACAAGTGTAACTTATATCTACTCATATCACAAAAAAAAAAAAAAAAAAAAAAAAAAAAAAAAAAAAAAAGACATAATATAAACGATCATGAACTGTATAGGATTTCATATATCATTGGTATTATTTACTTCAGTTCCTCTAAAAATGAGCACGGGGCTGCAAGCAGAGGCGTTCTACAGGTGCCTGCAACGGTTTCCTTAGTGGCTTCAGCTTAATCTCGTATAGTTTTGGCCAGAGTTTCCCGGTCACTGCAACAGATCATACGTAACAGTAATTAAAATTAGAGGTAATACAATGGGTGGGTAAGTTAACGGGTCCAAAACAAGCTGGCTCAAGACACTCTGTATCCGATTATAATAGTTTTTCATAACAATCGTCTTTTTTTAACAGGTATTACAATAATCATCTCAGATTTTTGAATAAATGATTTAGAGACAAACATAGCCCGAATTGTTGGAAGCTTACCAAAAAGTCGTTTCTTATCTCATCCCATGCTATCCCATTTAACACGTCAATCTGAAAATCAACAAAGATTCAACCAAAGTTAATTAGGAAAGTGAAAATTATATGGCAACTATAATTTTCATAACTATAACAACTATAATCAGTTCATGAACGTATGCTTACGCTATTTCCAGCCGATAGTAATTCCGCTCTAAAAAAGATCATAAAAAAGATATTATTGGCTGAATCATAGATGCAACAACTGAAAACCTCATGGATGACGTACGTACCTCAATTCTGGAAGAAGTACCCATCCAATCACAGATCCATCTGCAGGTGAGATTCTAGCTATGCAATCACTCTGAAAAAACAATGTTTTTTGCTTAATACGGTAAAAACAGCATATATCATAAACATTATTGGAGAATACAAGTGTTTGCGTATAAATATTATATACCTGCCAAATGTTTGCCCAAACTTCGTTGTTTATGTACTCTAGTTCGTTTAAGTTATGCACCTCATGGCCTTTATATTTCACAACATGTTCTTTTATGACTGCGTTAACAGGAAGACGAAGATTAAATTAGACAAAAACTAATTATTGTTGCAGAATAATATTCCTATATATCTGCCCTAAAATGCAAATTAATATAATCATATGAACCTTTCATTGTTCGCGGGTGGAGATGATATAAGGAAGACGATCCATCAGATCCAAAGAGTATTTTTCCATCAGTTGCTAATCCCCAGCCATCTTTCATTCCATGAGTAAATTTTTTGATCTGTAATGGATAAGCTGTAAGAACCCTAAGCAAGTAACAAAACACTGAAATTAAAATGAACACGAAATATGCACGGATAAAGGTGAAGTGCAAACTTTGGTAAAATTATATCGGTCATATATGAAACCAGTGTTCCTCAACCAAGTCACTTGATACAACCTACATTAAAAGAGAGAACATTTTTACATCAGCAAAAGAAACCTTAAAAAATGAAAGAAACGGTAGAGGAAAAGATATGCGGAAACATTTAAATATATTTGCAGAGGGATGCGAGTAAAGGAACTATTTTCTTAATTGGCCTCGATTAGTTTTATTAAAATTTTGTTCCTAGTTTGCTTATAGTTAGTTTTCTATTTGATCTAAGATTGTTTTTATTTAAGTTTTATTCTCCCATTAAAAATTTTCTAACACAATTTCTTTCGTTTGATATATAAATTTATAAACAAATATAGAGAACAAGAAAAAAAAATTATAAACAAAACCTAAATCAACAAGAAAAGTATTATATACCAACTAGGAACCAGGAAACAAATACCAAGGCAAATAGATAATTATCTACTTGATTAACAGCTATTTTAATAAGCCAATTAAGGCTAATTAGGAAAAAAATTTCTTTACTAGTGCGACTGTGTCACATATCACAAATACACGTTAAAATGAAACAAATTATAAGTATTTTGCAAAAGATCCAACTTTATTAGACATGCTCGAATGTACACGGATATGAAGTCATAGCGGCATAGGACTTTAAATAGCAAAAGAATTACCTTTTATCCAAAAGAGTTAAACCCTCTCCAAATCAGAATAATCCATGTTTTTCAGGGTCTTGACCTGGGAAAACAAAGAACAGAATCAACGTCAAGTTCGAAAATATATTTATAAACTTGTGATTCAATTCCTCTAAAGATTTGGTGATCCAATGTTCAGCTTTATCTGAACAAACATACATACATGATAAAACTCTAGTATAGCAAAGATGTTTTTATCAAATGAAATGCAATGTACCTTTCCAGTCTCAAGATCCACTCCCTAACTGACGACTGGAATAAGAAAAAAAAAAGTCAATACAGGATTCCCACATGAAGCGGAAGCTAATAACGCCAAAAGTGTGATTAGTATGATATTGCTATGCTCAACATCTTCAATATAGTTACCAAAAGAGAAGTATGTAAAATTTGCTAATTTTGATAAGAATCGAAACTTACACGTCCATTGAGCCCGGTCGACTCCAACAATGTATCATTCCCTCCATACAAAAGCCCCTGAAACCACCCAGACATTCCATCAAACACTTGGTATGCATCAATCATCACACTCACAAACAAACCAATCAATCCCTCTATTCCCAAAACCAACAATTACCCATTAAATTCTAAACGAAAACCCATTAACCAACACTACCCAAATCCCCAACCATCATAAAAAATTAAAAACCAATAATAATTTGCAATCAAAGTCAATTTAGTAATAAAAATTAAAAAAACAACCTGGGTGAAAGCCAGCAGGATCATGAGGGAAGACGTGGACAACCTCAAAATGATGAAATATGGTCGGAGAGAATATGATCGGATCGGAAGGAGGACCAGGTGTTCCAAGAGAGTAGGATGACGGCTACTGCTGATATTAATGAAACAAGAAAGATGGTCTTTCTGGTTCGAAAGGGGGAGTTAGAAGAAGGATGCATTGTGAGTTGTTTATTATTAATATTATTATTATTATTATTATTATTAAGGGGGTTAGATCGTTTATTACTGGGTTTTTTTCTCATGGATGCACGGGCCATGAAATGGTTGAGTCGGACATTGACTTTCGATAGACGATCTGGTTTGGGGGTTGGTGAAGAAGTAACAAGTGAGGTCTGTTAATCACATGATGAAGCATATGGAGAACCATATGTTTGCAAGTACGGTTTGAAAATTTCTAAGGTCCTATGGGCAAAAAAAAAAACAAATGATATTTTAAGTATAAGTGGGTTTGAGTTCGTACGGATGACGCCAATGAAAAAGCAGATATTTGACAGCTATCAAAGGGTCTTTGGTCTAGTCGTATCAAGTGTTGAATAAGATTTTGTCTTTCCAAGTGATGAGGTGTTCAAATCCCTGAGTGACAAAAAACTTAGATGTTAAAAAAAAAAAGATATCCGACGACCGATGGATATGGACATTGACTTTTATCGGAGATAGCTCCAAACACTTTAGGAATTGAATATCAATTGCATCTACAAAACAAACTGGTGTTAGATCCTCTAGAGAATGAGAATAAGGATATGTTTATCACCGAGAGAGAGAGAGAGAGAGAGAGAGAGAGAGAGAGGAGAGAGAGAGAGAGAGAGAGAGAGAGAGAGAGAGAGAGAGAGAGAGAGAGAGAGAGAGAGAGAGAGAGAGAGAGAGAGAGAGAGAGAGAGGAGAGAGAGAGAGAGAGAGAGAGAGAGAGAGAGAGAGAGAGAGAGAGAGAGAGAGAGAGAGAGAGAGAGAGAGAGAGAGAGAGAGAGAGAGAGAGAGAGAGAAGAGAGAGAGAGAGAGAGAGAGAGAGAGAGCAGAGAGGAGAGAGAGGATGAGAGAGAGAGAGAGAGAGAGAGAGAGAGAGAGAGTGAGAGAGAGAGGAGAGAGAGAGAGGGAGAGAGAGAGAGAGAGAGAGAGAGAGAGAGAGAGAGAGAGAGAGAAGAGAGAGAGAGAGAGAGAGGAGAGAGAGAGAGAGAGAGAGAGAGAGAGAGAGAGAGAGAGAGAGAGAGAGAGAGAGAGAGAGAGAGAGAGAGAGAGTGAGAGAGAGAGAGAGAGAGAGTGAGAGAGAGAGAGAGAGAGAGAGAGAGAGAGAGAGATGATTTGCATGAGGATCGCTCGTATTTATAGTAACTATTGTCAGTAGGCAATGGGACCTTTAAGGGCATAACCGATTTGATGTTTACATCTCTACTCTTGATTGGTGGTCACGAAGTCATACATTTCATGAAGCCTTTCATGGGATATCCACAATGCACTGGACATACTATAGGTCCCGAGGCATGGACCAATTAAGTGGGGTGTATCGGAATCGGACCCAAGTTTACAAGTGTGGTAGTCTCACTCATAAAACTCTTTCTTTGACATAAAATAAAATGACCATACACTCAAACATGTTAAATTTTAAATACAAGTACCAAGACGCATTCACTATATAATACTTTATGTTTCAAAAAAAAAAATGCCAGGTACTCCGAGGCAGTGAGGTGCCTAGAGTCAAGGCAAGAGGGGAAGTACATGAGGCACAAATGCACAATTCACAATTGTTCATAATTTAACTGATATCTAGTCATTTCAACCCATATAGTATACACCATAACTAACATAAAAAAAATAACTATAAGAAGAATGCCATACGTTTTCTGTATATAACTAAAGGCTGACTAGAAGTAACACTAAAATGATATCAAACAAAGACCAGAATACTCATATATAATAGGCAATTAGGCATGTGCTGCAACTCCAAAATCTTCCTTCAAACTTGAAAATGCAAGTACAAAAGATTGTTACTCATCAATCTTACTTGTAAAACCCAAATCACATAATACACTGTGTAACACTAATCTGGTCTCCAAAAAAGAACAAAATACATGATTTAACAAAATTACTAGATATCACTTGGTACTATAACAGTAGCACAAAGGTGAATCCATACTCCATCGTCATCATCATCATTATACTCAGTTAATCCCACCTATAGCAAAGCTAAGGTAGGGTCTGAGAAGGGTAAGATGTAGACAACCTTACCTTTACCCCTAAGAATAGAGAGGCTGCTTCCAGTGAGACCCTCGGCTCGATGTGGTTTGGTATCAAGCCTTGGACATAAGGCACAGAACACTTAGCAAAGGTGAATCCATACTCATTGACTTAATAATAGTAGTAGTGGTAGTCATAGGGGTCATAGTATTGGTAGTAGTGGTGGCGGCAGCATGGTACGTAGTCGTAAGGGCACATGGGGGGTCTCAATTTTATCACACTCATCACACTATCACACCCAATCAGATTCTGCCACATCATTTCATCACATTCTATCACATTTCATCACTAAACCCATGTGGTGATGTTCACAATTATCACTAAAGCCATCACACCCAATCACCTTGTGACACCTTATATGATTCCATCTCGCCTATCACTATTTTTTAATTAAAAAAAAAAACAAAAAGAAAGTGGGTTTTGGTGGGACCCATCACTCTTTTTTAATAAAAAAAACAAAAAGCTGGCTTTTGGTGGGACCCATCACTATTTTTTAATTAAAAAAGAAAAAACAAAAAGCATGTGAGAGTGTGCTTTGCCATTCTTTTTACAACCGTGATATATATTACGGTATTTGTTCATCACACCCGTGATAATTTGAGGGGGGCGGTGTTTCGCGGTATCACAACCATCACGGGGTGGCCATCACGGACCACCTTGTCCGCCCTAATGGTGGTAGTTGTGGTCATGCTAGTGGTAGTAGGGGTGGTGGTAGTTAAAGTTGTCAGTAGGGCTGCAAACGAACTGAATGAACACGAACAAGGCTTTGTTCGTGTTCGTTTGTTAAGGAAATTATGTGTTCACGAACAGTTCATGAACACTTACCGAACGAGATTTTTTTGTTCGTGTTCGTTTGTTAAGAAAACACTTGTGTTCGTGTTCGTTTGTGTTCGTTTGTTAATTTTGTTCATGAACGCACACGAACACAAACGAACATTAATGAACGCAAACAAGTGTTCATGAACGGAAACAAACACAAAGAGACACATATTAACTTTCGAATAAGATCGAATTCATATATATTAAGAAATTAACTAGATCCACCCAATATAACCTACTTATATAAACATACTTAGTAATTAACATAATATTGGTAAACATAATTAAGCAGTGTCTCAAATAAACTAAGCTCGCATTTTTAACTTGAAGTCTTCATTATTTATTTGTTTAAACTTGAATTCTTCATTAATGATTTATTTAATGATTATACTAAAAGCATGGTTTATTCATCTCATATATACCCATATATTTACCTCACATAAAGTATTTATTTGGGTAAAAGAAATAAAAATAAAAGAATATAGAAAAATATAAAAATTAAAAACTCTATTAAACTATCGAACACAAACGAACACGTTACCGAATGTTCATTGATATACGTTAAAATATACATATTTAAATCCCCGATTAAACTCCCAAATTACGCGTTTTCGACCATAATTGCACGAATTCGGTACTTAACCGCTTCATATGTTTATTGCAGGTCTTAAACGACGTCCCACGAGCAAAGTCGAAGAAACCGGGCGAAAATCAGACAAGACGGAAAGTTTCTGCAAAATCAGCTAAGTGTGGAAATAGTGCACGGTCGTGCACCCTAGGTGCACGCCCGTGCGGGCTCAAGTTACTCGGACACACACGAGCTGCACTGCCAGTGCGACCTGGCGTGCAGCCTATGTTCTCGGGCACCCTGATCAGCACTCCCGTGCGGGTGCCCGTGCAACTCCTTTTCTCGGGTGGCACTGCCCGTGCACCAGGGAGTGCCACACCATGTGCTCGGCTACCACAAACCTGCACGCCCGTGCACCCTAGGTGCACGGCCGTGCCAAATATCTAGATATTTCCAGGAACAGCCAAACCACTTGCCCACTTGCACGTCAAATCAAGTTGATCGAGTGCACGGCCGTGCACTTTATGCGCACGGCCGTGCCAAAAATCAAACTTTCTATAAAAACAGAGCAGAACCCACTGATCAAGGATTGGATCTTTGGGGGGCGATTTCTGGCGATTTTCAGGGCTCACGAAGTGCTGCATAGGCGTGGAACAAGCTCGGGAATCCATCCGTTCCATCCTTCATCATCCAATCCATCTCTTTAGCAATCTTATGGTTTGATCCTTTAAGCTTTCTTAGATCCAAATCTGATTTTGTTTGCTACATTGATGTTATTTTAGTTAATCGTACGCCTACGGGCAAGAACATTAGTAGTAGTTAGTAGTTAAAACAATCATTTGCGTGAAATCAAGTTTTGTATAAATTTGGCGTTTTTCATGTTTGAATCTTGATGATCATAATGCAACCTTGTTTCGTTGTTGATAGATTTGTAGTTGTGTTCGGATGACTTTGATGATTATCGAATGTGTTAGGCGGATTACTTGTTGAGAAAACCGTCCGTTTAATCGTCCGGTAGTAAACTAGTTAACTTGTTAATAAAGTTTACACCATGAAACTGTAACCGGGTATTGGTTTGGTTAAAGTCACTCGGATAATGATTATAAATGTTTACCGGCACGTAAAAGAGTTTAAAAAGCTTAATGGTGTTGTTATTAATCTTTGACACGGTTAATGTTTACCGGCACGTAAAAGAGTTTAAAAAGCTTAATGGTGTTGTTACTAATCTTTGACGCGGTTAATGATCTTTGCTAGTTATTTCGGTAGAAATAGCGATCTTAGTAGATTTGTGTTCAAAGTTAGTAAAATGGAATAGGTTGTGAAATGCTCTACTTTATGCTAGTCTCGGTGGTCGTATTGTGTATTCGATATTGCTTTCCTTTGCTAGTGCGGTTGAGGACTCCCGAAAGGTGATACTAACCCTTCTTTAAAGATTCTCATGAGATCATATCAGCTGCGCGCTAATAAACGACTTGAGGTGGGTAACGTGTGTATTCGCGTTAGCTTTCCATATAGTTGTCATGTTAGGATGCCCGAAAGGGACACTAACTGTCGGAAAATGGGAATGTTGATCACGCCTTTATTTCTTATATAGATGACATGCTAGGATTGGCGTATTACAGCTTATATAGTTATATTTTCTATTTGGAGTAGTAGTTAAGTTATTTACATGTTTTAGAATTAATTTAGTCTTAAACAAAACTCACACTTATCTATTCCTACTGGTAAATCGGGGACATAGTTTTAGTACAATTGCTCCGCGCGCGTCCATGGATCGATATCTGGTTCTTATCTGTACGTTACTACATATATGACAGGGTACACTTGCCCTATTGTGTGTATTAATATTAAGGTCTAAACCATTTTTATAAATATTAAAGCAAAACGTGTGTTAAAATCCATTGTAAAATATGTATAGTTACGCACACGTCAAGTTTTTGGCGCCGTTGCCGGGGACGCGACGAGCTTTAGGAACGAACCGAGTCAACTTTTTATCAGTGTACATGCTTGTGAATACTTGTTTATACTTCTTTGATTCGTTATTTCATTCATTAATTTGCATATGTGATTATTTGAATTTTTATTAGATTTATCTGTCTGTTGATATATTGGATTAATTTTAGATTGGTTTATAGGTTGCATATAGATTCGTTCATTTATCTGCTTATAGAATTGTTTGATTTGATTTTTCGTTCATTAGGAAGTTGATAGATTTAATTTATTGAATATTGGATTAATTGGTTTGTCTATGAATTTGATTTGTTCGTTATTTGATTAATTAGATTTATTTGTTCGTATTTGGACTAATTATTGATTTCATTCTTTGTATAGTTTTAGGCTTAGTCTGCTTATTTCTGTTCATTTTATTGATTCTATTTGTTTATATTTGATTTTCTTGAATGTATTCGCTTTCCGTTATTATCACATGAATTTATTGATTCTTTATTTCATTTATTTATTTTTCTGTCTTTTATCGCCTTTTTTTTGGGTTTGTCATATATTCGCCTGTTGCAACTGTATCATTCTTACATGCAGGTTGATGTCCACAAACCCTGGGTCTTCTGGTGATCTTTCTGACGAGGAGCTAAGGCGCCTGAGGAGAAGCGAGCGGATTAGACTTCATAAATTGCGTCTTGTTTCTGATATTCTTATTGCTGCTCCTATTGTTGAGGTCCCAATTGAGGAGGCGAGGCACGATCTGGCCGACGACAACGGGTCGGACGCCCACAGCGACATTATCATGGCGGATGACGACATTCCGCTGAATGATAGTGGTCGTCCAGGAGGAGATGGACTCGCGCCGAGTATTGTCCGTCCGGCTATTTTGGCGGACCATTTCGAGATCAAATCTAGTATCGTGAATATGATACAAAATTCGGTGCAATTCGGTGGACTGGAGCACGAGGATCCAGGCCGACATATTGCTGCATTCTTAGAGGTTTTAGCCACCTTTAAGATGACGGGCATCTCCGATGATGCTATCCGTCTCCGACTCTTCCCATTCTCACTGCGGGACAAAGCCCGGACTTGGCTTCTGTCACAACCCGCAGGGTCGATCACGACTTGGGCAGAGTTGTCACAACAATTCATGCAGCAGTATTTTCCTCCTGAAAAGACACAAAAACTGAGGAATCGCATCATGACATTTCGTCAAGATGACGATGAATCATTATACACAGCCTGGGAAAGGTTTAAAGACCTACTCTTGAGTTGCCCGCACCATGAGCTTTCGAAAAGGCATTTGGTGCAAACTTTTTATCAGGGACTCGGGTATGCGTCTCAGGAACGCCTTGATGTATACGCAGGGGGAGACATCGGAACAAAGTCTCCTAGGGAAGCGTGGAGCATTATTGAGAAGGCGTCCCTAAAATCTAAATCCCGGCAGAATGATAGATCTAGGTCTTCATCTGCCAAGGCTGGTGTGCATGCCGTAGATAACTATACGGCGATTTCGGCACAGATAGCGGCTTTGGCTACGAGATTCGATAACTCTCAGCAACACGTAGCGCAGTCCGATTGTTTGTGTGTGGAGTGTGGGGTATCTCACGAGCCTGGCTCGTGTGCTCAGGGGGTAATGTATACAGGCCACGAGGAAGTGAACTACATGGGTAATCAAACGAGACCCCAGAATAACCCTTACAGCAACACTTATAATCCGGGTTGGAGAAATCACCCGAACTTCGGGTGGAGATCTGGTACTTCCAATCAGAACCCTCTCGGATTCCAGCAGAGAGCCGCCGCGCCACAACAGTCCTACCAGTCCCAACAGCCTTACCAGTCCAACCAACAGTCCTACCAGTCCAACCAACAGCCATACCAGGGTCGTGGTCAATCGTCCCAGCAGAGACCGAACCAATACCAGAACCAGGGCGCCGGGAGCAGCTCCCAGCAGCACGCCCCTCATGGTATGTCTAAGCTGGAGGAAATGATGTCTCAGCTCCTTACCAACACCTCTAATTCCAATCAGATCGCTGAGCAGCGCTACCAGCAGCATGAGGAGCGCTTCACGAATTATGAGGGAGAAATGAGGGGCCAAAAGGCGTCGATGCAGGCCATAGAGAACCAGGTTGGCCAGATGGCAAAGATGATGTCTGAGAGACAGCAGGGTGGTCTCCCAGGAAACACTGAGCCGAACCCAAGAGGGCATGTTAATGCCATTATGACGAGGAGTGGTAAAACCACGGGACCAGACACATCGGGCTCACCACCGATCACTGAGACAGTCCAGACTGAGTCTTCGGACGAGGTGCACGCTAGGCGAGTCCCAGCAAGTACAGCACAGCTACCGAAGCCAGTCACAGACTACACTCCTCCTGTTCCATATCCTGGTAGACTTAGGAAGCAGAAAGACGAGGCGCAATACGGGAAATTTCTCGAGCTGTTCAAGCAGCTACATATAAACATCCCGTTTGTTGAGGCCTTAGCACAGATGCCTAAGTATGCCAAATTCTTGAAGGACATCCTCACAAATAAACAAAAACTTGAGGACCTGTCCTGCGTTCTGTTGAACGAGAACTGCTCTGCAATTCTGCAGAATAGACTGCCCATGAAAATGGGCGATCCTGGTAGCTTTACCATCCCTTGTCTGATAGGTGATATGACTGTCAGTAATGCACTCGCAGACTTGGGGGCCAGCATAAACCTTATGCCTTATAAGGTTTTCGAGAAGTTGGATCTGGGTGAACCTTCACCCACCAGGATGAGTATTCGCCTCGCTGATCGTTCGATCAAGTATCCACGGGGGTTTGTAGAAAATATGCTTGTCAAGATTGACAAATTCGTTTTCCCTGTGGACTTTGTTATCCTAGATATGGATGAGGACTCTAAAGTCCCTTTGATTCTCGGACGTCCTTTCCTTAACACGGCAAGGACGATTGTTGACGTGGCTGCGGGCCAGATCACACTCCGAGTCAATGATGAGCACGTGACTTTTGACATTCAGAGGTCGATGTGCCATCCTGAGAGCCAAGACGATACACTATACTATCTTGATATAGTAGACCGGTGTGTCAGCTCTCATGTCAGAGGTGCTTGGGAGAGAGATGTTTCGGACACACATCTGTTGTGTGGGAGCCTAGATGGCATTATGCAGGAGGGCCATATAGATGAGCAGCCGGTCTATCAGATCGGTGATGATGGTTCTCAAAGTCCGGAGCGTTTTGTGGAAATTGAGCGAGAGGAAGAGGAGAAGGCGAAGCCGTCTGTTGAGGATCCACCGTCTCTAGAGCTGAAGGAGCTCCCGCCGCATCTCAAGTATGCATTTCTGGATGAGGAGGGGCGTCTACCGGTGATCATATCGTCTTCATTGACTGTGGAAGAAAAGAGCGAGTTGTTGAGGGTTTTAAAACTTCATAAACGGGCAATTGCCTGGAAGATCGTAGACATCAAGGGGATTAATCCCTCTTTCTGTACTCATAAAATCTTGATGGAGGATGTCTACAAGCCTTGTGCGCAGCACCAGAGGCGTCTGAACCCGAACATGCAAGATGTTGTTAAATCCGAGGTGATTAAACTGCTTGATGCTGGATTGATATATCCCATCTCGGATTCTGTTTGGGTTAGTCCTGTGCACGTCGTGCCCAAGAAGGGTGGCATGACGGTGGTCACAAATGATAGGAATGAGTTAATTCCTACGAGGACCGTCACGGGGTGGAGAGTTTGCATTGACTATCGCAAGCTCAATGACGCCACCCGCAAGGATCACTTCCCGCTTCCATTTATCGATCAGATGTTGGAACGACTGTCGGGGAAGTTATACTACTGTTTCCTTGATGGTTTCTCTGGGTACTTTCAGATCCCTATCGATCCTGTGGACCAGGATAAGACGACCTTCACATGCCCTTTTGGCACATTCGCCTACAGGCGTATGCCATTTGGGCTGTGCAATGCGCCGGCGACCTTCCAGCGCTGCATGGTTGCCATTTTTCATGACATGATCGAGGACTCCATGGAGGTGTTCATGGATGATTTTTCCGTTTTTGGGAGTTCGTTCGATCAGTGTCTGGGGAACCTGGAGCGGATGCTTCAGAGGTGTGAGGAGACCAGTCTTGTGCTAAACTGGGAAAAATGCCACTTCATGGTGAAGGAAGGAATAGTCCTGGGGCATAAGGTCTCCCAAAGTGACAAAAAGGAAGGAATAGTCCTGGGGCAGATGGCTCATGATTTCCTCGGCTTTGACAACCGTGACAAAAAGGAAGCACCATGTATTGACAAGTTCATGAAGCTCTGGGGTAGGAGGAACTCATTCGGTGTTCCTATTCGGCTTAACTTGGCCCTACTCACCGAGCTGAATCAGCGTGAACGATATGATGGATTTGTCTCGCCCCAGATGGCGAAACTGCTTAGTATAAACCAGCCTGTTTACAGAGAGATCACGATCGAGTTCTTATCATCCTTCTCCTACAAAAAACCAAAGGAGGGGGTGTATAAGGACTTCCATTCGAAAGACATTCGGTTTAGGCTTTGTAAAAAATGGTATCATTGGTCGGTTGCGAGACTGGGAAGGAAGCTGGGGATATATGAGCATTTAGAGACTGACTCTGAGGATTTCTGCGGGATCCACAGCTTCGTGGATAATGACGAGCGGGCCGCATTTTGGGCATCCATTGCCACTGGTGGACCTTATAATCCAAGGTCTGCCAAGGCCACTCGGATTAAGGACCCGCTACTCCGCCTCTTGCACCATGTGTTCAGCCACACGATCTGTGGCCGAAAGGACAGTTCAGGGAACTGTCCCACTCCCGATCTTCTCTATCTGTATCATTTCTACGAGGGTGCCCCGCTGAACTTGGCCGCACGAATGGCCGAGTTCTTTCTCACTGCTGGGGGCACCAAGGACGGGAGTGAGATCCATGGCGGGGAGTACGTCACCCAGATTGCGATGGCACTGGGAGTTCTGACCGACGAGGTCAGGGCCACGCTGACATGGGTAACTAATGGGGTTATGCTGGACTTTAGATCACTCAGGTCTCAGAACCTGCTAGCTGACACGGACGGGGGTCCACGACTTATTAGTCAGGATATTATATGGGACCCCGTGCCACACAGGCCGACGAGGATGAGGAGATGCAGGAGCAGCATGCAGGAGGCGGTGGTGACCAGCCACACGACATTCCACACCACTCTCCTCAGCACTTCCAGCCCCAGGACCAGCAGTGGCCTCCAGACATCCCGACATACCCTGAGTTCTACCAGCGGTTCCAGGCGATGGAGCTGAACATGCACAACATCGGTGCAAACCAGGTGGAGATCAGGCAGGACCAGCAGTACATGCGGTCCACTATGGATCGTGTACAGCAGGATGTGAGGCACAGTTTTGAGTACCTTTTCGCTGGGTTAGAGCAGGTGCATCCGGGTTATTTCAGTAACCCTCCCTCATTCCCTTATGGTGCTCCTGGCGACCAGCCAGGAAGCTCCGGTCAGCACCACGACGACGACCAGTAGCCACGGCAATCTATTGCATGCATGTGTTAGTACTTTTTATTCATTTTTGCAGTTCGTATTCGGGTCTGCGTACCCATGACTTTTTAGTTTTTGCATTTGAACTATTTACTTTTCTGCACTTTAATTTTCAGTATATTTGCTTTGTTTGAATAATTGTGATGATGTACGGATGTGTTTGATATCTTTTGGTTTTGTCAAGAATGGTGATAGTGCAGGAAACGGCGAGCACCGGAATGGATGCTCAATGCGATCACCGTACTTTTCGAGTTATCGACTAAAGGGGAGTATTATTCTCCTTTTTCCCACTATAGATAGCTAATTCATAAGCGCTTTCTATTGTCACATTGGGGACAATGTGAAGTTCAAGTGTGGGGAGGGATTATAATCGTGTTTGTCCTCTTGTATATATATATATATGTTTGAAAAAAAAAAAAAAAAAAAACCTTTAAAAGTACATATATGTATATATTCTCATATAAACATCAAGCCTAACTAAATTTTGACAAAGATAACTCGAGGCGCGACAAACAGATGAGATACGAGCGTGTCATATTCGTACACTTGCACCCATTTCCTTCCGGTTACGTGAGCGTTCGAGCCTTAGAATAGATTACATTTCTTTGACATGCTTACGAGTGTGCCGGATGTTTTGTGCAGTTTAGAACTTGTCACTAGTATACTTGTTTAGACCAGATACGTGTGAGATTGTACGAACATGATTGAGGCATTTAGGATACCCTTTTGATTTAGCCTTTTCTTTTCGTTTTGTCTATTTCCCACACCTATATATTATCCACTAGTTAACCATGTTGAACCTATTCCCGTGTTTTTTTTTTCTTATTTACCACACCATTTCACCACTAAACCAAATAGCCTTTTTCTTTTAAACCTTTTTTGTGTTAAAGCTCGGTTTAGGTTATTGTTTGACTAGTTTTTACGTTGTAAATAATTCATTTCGGGTTTATATATTTAAAACCCGTTTGTTGATTATATTTCAGTTTCTGTTTAGTATATATATATATCATAGATATGTATATATATATATATATATAAAAAAAAATCCAGAAAAATAGAACACCCTAAAATAGGGTGAATTAGCAGTGATTCGAGCAGTTTTTAGAGCTTTAAAGTTAAAAGTTGTGTTTAGCCCGTTTCAAAAGAAAATTCGCCTATAGTAGAATTCTTATTGTACAGTTGTAGTTGTTGCTATTAGTTAGACATAACCGCCGGGTTTTAGCCGATTTGTCACTTTAAATATCCATTCCACACCCCTACCTTTGCCTAACATTACAACCCTTACAAGACCTCTTGATTTGTGCTTTTTCACACGTTAGTTGGTGAAGACTAGATCTTTTGACAAGCTTATGATATTGCACGATTCATTGTCTTGGCAATGGAGCGATTTACACATACACATTACACGTATGTATCATAAATAAAACCGAGTGTGTGTGAACATTGTGAGTCGTGTACGGGTTTGCGTGTTTGTAGATCGGAAGTGAGTTGTTGCTGTTTAGTTATCTTATCACCTGTTTATATACCTTTGTCGGGCTTGTCTATTATCGTCTGTACAGGCTATATTTTGTCTTTGTTGCCATTTGGCGAGTTTTTCGTTTATTTCTGTTTAAGTGTTTGCTTGAGGACAAGCAAAGTTCAAGTGTGGGGAGGTTTGATATACGTTAAAATATACATATTTAAATCCCCGATTAAACTCCCAAATTACGCGTTTTCGACCATAATTGCACGAATTCGGTACTTAACCGCTTCATATGTTTATTGCAGGTCTTAAACGACGTCCCACGAGCAAAGTCGAAGAAACCGGGCGAAAATCAGACAAGACGGAAAGTTTCTGCAAAATCAGCTAAGTCTGGAAATAGTGCACGGTCATGCACCCTAGGTGCACGCCCGTGCGGGCTCAAGTTACTCGGACACACACGAGCTGCACTGCCAGTGCGACCTGGCGTGCAGCCTATGTTCTCGGGCACCCTGATCAGCACTCCCGTGCGGGTGCCCGTGCAACTCCTTTTCTCGGGTGGCACTGCCCGTGCACCAGGGAGTGCCACACCATGTGCTCGGCTACCACAAACCTGCACGCCCGTGCACCCTAGGTGCACGGCCGTGCCAAATATCTAGATATTTCCAGGAACAGCCAAACCACTTGCCCACTTGCACGTCAAATCAAGTTGATCGAGTGCACGGCCGTGCACTTTATGCGCACGGCCGTGCCAAAAATCAAACTTTCTATAAAAACAGAGCAGAACCCACTGATCAAGGATTGGATCTTTGGGGGGCGATTTCTGGCGATTTTCAGGGCTCACGAAGTGCTGCATAGGCGTGGAACAAGCTCGGGAATCCATCCGTTCCATCCTTCATCATCCAATCCATCTCTTTAGCAATCTTATGGTTTGATCCTTTAAGCTTTCTTAGATCCAAATCTGATTTTGTTTGCTACATTGATGTTATTTTAGTTAATCGTACGCCTACGGGCAAGAACATTAGTAGTAGTTAGTAGTTAAAACAATCATTTGCGTGAAATCAAGTTTTGTATAAATTTGGCGTTTTTCATGTTTGAATCTTGATGATCATAATGCAACCTTGTTTCGTTGTTGATAGATTTGTAGTTGTGTTCGGATGACTTTGATGATTATCGAATGTGTTAGGCGGATTACTTGTTGAGAAAAACCGTCCGTTTAATCGTCCGGTAGTAAACTAGTTAACTTGTTAATAAAGTTTACACCATGAAACTGTAACCGGGTATTGGTTTGGTTAAAGTCACTCGGATAATGATTATAAATGTTTACCGGCACGTAAAAGAGTTTAAAAAGCTTAATGGTGTTGTTATTAATCTTTGACACGGTTAATGTTTACCGGCACGTAAAAGAGTTTAAAAAGCTTAATGGTGTTGTTACTAATCTTTGACGCGGTTAATGATCTTTGCTAGTTATTTCGGTAGAAATAGCGATCTTAGTAGATTTGTGTTCAAAGTTAGTAAAATGGAATAGGTTGTGAAATGCTCTACTTTATGCTAGTCTCGGTGGTCGTATTGTGTATTCGATATTGCTTTCCTTTGCTAGTGCGGTTGAGGACTCCCGAAAGGTGATACTAACCCTTCTTTAAAGATTCTCATGAGATCATATCAGCTGCGCGCTAATAAACGACTTGAGGTGGCTAACGTGTGTATTCGCGTTAGCTTTCCATATAGTTGTCATGTTAGGATGCCCGAAAGGGACACTAACTGTCGGAAAATGGGAATGTTGATCACGCCTTTATTTCTTATATAGATGACATGCTAGGATTGGCGTATTACAGCTTATATAGTTATATTTTCTATTTGGAGTAGTAGTTAAGTTATTTACATGTTTTAGAATTAATTTAGTCTTAAACAAAACTCACACTTATCTATTCCTACTGGTAAATCGGGGACATAGTTTTAGTACAATTGCTCCGCGCGCGTCCATGGATCGATATCTGGTTCTTATCTGTACGTTACTACATATATGACAGGGTACACTTGCCCTATTGTGTGTGTTTTAATATTAAGGTCTAAACCATTTTTATAAATATTAAAGCAAAACGTGTGTTAAAATCCATTGTAAAATATGTATAGTTACGCACACGTCATTCATGAACATAAACGAACAAACGATGCCTCTGTTCATGTTCGTTCGTTTAACTAAACGAACAAAATTTTTTGTTCGTGTTCGCCTCACTTGTAATCCTTGTTGCTTTTCTAATATAATGAAAATATTTATGTTCATTTATTAAACGAACGAACACAAACAAACTTCCCGCCGAACGGTTCATGAACTGTTCGCTGAAAGTTCAGTTCGTTTGCAGCCCTAATTGTCAGAAACTTGTGTTATGACGACTATATTTTATGTTGGTTTTTTAGGTGATCGGATTTCCGGTAATTAGTATTTCAACATGTAGTTTTTAACCAGATAACACCATAAAAGGGTATACCCGCGAACCCAATTGCTAATGTGTATGACATGTATGAGACATTGTTTTATAAGGTACAGATTACCAACCCTCAAGGCCTCGACCAACTGCGACTACTGCTTCACACTCTCAAGGGTCAGAGCCTTTATCATGTGCATCTTTTTCTTTTCGATTCAGTTCACTTCTAAATCTATAAATATTATATATAGCAAACTTTAAAGATTTTATATAAACTGATAAAACTCATGAGTTGTAATGGATTTCATATATCATTCTTCACTCCTTTAAATGAGTACGCTCTCGCAAGCAGAGGCGTTCTACAGGTGCCTGCAACCGTTTCCTCAGTGGCTGCAGCTTTAGCTCGTATAGCTTTGGCCACAGTTTCCCGGTCACTGCAACAAATCATATGTTCAATAGTTGAAGTTAGAGGTCATATGACTTAACAAAATTAGTTATTTAAGTAATCATCTAACTTTTTCAATAAAATGATTTCGCGCAAACCAAACTTTTCAGAGATAAGACATAACTCAATCAACTCGTTCGAAAGCTTACCAAAAAGACGTTTCTTATCTTCATCCCATGCTATGCCGTTTAACACGTCAATCTGGAAATCATCAACAATGTTAATTAGAAAAGTAAAAAAATTAAATGGCAGCTAATATCGGTTTATGAACGTATGCTTACTTTATAGCCAGCTGATAGTAATTCCTCTCTAGGAAAAAAAATAAAAAAAAAATTAAAAAATATAATTAAGTGAATCATATATGCAAGAAACAATTAAAAACAACATGGATGATGATTTTACCTCAACTCTTGAAGAATAATCCATCCAATAACAGTCCCATCTACAGGTGAGATTCTAGCTATACAATCACTCTAATGAAAATAATATGTATAAATTTATATACATACACACATTATTGGAATAATACTGGTAGTTAACTCAGCCGATATATCAGTGATATATCACCGATATCTCGGTTATCGGTCATCAACCGATATATTGGTACCGATATTATCGGCGATATTGGCCGATATTTGACTGATATATCATCGATATTCAGTGGCGAAGCTTGGTTCCAGAATCGGTGGGGGCTAGACTTAATTTCTTTCGATCGGTAGTGGCCGGAAGATCAAATCGGTGGGGGCCGAACTCAGCCCGGACTTAATTTACCTACGAAACCGCAAAATTCCACCACTGCGCCAAAAATCGGCGGGGGCCGGGGCCCCTTCGGGCCCAAAAGAACCTTCGGCCCTGCCGATATTCCCGATATTGGTGTTTTTCTTCTTAGTTCTTCTATTTTTCTTACTTCTTATAGTTGTTATTACTTTTTTTATTACTGTTTTAAGTCTTAATTGTTAATATTTAGTGCTAAATATTAGTGTTTTAAGTCTTAACAAGTTCCCACTTGCTACAATTGTTAGTGTTTTGCAAGTTGTAAAAGTTTAATTTGTTAATGGTAGGAGTGTATGTTGAATTGTTAGTGTTAAATTGCTACATGTATGGATTTTGCATGATATAAAAATTGCCGATATCCCACCGATATCTTACCGCGATAACCTATATCTCAAATATCGGTCCTTCACCGATATCCGATATTTTACCGCATTAACTGCTTTTAATACAAGTGTTCGCTTATAAATACTATATATACCTGCCATATGTTTGCCCAAACTTCATTGTTTATGTACTCTAATTCGTTTAGGTTATGCACTTGATGACCATTATATTTAACTACATGTTCTTCCATAACTGCATTAACAGGAATATGAAGATTATATGAAGTAAAAAATAATTACTAAAATGCAAACACTTATAATCAATTAATCATATGAACCTTTCATCGTTTGCGGGTTGAGGTGATATAAAGTAGACGATCCGTCACTTCCAAAGAGGATTTTCCCATCGGTTGCTAATCCCCAGCCATCATCCATACCATGTGTAAAAAATTTTAACTGCAGTGGATATTAAAATGTAAGAACCTTAAGCAAGTACAAAAACAATAAAAGACCGAAATTAATATAAACAAAAAATATGCACAGATAAAGGTGAAGCGCAAACTTTGGTTAAGTTATATCGGTCATATATGTAACCAGTGTTCCCCAGCCAAGTCACTTGATACAACCTACAAAAAGGGATACAATATGTGCATCAGCGAAAGAAGCCTAAGCACTAACGTGCGGAACATTTTAATATATTTACAGAGAGAGATGACGTTGTAAGCACAAGTTGAATTGGGACGCACGTAAAGCAGCGAATAGATAGCTATCTAACTTAACTATTGACTATTGACTATTGACTGTACACAAATATGAACATATATAGTAATAGCATAGCTGCATAGTACTTAAATTAGTAGAACAATTACCATTGACCCAAAAGAGTTAAACCCTCTCCAAAATCAGAATCGTCCATGTTGTGCAGGGCCTTGATCTGAACATATATAAATGATAAAGTTGTAATCTAGCAAAGATGTTTTGTCAAACGGAATGCATTGTACCTTCCCGGTCTGAAGATCCACTTCCCTAACTGATGACTGGAATCAGATTAAAAAAAAAGTTAATGAAGGAATCACACATGAAACAAAAGCTAATGACATATACTTAATAGTACTAAAGTGTGAATAGTATGAGTGCCATGTAAGATGAAGATAGACAAGACAATGAAAACAGTCTATGTTTGTATTTTTGCAATTGGGTCGTTGCGATTACGGGTTGTATGTCTAATTGTCCAGGCGGTAATGATAGCATCTTGTACCTGAAGCAGTGGCTCACTTTTTCTAAGTAATGGGGAAGAGGACCGAAACATGCCACTGAAAGACTCTACTGAGACAAAGATGGGCTGGCAAGAACGTAGAGGAGGTAGGATGGGCAGTTGGTCAGATCTAGTATGGATCGTACATGGACAGTAGTTGATTCAAATTTTAATATGATATATTGTAATGCTAATATGTTACCCACACGTCCATAGAGGCCACTTGACTCAAATAGTGTATCCTTCCCTCCATACAAAAGCCCCTAAGACATTACATCAAAAACATGGTATTGTATCAACTAATTAATATCTCCATTGCCAAAAAAAAAAAAAAGAACAGCTGACTTGTGTGAAAGCAGCAGGATCATGAGGGAACTCGTTGACGATTTCAAATGAGGAAATTTGGTCAGCGACAACGCTATTGGACTGGAAGGACCTCCAAGAAAGGAAAATCGCGGCTAGCAACGACAAGAGTGAAACAAGAACAACGGATACGCCTGCCATGAATAAGACATGTGACTTCTGCTCTCATTCGACCGTATTTGTAACTCATCTCTGCATTTTCCGCGTTGTACTTGGATTAAATTCTCCGTGTCATGTCACATATTAACTTATCTATCAATCAACATTGATGGCTAACAAATGGACAAGGGAGGAGACGTTGGGATGGGAACGGTACAATACCCAAATATACGGAAATCGAAATTGAGCTCAGCCTTAAACCATATATGCTATTGTATGGTACCATTATTCGGCATAAAAATCCCATCTCTACTAAAAGCACCTAAAAACAGGGTATGCAAGAGACGGCGACGTAGAGGTGTATTCATGAACCTCTTTTGTGGATTTTCCAATAAACCAGAACACCATATCAGAAATGTTAGGCACTATTCCTGACCTATAGAAAGGTCTGAAACTCACATAATAAGTATCGACACGACATGACACACAATCAAAGAGTAATGTGTTAGCACGTAAGGAAAAACATATGACACAACACATGATCAAAGGTCATCAAAATCCATGATTTAAGATAAGCTAGAAAAGAAAGTATTCCAGAAGAACAGTATGTGATCAACAAAGAACAAAATCCTTGATTCAACAAAATTACTAGATAACACAACTCGAGGCCTATAACAGTAACATAAAGGTGAATCCAGTCGTTTTCAAATTCAGCAAACAAAAACCAGTAGACCGTAATGTTTAAGAGAAGCTTGAGCTTGGTGGTGCACCGCCTCCAAAGCCGCCACCTCCACGACCAAAGCTGGGCCTTCCACCAGCACCACCCTGCAAATAAATAACGATACGTCAAAAACACATGTCAGCAGTAGCACCAAGTCACCAACTTTTGCTAGTGCTTCCAAAAAAGTCTACACACTATAAAATACGTAAATAAAGTAAACACAAATAGCTGTTTCAAGATTCAACTGAATGTTATATGTAAAATCATGATTCATGACTATTTAAACTTTAGTTAAAAGAGACTCGAATTCAACGAAACAATATAACTAAGCAGCAAGAACATAAAACATGTCGGTGTATAACATTACCCTGTTAAAAGCAGGCTGGTAATCAGCAGGAGCTCCGCCCTTATCACCACCAAATTCACCGGGAGGCCCTCTCTGACCACCACGATAACCATCACGGTCACCAAACCTCGGCCTATCCCCTTCAAATCTAGGAGGACCACTTTAAATCCAATAACAAAACATAACAATAAATCAACACCACATAATGATCATAGCAACAAATGAATCCAGAAAAAAAAACCATTTACTAATATTACCGAGGGCGGTCACCGGGAGGTCCACCAGTAGGACGACCGAGAGGCTTAGCTGACTTCTTCAAAGTAGCAGGAACAATGTCAGATGGAAGATTCAAGTAAGTCCTGAGAAACTCGATCCCATCGTTCGTCAAATACCAGTAGTAATGCATCCAAGCAAACGTCTCCTTCACATACTCCTTTGACTTGAAGCTCTGCATGAGCTTAATCACCTGCAGATTCGGTACATCGATCTCTGGATGCTTCGCCAAATTGTAATCCTTCTTGGCAAAACACACACCCTCTGTACACCAATTAACACGTTTCAATAAAAATTAACCATTTAAAAAAACATGAAACGAAGCTATAAAGTATAAAGTGAATAGTTTTCAATAGCGGACGATATCGACAAGCCATCGATACGCTACGTAGCTTTAGCGATGAAATAGCGACACTAGAATAAAATTTTAAAGATATTTAATATGTATACTTTACCCAAAAAAAATACAAAAATCTCGCTATTTTCCGCTATCAAGCATATAGCGACACATGAGCGCTACGCTACGCTATTTGCTATAGCAGTCACTATGGTTGCTATTAACAACAAACTATAAACATTTGCAAATTACATAAAACAGAGAAACTGAGAGCTTAAAGTATACCAACAATTAGTATGTTTCAATTAACATTTAATCACTATGAACAGCATGATATCTAAATAAACATTAATCATAAAACCTTGAAGCATTTTAATTAATATATTACAATAACAAATAACAACTAAAACACTATAAACATGAGTAAATTACATAAACAAAGGGAAATTTAAACCTTTTAAAGTATTTTAACTAATATGTTTTAATAACAATTAACCACTGTATAAAAAAGCAGATCTATAAAAAAAATGAGTAAAAATAAAATATAAAGAGAAGAGAGGTTAGAGTAAGACCTTGAAAGAGGTATTTGGAGATGGCCTTACGGTTCTTGTCGGGGATGATCTGGAGAAACAATAAATTGATGAAATCAAATGAGATAATAATAATAATAATGTTAATGGAAGAAGGAAGGAAGAAAGAAGAAGGTGAGTTACCATGATTGGTGCTTGGAAATGGATGAGGGAAAGATTAGGGTTTGTTGTGTGTGTGGCTGCGCTTATTATTATTATTATTGTGGCAGCAGCTGAAGATGAAGAAGAGAGAGAGAAGAAGAAAACCCTAAGGACTGGTGATGTTTGTTAATATGGACTGGTTATTTAGAGTGGGCCGATGTTTGAAGCCCGTTTCTAATGCCCGAGATTATTAGATATTAATTTAACCGGTTCCTTCTTGAACTGGTTTCATGTTGGAACCGGTTTGATTTTGCACCGGATTTGCTGGTTTGAAAGGCCGTTTTTGGAGACAAGTTTTATTCTGTTCGATTTCGGTTCGTGAACCAATTCTTGTGTTCACTTTTTTTAAAAGCAAGACAAAAAATATTTTAAGGTGTATGAGTATATATTTGTATGTGGAGAAACTTTTTTGTATAATTTTTGTAAATATAAAATTGCATTTTTTTAATAATATATACCGGTTCGGGATCAGTTTCCAAAAAAATGGATCGGTTCAGGTTGGCTAGGAATCGAGGGTTATCGGTGGGGGACCAACGGTTTGGATCTAGAACTGGGACTGGTTTGGAATATACCGGACCCATACCAGTTCGGGTCGGTTTGGGCTGTTCTATTCTATAAATCAGTTTTTTTTGTGCACCTCTAATCTCAAATGTGCGTCATGTCACTTGAATTAGCCGTTCTAAGAAAAGCTATTATTTTAGAAAATTAAAGTTATATTTATGTTTCATTTGAATTGACTACAAATCTATAGAATGGCAAAGATTTTTTTAACTTTTAATGATTTTTACAATTTTCACTCGTCTAAAAAAGCTATTTGTTATAGGTTGTAGGGTGGTGGATATTCCATTCGATTATTTAGGGATTAGAGTGGGCACAAAGATGAATCGGTGTGCCAATTGGAAGTAGTGGGTGATTGAGGTGTTCAAGAACAGGTTGGCGTTATGGAAGGTGAGGTTTCTTTCTATTGGGGGTCGAGTAACACTTATCAAGTCGGTTTTGCAAAGTCTTCTGGTGTACTATTTTTCTTTATACCGAGGTTCGGTCACGGTTATAGGTAATTTGGAGAAGATTATAAAACAACTTTTATATGCTGGGAGTAATATGGGTAATAAATATAGAATTAAAGATGAATTCGCCTTCATTATATACGCATGTGTTATATGCATGGCAGTTTTGGTCACATGCACCTCCGTCACACCCCAAGTAGTAGTAGTAGTAGTAATCATCATCATCATCATCATCATCATCATCTTTCATCATCATCATCATCATCATCTTTCAAACAAAATAATAATCATCAACGTCTCAAACAGTAAAAAACAATATTGACGTTCGATTTAATCAACGGCTGGGGTTCACTTGGTCCTCGAGATCATCTTGTACATCAAATCATTTTCATCGTTCGATTTAACCCTGCATTGTCATTGTAACTTCCACATCAGATGGTTTTGAAGAGTTGATAAATGCAGCGTACACCATACTCTATATTTTTTTTTTGAACAGCCAAACGGAATTTCATTTTACCAAAAAGACGTTACACCACAAGAATCACCTCGGGTCATACTGTAATCGATGGGCATGCAACCATGGCAGACTTATCCTTATGAGAAATTCCGTATCTTGGCGGGGCAACCCATAGGTTCATATGGTAACCAGTCGACGTGTAGCCTTTTCGGATTATCTGAGCCTCTCAACCAATA
Organism: Ambrosia x helenae; assembly: GCA_030844895.1. NCBI lineage: Eukaryota > Viridiplantae > Streptophyta > Magnoliopsida > Asterales > Asteraceae > Ambrosia > Ambrosia x helenae. Next base: position 9,298,349 of record CM061232.1, read on the forward strand.
TATATATGCATCTGTTTGACTTATGAACCCGAAATGTTGTGGGCAATGATGACGCGGCCTGTGATTGTAAACCGTGATGGCGTGACTACATCGCAACCGGTTGACGTGTTTTATGTCGCCTGAGCCTTACTAAGATTAATTGGTTATTGCGTGTCGTTAGTCGATTGTATAAGGCGCTAATTACATGCCATTGCAGTTGTTGTTCGTATTAACATTCCAAGTCAACTTTTAATAATAAAAAGTTGACATATATTTATACAAATCAACACCTGTCGTAAGTAGATGGTCCATTGAGCCCTTCATTATGAAATTACCTAGCATGGAAGGTTTGTTTTGATGAATGGGAACACACTGTTGAACCTTGATAATGGATTATCATCAAGGTGATGGATACTTGGTAAAAACCGTAAAATGGCTTTCTTTTTGCAGGCCACTCGCAAACAAGCCATGACAGTTTATGGCTTTATGTTGTGTTTGCTTTACCTTTGAAGGAGGTGGTAAAGATATGGAATTAATTTTGAATTCGCCTTCATTATATACGAATGTGTTATATGCGTGGCAGTTTCGTCAATGTTGCCTTTGGTTAAAAAAAAAAAAAAAAAAGCTTTTGCGTACATGTCTTTGGGCTATGATGAAATCCTTTGATGTATATTGCTCTCATCATCATTGCTCTTGCTTCGTCGGCTTTGATGATGTCGTCGCCTACTCGCTTTCGGTTTCCTACGTAATCAATGGGCATGCAGCCATGGCAGACTTATCCTTATGAGAAATTCCGTATCTTGGCGGGGCAACCCATAGGTTCCTATGGTAACCAGTCGACGTGTAGCCTTTTCGGATTACCTGAGCCTCTCAACCAATATATATGCATCTGTTTGACTTATGAACCCGAAATGTTGTGGGCAATGATGACGCGACATGTGATCGTCAACCGTGCAGACGTGACTACATCGCAACCGATTGACGTCTTTTTATGTCGCCTGAGCCTTACTAAGATTAATTGGTTATTGTGTGTCGTTAGTCGATTGTATAATATTTCCTTTTCTTTCTTCTCCTCCTTGATATATAGTTGGCAACAAAATGTGTTCAACTGCACCTTAGTATATTCTCAAGTACAAAAATTTATTACCTCATTTTTATCTATTAATCTTTATCAACATTCGCCATCGTCTAACTGCTCATGGTACACATAGCCTTAAATGAAAATTTTGATAAACTATTTCCTTTGGATCTAATAATGACTTTGAAAGGTGTTAGTACTCCATTGTCATCTACATGTCATTGATTCGATGATGCAGCACTATGTTACCTTTTGTTACAGATATTAAATTTGAATTTGCAGTTCATGTATTGGTTATTATGAATATTAGAAGTAAACATAACATGTAGCGGGTGCACCTAATTCTTTCAGATCCTTTTTTATTCCCACCGTGTTTTTGTTTGGTCCTATTTTGATCGAATCTGTGATAGACTAAGTTCTATTATAATCTAGCTTATTTTTTATTTATTTTATTTATCTTTTTTGGATGTAAAATTTTTCCTTTTCATTAAAACAAAATACGAAACTTACATCACAATAGAAGGTAGACGGGCAACAAGCTGCGCCGCCACCCCTTTCTGAATTGCGAACCCTAGTCTACCAAAGACAAATCCTTGCCCCTCTGGAGATGAACTATTGTTGTGGACGACCCGTTGGACCCTGGTCAAGAAACGAACAGCTTCTGGCGCTAGGGAGCCAAAGTTATCAAAGGCCAAAGGGATAAAGACATGTTGGTTCTCTGCACAAGCTTTAGCATGCTTATCTACTTTCTTCGATTCCGCTTTTCTCGATGCTTGCCCAGCTACAAACCCTGTTTCCCTTAACCCAACCAAAGGAGATACCCCTGTGAGGTCCACGCAAGCATGTTTCCCCTTTTCCCAACCAAAGACAAGCAGATCTGCAGGTCGCAGGGTGGATCTCCCTTCCGTAGGGTCTGTGAGAAAATTTGCAGGGGCCTCCTTTTTGGCAGAAATCCCAGCTCTTCTCAAGATGTCCCACAAAACGTTCCTCACCCAGTCGTTCTGGTATTTGAATCCAGGGAGCTCTTTGCAATGAATTGCGTGCTCCCTGTATTTATCCATGCAAGCTTTACGGCAGATGGGGCATGTTTCGTCTTCCGGATACATAGGGATCATCAACCGGTACTTGAGTATAGCCCTGTATTCCACTGCAGACATGCATTGACCCAACCCCTCAATCGGGATAACGGTCAAAAAATCCTGAGCATGAGGGCTCTTTAGGCATTCAATCACCGCCTTCTGGCGGGAGGACAACTCAAAAACTTCTCCCAGGCTCTGAGCAGTTTTGCTAAACAGAGCATTCGCCAAAGTTTTTTGTGGCTTTGAGGGGGCGGTGTCCTTGTTAGAAAAACCGCCAATATCAAAGTCCGGGAGATAGACATTTAAGCGTTCGAGCGCCTGTTGATAGTCCGGGTCTAGCCCGATGACCCCACTGTTTCGAAGGATATGATCCTGAAGTTCCCAAGACTGAGCTCTAGACGCCACAAAGGCATAAACCCCAACATCTCGAGCTGAAAGGAGGCCCAAACCACCTAAGCGCATCGGCAAGGATGCCAAGCGCCACTGGAGGTCCCCGAAGAAGGGGCCACCACTCACAACTATATCTTCAATAGCCTCCCGGAGCCCATCATCGAAAAGGGATACCGCATCCACCATTAAGTGGGGTTGACAAGTTCGCAACCCAAAAAGTAACTTAGCAACCCCCATGCATGACCTGAGTAGCAGGAGTTCACTTTGGGGGTCCCTAAGGCGGGGTAGGAGTTTCATAAAGGCAACCGCACCAGTAGCCCGCCGCCCTGCCAACTCCCCAATAAAGATAGGATCTCGGCTAACAGCCCCACCAAGGAGCTTAACCCCCTTCTCTGGTCTACCAATCCCTTTCGGGAAAAGCCCGTCCTGACCTTTTAACCCGTCACACGTCGGCCAAAAGACCTCTGTTTTCTTAATATTAAGATGAAGCCCCATAGATGGCCCATGCACGTTGATAATGTCTAAAGCCTTAGCAACCTCAGCTGCGTTGCCTATAATCGTCCCATCTAGCTTATGAAGCATGCGACAAAAGTATATCAAGATTGATCTTTTATAAACTTTCGTTACATACCATCATAATGAAATCCTATTTTTTTTATTGTCACGCAGGGGGAGTAATACGAGATAAAAAAGGTACTTGAATCTATAACTGAAGGCGAATATCTCTGAAAATAAGATTGAGATGGGAACATCGCAGACACAAAAGCTATTTGGTATTCAAAAGCAAGTTCTTTCATTATACAGAGGATTTTTTAGAACTGCGCGTTCCAAACCTCCTGAAAACCAAGCCCACATCGAATCACCTGTATCAACTGAGTTTCGAAAAAAACTAAGAGTCAACTGATCGTAAGAATTTCCTGCATATTGAGTATTTGCTTCGCCGTGGTAAGAAACAACTTGAACAACTCAAAACCGATGATTCTGCTCAGCTATCTCAAGCTATATTTGGCTCACTCAACAATGTCAGTCGTTTATTACTGTGAGGCTTACTATTTTTTATCTTTGGCTTAACCATTTTTTTTTCAAATAGACCACTCGAACTAACAGTTATTTTCTCCTTTTTTTTTCGGCAGTTGTGGAAGCTCTCTGCGGGATACATTACTCACTTACCAGCAGGTTTAACCAATTCTTTGGTAATTGTATGTTGCTTCATGTTACTCTTTATTTAACTTTCCGTCTACTGTTACCTGAAATGCATCTCGCGCTTTTACAACAAAAATCAAGTTTAATTATATGCTGATTTCTTTCCTGTATCGTACCGTATTGTATCAAACCGTAACTCGCAACGCGGGGGTATATTTAATTAAACCAAGTTGTGGATATGTTATTGCTGTTTAGTTGTTACCTTTTGTGCAAGGAAGAAGAATGTTGAAAGAAATAATAGTTATTAAATTTTCCATCTTATGTGCAAATGTTTCATATTCAGCAGAGATTAGTCAAGCATTACCATAGCTGAAGGTGTATGATGATGGCATGCATAAAGTTATGCATTTAGGTCCCAACTAGTGTGCAATGGTCTCCAAATTGTCAAAAGAAAAAGATACAAAGGCTTGGGGTCTGGAACCGTATCTATTCGCTCTGTTTGTTAGTAATGTATGGCTGTTAGTAATGTATGACTGTTTTTTTCCCATGTTATTTATCGCTTTCTTAAATCGTTCACAAACATGTTAAAAGGTTGCGCATCGCGCAACTCGGAATCCCAATAGTTACCATGAACATACACACAACTGTTATCACACCAAACCAATCCCTTTTCTAGGCAAAAATATAAAACATAACCAAAGTTGGAGATACTAAATTATAAGGAAGATGTCAAAACTTGAATTTTCATAAATCAAGCTTTACATTTTTACATTCCCGCAACATATTTTATAAATTTCTTCAGCACTAAAACCCCAAAACCGTTGCATATCTACACATTGTTGGAGCTCAAACAGGCAAGCTGCACAACAAACCTTAGCAGAACCATAGCTGCTCACTTGCGATACAACATAACATATGTTAAACTGCATAGTCGCAGGGTCTCGTGCTTTATTTAAGTCCTGTAAATGTTTTAAACGAGTATTAATTTTCTAGAAAATAAACTGAAATAAGAACATTAATAGTTTTATGCTGTAATATTTCCGTTACCCAAAATGACCAACTTCTTCATGTTGGCAGTCAAGAAAGGCATCCACTGCATCGTCTGGGTTTTCTTTCTCCAAATCAACTTCATATGTTGAAAGCAGTTTCCTCTGCATTACAAATACAATTTGCTTGATTTTTGACCCACTTGACCAGTTTCTTTTAGCTAATTTCTTGTTATTTTATCCTTGTGACCCGCTAGAGATAGAACATAACCCCCATCAACTCATTCATAAATAAATGGGCTGAATCTTGAAAAACTTTTTGTCAAAAACAAAAAATTAAAATTTTTATACATGCTTTCAAGTATGCTTACAAGAATTACGTTTGTTCAGCAATAATTGAAGCTTTATTCCTCCGAAATAAAATTAGGGAAACTTTCGACATGTTTGACCCTTGGAGCCACAGGTAGACTCAATAATTAATTTTTCAAGCTCAAGCTCAACTCGTTAATTATTATTATGAATTGTTTAAATATTTACTTATATAAATATATAGTTTATATATATATAAATTATACATTTATATATATGACAAATATATATATATATAGGGTAAGGTTCCTGTAGGAAAATTGGTTTGTGTAGGAAGTGTAAGAAGTGCTTTCAACCATTTGTTCTAGAAATGGATGGTTGAGATTAAAAGTTAGGTTTGTTAAGATTCTATTAATTATATATTAATAATTAAGGGTAGGATGGTCCAAATGTCCAATAAGTGTTTTAAATGAGGGTAGTAATGTCATTTTCTTGTATTTGATATAGAAACTATTTGATTCTCTCCTTTAATTCATGGGCCTCTTTCTCATCTTAATTTTCATATTAATTATAGTTTATAATCTCTCTCATACATTTAAGGTTGTTTCATCTTCCATAAAGAAAAAAAAACACAGAACACCAAAACCTTCTTTACGCAGGAGATTCTTCATCTTCTATAATCATCTACACACCAATCGTATGCTCATGTTTTATAACACTCTTGATGTTGAAAAACATTGTTGATGTCATATAACAGCCCATAAATCTTGTTTTGGTAATATTTTGGTAAGATTTTACGCACGGCTATTGTATCATGTCTAAATCTTGTTTGTATATCAACCATAAAGGTAAAAAAAAAGGATTCTATATGAAACTACTGACTCATAAAATGTTAGAAACACTACTAATTCGTATAAAACACTACTTATTCGTATAAAACACTACTGATTAATATATGTTAAAAAAACCATTCGAATTCACATTTGTTAACCACCTCCTCTAAGCACATTTTACTTAAATAGTCGTTATAAAACCCAAACAATATGATGTTATAGATCACATGTTAATCAATACTAGCCTGTTATATAACACTCTTGATATTGAAAAACACTGTTGATGTCATAAAACACACCTGATAAGATGCCTACTACTTATTTGTATAAAACACTACTGATTCATATTTTTCAGTTTTCAAACACCTAAAATATAAACAATAAATTCACACTTATCAATTTTGAAACCTGAAACAATTTACAAACAATTAAATCGAAGAAAAATGAATGAAAACCGAAAAAAACCTACCAATCGAATCGTCTTGTATAAATTCTACCATAACAATAAACAATTGGTGTTTCTATTGTGATCGAGATGTATGAATGAATTGATATGCTTGAAGAACCGATTTTTTTTTTTGGGATAATGATCTTTAGTTATTTTGGATAATCTTATGAATCGAATGAATTGATATGAAGATGGTATGAATCATATGAAAAGGAAGGAGTATTCACTTATTTTAGGATGATGATCTTCATAACTAACCAAATAATATTGCTAAATTAGTGGGTTTGGAAGAATTAAAAAATGGTAAAAAAAGTCTAAAATGCCATTCATCTCAAAATTTGATCCAATGGTCATAACTCTTTCCTACACTTCCTACACAAAACAATTTTCTTACCGGATCCTCTACCTATATATATATATATATATATATAAAATTTAGTTACTTTATCAATAATTATATATATAATAATAATATTTATTATGTAGCTATATGTTTATTACATTAATTAAAAATTATTATATTTATACAAGTAGCATGTTATACTCCTAGTTGGCATATTTGACCTGATCCTTCTTAATTTGATTAAATGATTTATTCCTTCGAAATCCAATCTCAGTAACTTTCCACATGTTATAGATAAAAGATAACCTATATCTGCCAATTCATATATAACAAAGGCGGTTCGACTTGCCTTGAAACACTCCAAAAATATTAACTATTATGTAAATAGCATTGCCAAATACGATTACAAAATTACATTATTAATAAGAATCTAAATTTATAAATAAAAAAATTTAGGAGGCTTTATCCGGTAGAAGTTTAATTTGGACAGCTTTTGACGTGCAACTCGTTTCTTTTTAGCTAACCATTTTATCCACCCTTTTGACCACTTTCTTTTTAGCTAACCGTTTTAACCCAATTAGATCCATTAAAAATAAACTATAATTCGAATCAACCATTCATAGATAAATGGGTTGAAATTGCCACCTCAAGCGGTTAGTGGTTTATAAGTTTGTTACCCAATAAAAGGGTGGCAGTGTTGCACAAGATGTCATGCTGGTTGTCTTAAAATAGTCGATATATAATTATATATGTGTTATAAAATAGAAGATAAGTTGAAGAACACGTACATGGTCCTCAAAATCAGGACTGGTCAAGTTGATAGAGAGGTTTCTCATTAGCAATAACACCTGAAAGATATAAATCAAAATTAAGTGTGTCTCAACTTGAACTGTCTGAATGCAATAAACATCAGAAACACCAAGTGTATAATGCCATTCATAGTAACATGATAGTTATATAGAAAAATTTGGGTTACAAATTTAAACCGATGAAATTCGAGAGCATACCGTTTCAACATCAATGGGGTCCATCTTTTTGAGTCTTTGCACGTGACCAATAGTATTTGGATCAAACACACTTCCAATGAAGCCATAAACTTGAGCAAAGTCAGGCAGAACTGGACCAATGAAGAATTTTTTTTTTTTCAAATTAAGATCCATTTAGCAAGAGATAAATACACATAAACATAGACTTCTTTGTTTTATTAGAGCACGAAGCGCTCCAAGGCCTTTAGGTTCCTAAAAGCCAAGGCAAGAGTTACATGTACGCAAGGAGTTGCTCTATGTACAACCAAATAAGCTTTATGTACAACCAGAAGCTGCACCTCTTATAATCAATGTTTTCAAAACCGGACCGGACATCGAACCGATCGGCTTACTGGTTCACTGGTCGGACCGGTTGAACCGGATAATAATTTATAAATTATTAATACATATTATAACAAATACGTAAAACAAAACTTGGTGTAACTTTTTTATTTAATTTCTCTTATGTATTTCGTATTATATTGAAAATCAAGTTTACATTTGATGAAAAGTCACTGCATTTTCCGGACTATATACATCCTAACCTGTTGTGAGGTAGTAGACTAGGGTCCCTTAAAATGTATTTTAATCGTAAACTTAATTAAAACGCAGTACATCTATCTCACTCAAGTATCCACACATATCCCTAGATCTCTAACTTAACTCGCCCATCGGCCGGCAAAAAAACGTGTATCTTTTACTCTTTCTACTCCGATTTCTAGTCCACTAAAGCTACTCACGTCCCCATTACGATCTCTTCTATTTACATCTTCAAGTTTTCAAAGCTTGCTGGAAGGCAAAGCGTCAAGCTTGTTGATGCTAAACGGAATATGAAAGTTGTTAAGGGTGTGACTGAAACGCTCGTTGGAACCTTGAAAAGAAGACCGGCCCAACCGTCATTCATACGGTTCTCCGATTCAACCACCGGCCCACCAGTTTGGCCGGCCGGCCACTGCACAAATGGTCAGATATGGATGACCAGACCGCCGGTACCACCGGTCTCCGGTTAATCTCTTCATCCCTTGATTGTCAACCAATTTTGACCCAGTTGTGCATGAAGTGCCGCCTCAAGGCCCTGAGGTGTTTTCCAGATAGCCTCATGCCATGGGCACGCTTTTTAAAAACTAGATAGTCTAACCTCAGGTGTGCTTTCTAAAACAAGATAGTCTAAAGTGGCACTATTTTATGTTAAGCTTGCTTCCTATATACTTAATGACAACAACAGAACACATGTGAACAGAAATCAAGTTGCAGAAAAATATTAATAAAATGCAATAGTAAGCATATTTACTTTTCTGATTACACTAAGACATGATCTATATTTTGCACTATAAAGAGTTATAAAACCTCTTGATGGAAGTCCATGACCATGCATTTCAACTTTTGATCGTGTTTTGGGAACAGTCTCATAACTGCTGCAACAGTTGACATCCACCGATTGATCTCCAGATGCCATGTCATCTGTAATGCAACATGTTATGAGGATGCTAGATAGTAAACTGTAAAGTACAAGCCATAGAACTATGTGTTTTACCTTTTTCTATACGGGACAAACCACCTGTTTCCACAGAGTTCTTCACCACTTTAGAAAGATCAGCCCGTAACAATTCAGGGTCAGTAAGAGCAGGTGTAGTCTGAAGTGGTGCAGCAACATTTTGGAGCACTGGAGCTGATGCATCAAAATTCGATTAAGCATGAATTAAACTTGTATTATAAAATATGGGCCCAAGCCTGAGTTTTCTCATGTTCTAACCGCTTTTTGCAGCCTTTTGTGGATATGGATGTATAGCTTTCCTTTTTGGACGAGGAGGAGGCAGATGCTCATTTGTACCACTTTTTTGAACCTTCAGAAAGTACTTCTGTGCATGACTACGAATCTGCATGGTTTACTCAAAAGAATTAATAACAAAACACTCATCAAATCGAGTATTAAATAATGAGAAAAGGAATATCCCCCAACAAATGTTAGTTTATACTCAAATTAAAAGAATCTCAATTTCACCAATCATGTTGAAAACTTGAAATCCTGAAAGCTATTAGCATTGATCATCATCAATTCAAGGTTTTTTTTATCCCATATGGATGGTATTGCTCTTACAATGCAGTTATAAACGAGTAGGGTCTCAATGCAAAATTTTGAGTTACAGATATTTAACTTGATGTGGATGCCTCCTGTCAATGAAAATTTTGATTTTCTTACAAATGATCAGTATGTTTTACATCAAGATAACAACTAGATAACGGTTAACTTTTAATTCTATACCAAAACATATATTATTTCACAAATAAAACTAAACAGTACACTGAGCTTAACTATAATCTGCAACCAAGATTTCAACTATAAGTATCAAAGTCCATTAGAAACTATCACCTAGGCATAGCTATGCACGGTTTTGATATAACAAGTAATCGAGAACAAAGGGTAAAAACGAAACGAAGAATATGATCTTTACTACAAATGATGAAAAAGTAATTTTACTTCTTTCACAAGGAGAGCCAGTTGTGTTTTGCCAGTACATAACTACATACATTGTAAGGAAATTATAGCTTAAATAAAGGATTATTTCAGTACCCTGTCTTGGATGTCTCTTAAAATAAGTTGCATGATAAATGGGGATGCTGTAACAATTAGCAGAATTCACCTGGATGACAGTCTTTGAACCTATGAAAGCTTCAATTTTCTTCCAATCACGATCAAAGCTGTAAAGCAATATAGCACAAAAAACATTCAGGAAACTGTTTCATGATATGAGTAATCTATGAACTAAAAGTCATAGGTAAGGCTATTTTACTAATTTTAACGTTATTTTACTAATTTCGTGAAAATAACGTTAAAAATGGCGGACGGTTAATCATGCATCATGTGGTGGCGTTCATAGCTAAAAGACAAGGGAGTACCATAGTTATCGATAGCGAATAGCGGTAAATAGCGACGGGCTACCGATATGCTACGTAGCGATAGCGATGAAATAGTGCCCGCTATTTCGTAAATAGCGGTAAGGTATTAAAAAAATTTAAAATATTTTTATGTACAAATTTACAAGTATAAGGACCAAATGTGTATATAAATAAACTAATTTTATACTTTCTATGTAAAAATTTAGAAGTTTTGGCATTATATGTAAACAAATGAAAAATAGAGGGGTTAAACATGAAAATGTATAAAGTTATATAACCCTAAAATGTCTAAAACACACAACCCAGCCGCCAGTCATCTTCTCTTCCTCTTCTCTTCATCTTCTCCGGCAAGAATTACAGGACGTCGCCGGAATCGTCGCCGGAATCTTCGCCGGACTTCGATAATTGCTTGATAGCGGGCCGATATGTACTGTGTAGCGGTAAATGGCCGATACGCGACGCTATTCGCTATCGCGCCCGCTACAGACGCGATTGACAACTATGGGGAGTACATGCACCAATCGGGTTTGTCCTATCGATTGCTAAGTGTTATGTGCCTTATGTCCGAGGCTTGATACAAAGCCACTATCGAGCCGGGGGTCTCACTGGAAGTAGCCTCTCTATTCCCACAAGTTAGAGGTAAGGTTGTCTACATCTTATCCTCCTCATACCCTACCTTAGGTTTTGCTATTGGTGGGATTAACTGAGTATGATGATGATGATGAAGAAGAAGAAGAACTAAAAGTCATGATTGCACTTAAGGCTAATTCTGAACAAGCAATCAAGGATTAATGATAGACCTCAATCCCTAACCACCATGGCAGGCCGTACTAACAAAAACATATCACCAGAAAGCTAGCATTCAATTAAAGCAAAACCTAGAGCCTTTGTTTTTCAAAACCATGCAAAATATACACATTTGAATTAATGACATATCGCTTTTCTTCATTCAAAATTCCTTGGTATACACATGACAAATTGACAACAATCAAATTTAGCTACTAAAGGCTAAAAATCCTCAGTAATAGATCTATTAAGCAGACCAGTATGCATGTTCATATTATAAAAATAAGATTATATAATTGTATGGCGGTGTTCCTCTTGTCCCCAAAATCAATTTACTAAGTTGTTCAACCCTGCCAACTGCATTGGTTTATTGCCTAGTGACTAACAGGGGCTGCATAAATGAGGACAGCATAAACTTTCCTCTCTTGATTTAGATTTTCGAAGTCTTTTAGAATCATGATATTATAGATTCAGCACACATTGCATCGTGTTAATAAAACCCAACAAAGAGAGTGAGCTAACGTCGACGCTATAATCCTTGAGATAAATAGATAGAGAAGTCTGCAAAAGATCTTATTGAAAATCTAATCTAACCTAAATCTAGAGAGAAAGTATTAAACTGAGAAAGTTAGGATTACAATTTACAAATTCTACTGGAAACACATATCACCTATTTATACTAGAAAATACTAGAGTGACTAACAATGTAACTAGCTAACGAACTTGTAACTAGTCCTAGCTAGTCTATTCTCTTAACAAGTTAACATCCCCCCTCGTTATGAGTTATCAACGTTTAGCTTGAAACAAATAATGAAAACCAGTTTCCTATGTTGGTCACAAGAAAAACTAGCCAAGCCATAATTGTTGAGCCTGGTTTAATGAACAATTTTCCAAGCCTAATAGAGAATTGTTGGCATAAGAATAAGTGGATTGCTTTGCTGAGAATTGTTGGATCCACAGAAACGAATGAGGTCCAATAGTGTAGTCACATGGTCCAATAGTGTAGTCATCATGGTTGTAATAATGGTGCCTAGCCTCCAAGATTAATCGCTCGTCGAAGGTTTACCGAGTTTCATCTAATCGGCTCATTAATCGCCAACGGTGGTCAAATCCGGTTCTAATCGACAAAAATCAGTGGCCGTCTAGCGATTCCAGCCAGATTTAGGCCAAAACCTGTAAATTATGTCGATTAATCCTATCTACTTAAAAATATGAGTCAAGGAAGGGGTTAAAACATGCCTACTTAAAAATATTACACATAAAAATGTGTGTATGTGTATATAAAACTGAAAATTAAGTATAAAATCCCAATCCGATTAATCGCTAGTCGATACCTCACCGGCCGACTAGAGCCTAGCGATTCTTACAACACTGGATACCATGAAAAACAATCTATTCTACTCCAATTCTAAGAAGAGGAGAGAATACTGAAACTGAGAAAGTTGTGATTACACAATGCCTGGCGCGCCTAGGCGCAAGGCGCAATGCCTGGCGCCTCAAGGATCTGCACTTAGGCATATTCCAGGAAGCGCAGAAAAAGCGCATTTTTTTTAATTTTTTTTTTTTTTTTTGGTTTCTTTGCCATGAGGTGCGCGCCTCTCGTACCCCATGAGTATTTATGCAGAAACACGTTACCTTGGGTTTTTTTTTGCTTGTACATATAGGTAAAATCATATAAAAACCTTATTTATAGCTCTATTTTGGGTAAAGGAAGCTAAAACTAAAAACCTATGGGATATATAAAAAAATTTATATAATTAGTGCGTGCCTGGGTACCAAAAGCCCACCGCTTTTGCGCTTCGCGCTTAGACCCCGTCGCTTTTCTGCATCTATCTTTTTCTAAAACCAATCACATTACCAATTTTGCGCTTCACGCTTAGACCCCGTCGCTTTTCTGCATCTATCTTTTTTTCTAAAACCAATCACATTACCAATTTATACTAGAGAATTCAAGAGTAACTAACAGCACAACCAGAAATTATTTGTACCTAATTCTAGCTAATCTATTCCTTTAAAATATCTGAAAATCTCGTCTACTAGTCTTCTAGCTTAAAAGCATACTACATGTGCTCATGGTTTAAAAAAACGTTTGAGGCGTGCGCCTCGAGGCGAGGCGGCAAAAAAAAGACTCTGAGGCGCGCCTCTCTAATGGCTGAGGCGTTAAGAAAATGTGCGCCTCAGGGATTTTAGGGTGTTTTTATGGTGTTGCTTTTTTATGTTTTAGACTTTTTGGGTCAATTATTTTATTTTTGATGTATGTTTTTTATGTTTTAGACTTATCTGGGTCAACTATTTTATGTTTGATAAGATATATAATTTTTATATTTATTTTTTAATTCCGCCTTGGTTCGCCTCGAGGCTTACACCTCGTGAGGCGAAGGGAAAACACCTCAAGGCTTGTTTTTCTTATAAACTTTGCATGTGCTTCCTAATTCCTACAATTGACATAGAACTCAACTGTAACGGGCAGAAAAAAAAATATCTTCAACTCAATCAACCAGCATCATTCATCAAAATTTGCAGCCTAACTTTTGTCTATTACAGAAACACTGATTCTAACTTAGGTAATGACTTCATAAGCCTAACATCTAACGCAATCAGCAATCAGCAATCAGCAATCAGCAATCAGTTCTACGGATGATCACCCGAAACTCATCAGAAAACCATGACAACTTAAAAACGGAACAAACGATAAATCACCAATACCGTACAGGCGTACAGGCGTACAACATTCCCTAAACATATACATAAAAACCCTAACAAATACTTCATAAAGCCGTAAATCAATCATCTAAGGCTGCAATTAACATTTAACCTAAAAACCTCAAGCTTATCACAAAACGAAATCCAATTGTACAGAAGCAATTAAACATTTAAACCCTAGGCACGTGGCAAAACCGAATTCAGAAACTCAATTAGATAATAACTCTAATTTATAATTAAAAAATAACTAACAGTTGAAGAGCTTCAAGGAACTTATCGTGTTCCGGTTCAGTCCAGCTCTCTCTGGACTTAGTAATGGTATAGGGCTTCCTGATCTTCTTCGACGCGTCATCGGCCGTTGAGGATGACGTGTTAGTTGACGGCGGAGTAACGGCGCCGTTAGGTGAACCAATGTTAGGTAGAGTCATGCCCATTCGTTGCAGGTAGAATAATAATAATAATAAGATCAGTGTTTGTGTGTGTGTTTGCTTTGAACAACGATGATGAAGAAGAAAGAAATGATGTGGCTATGGTTGATGCGACGCTACCCTTACTATTGTAAACTCCACTTCACAGATATTTTTATTTGCTATAAATATGCTATATAATATCTGAAATATCTTTTGGGTTAACCACATGTTTAGTCCTTCTTGTTTTGTAAGTTTACAGGTTTAGTCCAATTGTGTGAACTAACTTTCTTTGTTTTAGGCATGTAGCCTAATCTTTTGTAAAGTGAACTAGATGGATGGCATATAGTACTTGTTTGCCTAATAAGGCTAGGAAGATGTTTAATAAGATGTTTTGAAGTTGGCCAACTACATCATTTGGTTAGTTTGAAATTTGGAACATGGATAAAAAGATATTAAGGTTTAATGATTATTACAATAATGTCGTTGTAAATTGATTGAGCGCGACATGTAACAACGAAGGTTACAAGACGGCTAATGCAAGATACACAACAAAATATAACAAAGTGTTTTTTTGAACCGCGACTTGTGATATTGTGAGAAAGTGTCTGGAGTGGGCACCCGTGTCGAACAAGGTTGCATCGGCGAAAAGAGCTAATATGTGTGTGTTAAACAAATATAGTGTCGGTAGTTCAGATATGCGTTGCAACATTAACATTGACTTTGAGGATGAGATGGAGCCGCAAGAACCACAACACCCCATCGGGAAGGACAAAGCGAGACAGGAATCATCGTCAAAACTCCCATAGACTCCAAAATGGATAGCCTAATGAGTAAGTTCAACCAATTTCACGAGTTACAAGTGGAGAGGCTTCGGTTGAAGCAACAACTTAGTGAACAAGTAGTTGCCATGGAAATGGAAAGACTCCGGTTAAATAAAAAAGTGACTGAGAAGGAGGATTTTAAAATCTTAAGTGCCAACATATATAATCTCTCACTTGGAGAACATGAATTGGGGAAAATTTTAAGGATAACGTTGCAAGAATACCTCGAGGCGCGACTTATGATAGATTATTCAAAGACTTCATGACACAATAATTTGTGACGATATAATTTAAAGAGGATTTCATTTCATAACATTCAAAAAGTCTAAAAGAAATACAAATTGTTCAAGATAGGAAATACAATATTCAAAATAAAAAAATTTAAATGGTGAGCATATTAGTTTTGGTTTACTTACATAGTATTAAATATGTTTAACTCAAATCATCATGCTATAGTTTTGCACATACATAATCATACAAAAGGCATAATCAACACTCGTGTGCACTGCTTGATCTAACACCGAAGTGGTAGGCCGGTAAAACTTATCATGACCCAGTAAGGGGGCGGTGTGCTACTCCTATAGCGCTATACATGTAAGGTGAGTTGTATACTTAAGGCTTTTGTATATTAGTTTGAATTCTAGCATGGCATAGTTTGTAAGCATGTTTAGTAGATTAAGCATGTGAGTATGGAAGTGTTTTGTGTATGTTTGCATAGGATACATGTTGAGCACCAAAAGTGTTAAAGAGTAAAAAGGGGACAAGTATGAACTCACCTTAGGGTGTGTTTGTTAAGTTCCCGAAACGGGTCTTGAGGAGGAAGAACTTTAGCTCCGATTAACTAGAGTTGGAAAGGAATGAGTTTTAGATTCAAGAGTTGTTTTAACAAGTTCAAGAGTGTCATGCATGCCTTTTAGGCGGACCAAAACACAAATCGTCTTTAGGGCGATTCGAATGGTCAAGAGCTAAAGTTAATAACCAAACACAAAATCACCATGTAGGCGATTCAGATGGTATGAGTTAGAGTTAGGAATGTGAATCCATTTTAAGAGTGTTTCATGTCGTGACCACTTTGTTTATAGATGAAACATGGGTCTTGGACAAGGGATTTTCCTATTCTTGTATGGAACTAGTCCGAGTTACAAGATGGGTCAAGAGATTGGTAAGGTAGGGATGTAACCACAAACCTTCCAAGAAATCGGCTAGTAAGAATAAGATTAAAGTTTGAGAGTATACTTATAAATACTACATAATATAACTTTTAAAGTAGAGTATGGTGACTTGTTTGGATTAGCCTTGGCTCTCCTTTGTCAACCAATATCACAGCACAAGTCCATCCAACATTGAGTTGTTGATGAACTTGGTTGGTGTCACTACAAGAAATGTCATAGTGCATAAAAGCACAATGGAAAAATAATCACCTTTGAGGCCTTATTTTGATGCTCTACCCATACATATTTCCGTGGGAAAGCAAGGGGTAGGTCCTAGAGGTTTCTCCAAGGAGTTTTAAGAAGAAAAGAAGTGAAAACTATGAAAGAAAGATGAAGGTTTAAGCACAAAAACTTATTGTTGCAAATCAGAAAGTTTGGCTTGAAAACCTTGAAGATTTAGGAGTTTAGAGAGAGTTTTAAGGTGAAGAAAGGATTAGAGAGTGAAGGGAAGGTGGTATTTATAATTGGGGTAAAGGGGTTGGGTATTTATTGGAGTAAATAGGGTGGTTGCATTAAAAAAACGAAATTAAAATGTGTTTTCTGTTCCAGTGGGCCTTCGTGTCACGCGACGGGAAACCAGAAATCTGGTCGTGCTACGCGAAGGGGCGTTTTTGGCCCAAAAGTGATTTTTTGGTTGGGCTTGGCCCAACATACTTGGTTTTGGACTTGTTTTTTGGTTAAAACTTAGTGTTTGAGCCCATTTTGACATATTTTTGAGTTGGGGTTGATTTCCACATTGTACGGGTTCGTTTATGCTTCGGTTTAGTGTTAGACCTCAATTTTTCAATTGTAAAAGCAACATGTTGTATTAGATAGTTTATGCGAGATTGTTTATGAATATTTATATAAGTTTTGACTAAAAGTTTTCCATTGATCATAAGCTTGAGATTACAAAGGGGATAAAATGGAAATTACAAGAGTACATGGACTAGAATTGAAAATGCAAAAGTACGAATGTTACAGTCTCCCCTCCTTTAGGAAATTTTGTCCCGAAATTTATTCAAGTGACTTGACTGGGAAAAGATGCGGGTACTTTTTCTTCATTTGCTCTTCGTGTTCCCAAGTGAATCCGGGTTCGTTCTTTGATTCCCAACGAACTTTGACTAATGGGATACGTTTTCGCTTGAGTTATTTGACTTCTCGATCCATAATTTCCACAGGTTTCTCGACAAAGTGCATGGTTTCGTTGATTCGCACGTCATCAAGGGGGATATGTATGTTTCCTTCGGCTAAGCATTTCTTCAAGTTTGAAACATGGAAGGTGGGATGAACGTTGTTGAGTTCTTGGAGTAACTCGAGCTTGTAAGCTACTTTCCCAATTCGTTCAATTATTTTGAATGGACCAACATACCGTGGAGCTAACTTTCCTTTCTTTTCAAATATGACTACTCCTTTCCAAGGAGATACCTTGAGGAGTACTTGATCACCAAGATTGAATTCGAGGGGCTTACGTTGCTTATCAGCATAGCTTTTCTGACGGCTTCGAGCAACTAAGAGGTTGTCACGGATCTGGATGATTTTGTCGGTCGTCTCTTGAATGATTTCGGTACCAGTGATTTGTGCTTCACCAATCTCGTGCCAACATATGGGCGAACGACACTTTCGACCATAAAGAGCTTCGAATGGGGCCATTTTGATGCTGGAATGGTAACTATTGTTGTACGAAAACTTGATCAACGGTAGGTGTGCATCCCAATTTCCACCGAAGTCAATTACACAAGATCGAAGCATATCCTCGAGATTTTGGATCGTACGTTCAGTTTGACCGTCTGATTGGGGATGGAAAGTCGTACTGAGATTAAGTTGAGTACCCATGGCTGTCTGAAATGTTTGCCAAAGACGGGAAGTAAAGCGACCGTCTCAGTCTGAGATGATGTTAAGGGGAACACCATGACGACAAATGACTTCCTCGGTATAGATGCGAGCCAATTTCTCAACTCGGTAATCCTCACGAATAGGAAGGAAGTGAGCCGACTTGGTGAGTCGATCAATGATCATCCAAATGCTATCATGTCCGGATGATGTTCGTGGGAGTTTGGTGATGAAATCCATAGCAATGCTTTCCCATTTCCACACCAGAATATCAGGTTGTTCGAGCAAACCCAATGGTCGTTGGTGTTCGGCTTTTACTTTGGAACAAGTGAGGCATTTGGACACGAAGAGGGCAATGTCCTTTTTCATACCGGGCCACCAATAATTTTGACGGAGATCTTGATACATTTTATCCGCACCGGGATGAATGGAGTATTGGGATTTATGTGCTTCGTTCATTACAAGGGTACGAAGGTCATCACGATCGGGGATCCAAATACGATCAAGGTAGTAGAGTATCCCATTTTCCTTGGACTCCAAGTGTAACTCGGCACCACAAGACATTTCTTCGTATAGAGTATTCTCGTTGACCGATGTGTGTTGCGCGTCTCGAATTCGATTGAAAAGATCGTTTTGGAATTGTAAGCTACGAAGACGGTCGGTTTCTCGAATGTTGCACAAATCTGCGTGACCCTTTCGACTAAAAGCATCAGCTACTACGTTCGCTTTGCCAGGATGGTAGCAAATTTCGCAGTCATAGTCGTTTAACAATTCAACCCATCGTCGTTGTCGCATGTTGAGATCCTTTTGATTGAAAATGTGTTGAAGGCTTTTGTGGTCGGTAAAGACAACACACTTTGTACCATAAAGGTAGTGTCTACAGATTTTTTAGGCAAAAACAACAGCACCAAGTTCGAGATCGTGAGTGGTGTAGTTCTTCTCGTGGATTTTGAGTTGCCTTAATGCATAGGCGATGACTTCGCCTCGTTGCATAAGAACGCAACCAAGACCTTGGTTCGATGCATCATAATAGACCACGAAATCATCATTCCCTTCGGGAAGAGCCAGAATAGGAGCATCACAAAGCATATTCTTGAGGGTTTGAAAGGCTTCTTCTTGTTTGGAACCCCAAACAAAAGTTTTGGATTTTTGAGTCAAAGCGGCGAGTGGTGTAGCGATTTTGGAGAAATTAGAGATGAACCGACGGTAGCGATTTGAGTCAAACAGTCAAAGTCCCAGTCAAACAGTCAATTCATCTTAAAACCTGACTTTATGGTGTTGACCAATTTTAATGGCTAATTGATCCAAAACTAGTATAAAAACCCACTTATGTGACCCATTCTCATTGCACCTCTAAATCAATTATTTCACTTTGATTAAACCCTATCTCATACCTTTCTTCTATAGTCTATTACTTCTTCAATTGAATTTTTGATTATAAGCTCTTGTAATTGGCGAATTGGAAGCTTGATATTCTTTCTTTTTCGGTTTTTATTTCTTCAAATTGGACTAGCTAAGTTGTGAGTTTTTCTAATTATTTTTGCATGATATTTCATTCATATTTTTAGATCAATAGCCCTCTGTTTAATTTATCAATTATATTCTCTAAGGGTTTCAATTGGATAATCTAGATGTTTAGGGTGTTCTAGGTGATATGGGGATTTTTTATTTAAAAGTTTATAGAACCTTATAAATTAATAACTCACTCATTTCTTATCCAAAAATTATGAAACTTGGTAGACTTGATCCTACAACTAATTAGAAGTTTTAAAACTTATTTTGGGATTTATTGAAGCCGATTAGTGTTTTTTTTTATTATTTTATAATGCTTTAATCATGTTTAATTCATATAAAATCATATAAAATGTATTTTGACATAAAATTGATAGAAACATGTTTCATTATGTTAGAATAATTTTCATGACATTTTCCATCTGTTTTGATTCAGTTTTATATGTTATCTCATTTTTATTTGTTAAATTACTTTTAAACAAATAATAATCATATAAACTAGATTTTTATCATAAAAACTATATAAAACTTATTGTTAGCCTTTTTAAGTCAGTAAATTGAGTTTTCATAGAAACTCTTATCTTTAAGAGCATTTTGTATTTTATTTTGTATTTTATTTTGAATTTATGTGGTTTTAATCATATTTAAATCATATAAAATCGAAATTTAATTATTTTAACATGAAAATTTGTGTAAAAATATTTCATCATGTTAGAATCATATTCACATCAGTTTTTCTTTATTTATAATGTCTTTATATGATATCTCATTTTTATGGAATAAATTAACTTTTAAGCATATAATTTCATCAAAGACTTTTATATAAATTATAAGATATCTTCTGAGTTAAATTCGTTATTCTTTTAGCTCGGAAAATATCTAGTTTGTAAACTCAAGTATTCATTATCTTTCACATCTTATTAATAATCAATATAATTATTTATATTTAATTTAATAAATATGAATAATTATAGTTTAAGATTATTAAATTTATTTTTTTCATCATGACCCTTATTATTTAACTTAGTTATATTTGTAATATGAACCTAAGTTATACTCTCGATTTACCTCATGGATTCGTGTATTGAGATTCTGATAAACTATTTAATTGTTTTGGCGCCCCATCCTTATATTAAACTTAAAACCCCCCAAATTTAGACTAGACATCCTAGATGCCTTAGATTAAGAACCCTGGACTCTTTTAAGCTTAAACACTTATGTTGTAAACTTGAAACTTTAGGTTGAGTCTTTGGGATTCGCCTCACATACATTCACAACGCTTATAGGATAATTCAGCTTAGTGAATGTGAGTATATCTAACCCCCTTTTTTATTGTTTTACTCTTTTGGGGTGAATCATGTACCATTATTATTAAACTTATGTATATTCTTTATAACGCGATGTGCTTTATGAAATGCTTATGTGAGTTATATGAACGCTTGTCAAAATCATTAAGCATTGTGCGCCGAACATAACAATGAGTAGTACTACGATTTATATCCCTTGATTGACTTATGTGAACGTATTGAGTCCTTGGTCATTGTTATGGTTTTTATGATCGATATTTGAACGCTTGTTGAACGCTGTTAGGCTTGATTTTGACCCTTTTACATATTGCAAATATCATAGCACATAAATTGCGAAACACTTTTCCTACTATATGTATTCAAAACAGGGTATGCTCACCAATACATTTTTGTATTGACCTATACTATTTTCGTACATGTTTCAGGTTATTTTTGAGACGCCTTTTAAGCCTTCAGAATTTATACTTAGATTTTGGATTCATTGTATTTCAGTTTAGATTGTTAGTTTGAATCATTGTATCTTTGTATCTCATTTCAATGTAATAAACTATTTAATCAATGTATCAATATTTACACTTTAGTACCATGAGCTATTGAACAATCGTCACTACGTGACACCTCGATATTTCCGCCATCGGTCGGGGTGTTACAGATTGGTATCAGAGCCTTGGTTATAAGGAATTAGGTTATTAGAATGCCTTTAGCCTAGTCTATAACTAAGTTGCCTCATATACATATTTCTCTTTATCCTTATATTTGTTTTCGATTTCATTTTCACTTCCTCTCCTTTTTCATCATCCTTTTTGGCATCATACTTGGAGAAGAAGACACTCGTATTTCACAAACAAAACGATATCACCAAGTTAGGAGTGGTATCCATACCTTGGTGATTAGTTTCACCTCTCTATATGTTATACATCTTTGGAATATATCTTTGGGATAGGAGTGACATCTACACCTCAAAGAGTATTTCCTCCAAAAAGAAATTTAACCACTAAGCTAGGAGTGATATCCTTAACTTAGTGGCTGGTTTCACTCCACCATAGTTTTCAATTTTGAAATACATCTTTGAGTTAGGAGTGAAATCCACATCTCAAGGATCTATTTCTGCATCTCGTTTTAAATCTCGCTAAAGTTTTGGAATTCACTAGTGATGGGGCACGTGCAATCTGGAACGGTGAGCGCATGCATCCTAAGTTTTCTGTCTAGGCCTGGTATTTCGTATAAATCACAATCAGATGAGGGACGCGTATACCTACCTGGGAACTCTTGGGATGAGCATTCACTTATAGGCTAAAGCACGCCCCCACAAATCACTAGGAAATTTCAAATACTTGGGTTAGTCAAAGTTTCCTATGGAAACAATCTCAATGTTTTATGTTAATGATATTTATGTTTTGTTTATCATTTGAAGACTCAATTTCATCGCTTGTTGTTTCATATGCTATTATTCATTGATCATTCGCTTTTGGATTTTGATCATCATTATTAAAACTTTTGTCCACTATATTATCGCATAAAAACATACGCTTATGCTTTGTGACTTTTTAAAGCATCACTTCTCTTGTGCTAA
The DNA here is from genome assembly GCA_030844895.1 of Ambrosia x helenae. Taxonomy (NCBI): domain Eukaryota; kingdom Viridiplantae; phylum Streptophyta; class Magnoliopsida; order Asterales; family Asteraceae; genus Ambrosia; species Ambrosia x helenae. The sequence continues at coordinate 9,320,995 of CM061232.1, forward strand.
AACATTTTTCCTATGACTCAAATTTTTAAACTTTATGTTTAACTTCGATCACATCCTAATTTTGGAACGTTGCGTCTTCACACACAGTTAAAACGAACGTGGTTTCAAAACCTATTAATTAACTTGTTTTATATCCTCATATTTACAAACTCGTTTGATCGACGTCACAGTATATCACTAAACTATGACCTTTTTGTATCCTCTTATGTGTCCACAAATCTCACAACACAACATCTCCTCATTTACCCCAGTCTCCGGAGCCATAGCCAACTATCACTAGTTAGCTCATTTTAGCCAGACTAAATTCATACATAAATGTCTATCTACTCGACACAAACCAATACACTACTCTCTAAAACAATTGACGTATCAAACTATTTCTTGTGTTGCCCTTTCACAAGAGCACAAAACCCAAATACCCAGTTTTAGAGAAGCCTATTCAACAGATTATTACACACCTTGTGCCTTGAAACCAATAGCACACTATGAGATGCCTTAACGATCCTTACAAACAAACGGTCTTTCAATGTATAAATTTCGTAAAGGTTTGACAATTAAAGGTTTCAAATTTACCCAATCCTAACGGGTAACACTTAGATTTTCTCAAACATTTCATAACAATTGAAAATGTTCAACTTTAATGAAATTTTAGCTTACAAGATAAAGAAATACAGAAAAATCATATTTCTTAAAATTTGTCGAGGCATCCGGGATCATACTCAACCTCATACATACCCTACCCACACTTTCTTAAACATTATCAAAGAGAATCAACCCAAACCAGACCAGATTCTCCATTTGTATTCAACTCATAAACTTCTACCATATTATAAAAAATACCAAGCCGATTTACTCAATCAACACATCATGAGAAATTTGTGCGCCGTTAACTTTCAACGTTGATTTGGGTTTTGAAGCTAGGTTACCAGCTAATAGTTGAAGCACAAACCCTACACGTTATTCACAACCCTTATTATTTCCCTTGCTGTGACTCGATCATCCTTTTAAAACCTAAAGTTTATTTTTAGAAATGTTATATTTATAAGCTTTTCACATTCACGTTATTTCGAAGCCTTGAGCTTCTTTTTAAATATTTGGGAATCTATTCGTGTCATAGACGTTGATTATCCATGTCATAAAAAAATAGTGGTCTTTTGAAAGCACATTTGATTATACTTCATGAAATTGTTTCCTATTGCGTTTTATAACTAGTTTTGCATATTTACAAGTCAAGTGTAAAGTGTAAACCATCTTATTTTCATATAACAGATCCAATGCATGTTTTCGGAAAAAAAAATGAGGAAAATTGCAACTAATAGTATGCCTTATAACGATTTTCAACTCGACTTCTCGTAAACACATGAAAATGTGTACATGTGAAGTCCATTTATGCGAACTTGTTTTGATTCTAAAAACATTATTCGATCTTTAAAAAGTTATTTTCATGCTGCATTACTACCATTCTTTCAACTATATCGCAAAGTTCGGGTAATCTATGTTTTATGAACGAAAATTTGTCTTTGTACACTTCTAGTCTTTACATCGCAAAAGTTATTTTCATGTTGCATGACTTGTCACACCACACTCACCTATTTTTACTCTACTTTCATTGCCTAGGTTTGGTTTGCATGGGGACAAGCAAACGTCTAAGTGTGAGGTGATATGATGAGTCCCAAAATTAGCAGGTTTTATATACATGGTTTCACCTAATTATCACCTAATTTCATGCTTTTATCTTGGCATTGTCACGGTTTGTTCTCTTTTGATGATAATTGCAGGTATTGAAGATGGAAAGTGAAAAGAAGTGAAAACCGGCATAAAAGACAAGGATTTGAAGACTTTCGGAGACGATCCATGAAGCACGGTCGCGCTCATGCATGTGCACGGCCGTGCACTTATCCCAGGTCAACCAGTCAGCATTTCCAAGTCAGCATGAGGCAAAATTGAGGTTTTCTGATGTGCACGGGCGTGCCCCACCTTGTGGCACGGTCGTGCTTTAAGGCAGCGTGTTCTCCAAGGCTTAAACCGACAAAGACTGACAAGACGATTACTCAGAACAACCTGCACGAGAGTGCCAGAGTAACCAGCACGGGCGTGCAAGCCCTGGTACAGACACATCTGCACAAAAGGACTCTGCAACAGTACGCGTTATCGAGCATGGGCGTGCCAGAACGTTTTCAAGGGCGTGCTGGAGCTGTTTTGCCTATAAATAGAGGCCTCCACTCCACATTTTGGGCATCCCTTTTCACCCGAGTTTCACTCACACTTCAGTCATCTCTAGGGTCTTGCAAGTGACCTTTGGAGCTTGGGATCACTCCATAAATACTTGGTGATTGAGAGTTGAGAGAGAGAGAGAGAGAGAGAGAGAGATCACTAAAACTCACCCAAACCACCCTCTTTAATCCACATTACACTTACAACTATGTGTTCTTTAAACACCCATTATAGTGTGCTAGATGTAGAGCCAATGTTTGGCTAGATTATTTGAGTGTTGCTAGGGTGAAGACTTATTTTGGTATGGATTATATAGTTTTTATTTGTTAAGTGGTGTTGTGTTTTTGTTAAATTCTTTTAACTTAAAATCTTGTTTGATGAATTAATTAACTAATTAACTAGTCTTTGGTCTTGTGGGTGTCTTGATAGGAAGTGGGAGGACTTAAGAGTGTACCCATGGTGTGTAACAACCCATGCACTCTTAAGCTAGCCTAATCCCACGAGTAGTGATTAGCCCATTTGTGGGTAGAAATACACACACTTAGTGGCTTAATCCTCTACTATCAAGATCTCATTTAGGGTCGGTACGGTCTTTATATTCGGTCCTAGTGATAAGTCAAGTCTTAGTTGTGCGACTTAGCTTCATTGTCTATGTGAAAGCTTTGGCCTAAGCTAAGGTTTGATGAACCCGTGTTGAGAGAAAACGGTCTTTATTTTCTTTCATCTTTATACTGCCGCACAGTTATTGATAGACCATTCACTTTTTAAAATAGTTAATTGGTTCAAGTAAAGGATGCACGTGTGCCGGTTGGTCACGACTCTTTTATGATATCGAGTGGTTTCTTGTTCGATCATGCTCCGGCCACCTGCAAGTTATCCATAAAGGTTTTGAGTGATTAGATGTCATTATTGCAGCTTTGGGAGTTGGATCATTCGGGTTGAGTATACACACTCTTGAGTAGTCCATCTGTCATAGCTGAGAGGTGAGCCTACCGGTTCGGGAGACCCTCATTTTAAAACAAGAACACAGCTCGTATTGCGAAAACAGACACCTCTGGAGAATGCTGTAGCAACTCCAAGTTCAGCATAAGTGCGCACTTGTTCACACCTTTTAATTGAATAACTACTATTAATCCGTCCTAAAAATAAGTTGGATCCTGAAGCAGCACTTTGTTTGGTATTGATTTTTACTTTGGTCGCTCTCGTTCCCTTTCTTTATTTTATTTTATTTTATTTTATCTTTCTTTTTATTGCAGCAACTTAAGACTGAGTAGGGGAAGTCGTATCTTAGGGTTCAATACTCGGTACTTGCTATAGTATATACCATGCCCGATAGGTCCACTTGCCTATCGTGTGGGTTTAGAATAATCAGCAGATATCATTTTACTTTTATAAATTTAAAACTTAGATAAGTGTTTTAATTTAAAGGTCTCATTTAATTACCATTTGTTCACCGAGTCTTGACACTTCTTTTAGGAAAGTGTTGGTTTTAAAAAAGACGTTTAAAAAGAGCTAATCCGCACGACATCAAGAACCCGGAAGGGGATGGACCAAGACACCACTTGGTATTCCGTGTGTACCCGCACGACCATGTCATCCGCCTAGGCTGACCCGCCACTTGGTCCTCACCATCTATGTTCTATACCACGTCCACGTGGTCAAAAATACTAAGGTAACTCTCAATCAGCTCGCGATGATGCGAGTGTGCGAAGCATGCCATCAAAGCACCACATTGCTTCCATCGCCCACGCTACGTGCGCATGTGTGAGTTAGGGTGAACCTTCGCTACTCTACTAATGAAGGGAGAGTCCCCACTTATATACCACTCCAAGTATTGTCTATCCACCAATGAGACAAGTTTCACTTGCCCATTGCACTTTCAGTTTCCAGCTTTGATTGTTTCATTCACCAAATATTTAAGCATCGATATCTCATTCATCTTAGTTTCGTTTTTGGCGTGGTTTGTTTCATTGCAAAGCTCTCACAACACAAAATACATACCCACAAAATATATAAATAAATCTCGGTTTCAATTATATATTTTAGACCAAAGTTAGCATTTTCCTACATTTGTGAAAATCCCATTTTCACCCGTATTTCCAACATTTATCTCCTATCTCCCGAATCAAGGACTAGCTGGATGGTGTGTTCCTGGCACAATTGGCCTGACCTTATGTTGGCTCGAACTCGACTTTCCCGAACTTGAACATGATTTGTTATCCCTTCATATTCCTTATAGTGGGTGTTTAGGAGTCACAGCATAAGTACAACGTTGCAATCTCATTGTTTGTCGTGTCCATTCATAACAACCTTACCATGCTTCATGATGTACAAAAATAGTGAGGATGAGCTTTTAGCTGGTGTGTACGGGGTGATGTTCATGGACTCAAGGTGGACGGAAGAGTTATCTTCGCCTTATATATGTGGCATATAGGGAATATATGGCCACATTGGTAGGGGTGTTCATAAAACCAAAAAAATTAATCTGTAACCAAGAAAATCAAACTGAAAAAACCAAACCCAAACAAAAACCAATGGTTTGATTTTATATTTTCTGAAAACCTAAATTTGTGGTTTGATTTCGGTTTTATATTTACCACTATTTTTTTCTATTTAAGGTTTCGATAGATTATTACTATTCCGTCATGTAAAAGTATACTTCAAATCAACCCCATGTTAAGTGTATACTAAATATAATAAAATGATATCATAATAATAAATTTAACTTTTTAATTAGATTAAAGTAATCATTAGATGTAAATTGTAATATACTTTTGGTTTTAAATAAAGAGAATAATATAATATCAATTTGTTTTATTATCCTGCAAGAGATCTGTCAAAGCTGACCAAAATGTTGCCAATCCTCCTAAATTATTGTTGTTGCTTCTACGAACCACTGGACCCCGTCGTCAACACCGTCGGCTAGCTTTCTCCACCATACCAGAGACTCATTATCTTAAAACACACGGCTTTGTTCACTTTATTCAATCCCTGGGCCCCCCACTGAAGAGATAGGGAACCGCGCAAGCGCACGGGCCCACATCTCCACATATGCCGACACAACAAGCCTACGTGGGCTTCTAGAAAGCGGCGCGGGGTACCTCGTAATGTGACAGCTAATAACCGACAGGAAAGGGACATCCAGCCAATAAGAGACGTCCATTCCCTGCTCCATGATCGCCTGCAGGTACGAGGTACAGAATAGTACAAGAAAGGACAGACAAAGACACGTGGACCAATAGCGAAGGAACAGCGCAACGAATGACAACGGCCTAATCGTACAACCAGCTGTCATTCTCCCCTTGACCAATCACAGAAGACCTCAGGTGGCCTATAAATACCCTATGAGGTCAGACGAAGGGGGAGGAGAGAATTTATAGAGAGAGCTGCGAGAGATAGATTATAGTTGAAACGCTGTAATAATCTTATAACAGTGTCTTGTAACTTGTCCTGATAAATAAGAAGTCCGTTCTTTCACATTATTAGTTCATTATCATTGTTATATCTCGATTATTAGATTGGTGTTTCTTCATTGGCGCCATCCGTCTATTGAGTTATTAAGAACAGCAATTTAAAAACTTCTATCTCTCAACACACCAGCGATGAGTTCTTTACCAGTCAACACAAACTCTCCACAAGGCCCGTCCGGCACTGGTGTAGCTCCGGCAATCACCAGCCAGCCCGACAGCCACGTAGAAGAGCAAGTTCACATCACCGACGTGGGCCACACCCCGTCCTCCGGGACAAGGCAAACCCCGTCATTCCATTTTGCAACTGATAACCTTCAGACTTCACCTGCCGCTCATACTACGCCGATGGTTAGCCCGGAGGTATGGTATGCGCAGCAGAAAGAAGCCCTGAAACAAGCATTCATGCACAGGCTTAAAGAACAGCATCTGAGAGAGGCATCCCGCGCCCTGTCCTTCAGCGAAGGAAGGCCTGTCACTATCTCGGAAGGGCCGTCCAGAGCTGCAGGACACGTCGGCGGAAGCACCCATAACACTGACCCAACGTGGAGGGAAGACTCTGACGAGTCACAGAGTCGTTTTCAACGTGACACAAGCCAGTACTTGACCAACACCGTTGATCGAGCACACTTGTCGTCCGGAGAAGACGACCTGACAAAACCATATTACCCTCCCTCGTTCAGTGAAAAATCAAAGTTTACACCGCGCATCGCACTCGCCATATTGCCCGCTGGGACAAAAATGCCAAGTACATTGGGAAAGTTTGACGGCACCGGCGACCCTGATGACCACATACGAAGTTTCGAGGTCGCAGGAAAATGCGCGCGGTGGACCTTGCCAGCATGGTGTCACATGTTCGCGCAAACGCTCACGGGCGCAGCGCGGGTATGGTTCGACAGCCTACCAAACGGAAAGATTGATAATCTGAAAGAGCTGACTGATAAATTCTTGGACCACTTCAGTCAAAACAAAAGAATCGAGCGGGATTCCACTGACATTTTGCAAATCAAAAGACGCGACAATGAGTCCATCGAGGATTACATCACCAGGTTCAACCGCGAAGCTCTACAAATTGGTCCAATCGGATTTGAGCTTATGAAAGCAGCATTTACACAAGGAGTCAGATGTGATTCGCTGATCCGCACGCTGGCCGGATGCACAGGCATGCCAAATACATGGGAAGAGATCATGCGCGGCGCTAAAAATTATGCAAAGACAGAAAGAGAACTATCTGTCTGGAGCAGGATTCAAGCACCACAGTACACAGATACACAAGCGCAAGCAATGCGCAACCGAAACAACAAGCATGACAGGAGGGCAAAGGGCAATGTCTGGACGAGGCTTCAAGGAGCCGACCAAACAACCCCAAAGCCTCCCACGTCACAAGATTACCAGCGCAACACCTCGCTTGTGCACAAGCCCAACCGAAGGAGTCACAACAACTGGACTCCCTTAACCAAAACACCGGCGCAGGTTCTAGCAACGGAAAACGTTGATTTCCCAGAACCTAAGGTCATCAAACGGCGCGAAGGGTTGGACCACAACAAGTTCTGCGCATACCATCAAGACATCGGCCACGACACCGATAAGTGCTACCAACTAAGGCAAGCTATTGAAGATGCATTAAAGTCCGGCAAGCTCGGCCACCTGCTGCAAAACGTCGAGCGCAAACAAGCGGGGGGTCCTCCGCCCAAAAAGATAAAAAATATAAGCATGATGATACACAGCAGCGGGCACCGGAGCCAAAAACGAAAAACTGAATCAACAGCAGAATGGAGGGAACAACAAGTATGTTTCCCCATAGTTAAAGGCGGCCCATCGGCCACAAAAGCAATCATTGTCACAGCAATTTTTGACCATTACAGAACCACTAGAGCATTCATGGACACGGGCAGCAATTCAGACATCATGTATGGTCAGTGCTTTGACCTCCTGGACGAGGAAGATAAGCAGCGCTTGCGCCCCATCAATTCGCCAATCATGGGATTCTCCAACGAGGTTGTGACACCCCTCGGAGAAATATCCTTCCCTCTCACCCTCGGCGCGCAGGGCCGATCGCGAACGGAAGAGGTCACCTTCCTCGTCATCCCATCCAAGTCTAAATATGATATCATCCTGGGCAGAGACTCCATGGCTTCCTATAACATGGTCACCTCCACCGTGCACAGCGCAATCGGTTTCCCCACTCCAAACGGGGTAGCCATTGTATGGGCCAACAGAGAGTGTGCCATGACCACGGAACCCCACCCAGCAAAAATATTGAAGCCCTGCCCACGCACCGAACCAGAAAAGTGGATCTTAAACCCACAGTTCCCTGAGCAGCCCATAACAATAGGGCCAGAAATCTCCGAAAATATCAGGGACCATTTAAAACAACTCCTCCGCAAAAATATCGACGTTTTCGCATGGCAACCATCGGATATGATCGGTGTCCCGCGCGAACTCGCTCAACACAAGCTTAACACATACCGCTCTGTAGAACCCATCGCGCAAAAGCGCAGAAGTATGGGTGCTGAAAAAACTCAAGCAATGAACGAGCAAGTCGGAGAATTGTTAAAGGCAGGCATTTTGAGAGAAACACGATATCAAACCTGGGTCGCAAACCCAGTCATGGTCAAGAAAAGCAACGGCGGATGGAGGATGTGTGTAGATTACACTGACCTCAACAAAGCATGCCCCAAGGACTGCTACCCCCTACCAGAAATCGATCTAAAAATAGACTCTCTAGCCCCGTTCCGCTTCAAGTGTTTTTTAGACGCCTATAAAGGCTACCACCAAATACAGATGGCACGTGAAGATGAAGACAAGACTGCCTTTCGCACAGACAAAGGAGTTTTCTGTTACACAAAGATGCCATTTGGCCTAAAAAACGCCGGAGCCACGTATCAACGACTGATGGACCGCGCATTCGCCAAGCAGATCGGGAGAAACCTAGAAGTCTATGTTGATGACTTAGTCATCAAAAGCAAGGAAGAGGATCAGATGCTAAAAGACATTGAGGAGACATTCAAGCATTTAAAAGCGATCTGCATGAAACTAAACCCAAGCAAATGCGCTTTTGGGATGGAAGAAGGCAAGTTTCTGGGGGTCGTAGTCACCAAAGACGGGTTCAGACCGAACCCTGAAAAAATACAAGCCATTGCGCAAATGCCCTCCCCATCCACCCTAAAAGAGGTTCAAACGCTGAATGGACGCCTTGTAGCGATCAACCGCTTTCTGTCGCATCACGCGAGCAAATCCATTCCTTTCATCGAAACACTAAAAAGCTGCTTGAAAAAGAACCATTTTAAATGGACACCGGAGGCAGAAAAGGCTTTTCAAGAGATGAAGGAATGCTTGATGGACCTACCAACGCTCACCGCTCCACTCCCTAGGGAGCCCCTAACGATGTATCTTTGCGCCACAGAGCAGGCGGTGAGCGCAGTACTGATGGTAGACAGAAAGCTGGTTCAAACGCCTATCTATTACGTCAGCAGAGTACTAACAGATGCGGAGTCAAGATACACCATCATGGAGAAGCTAGTTCTAGCACTCGTTCACGCATCAAGACGGCTGCGCCGCTATTTCCAAGGCCATCCCATCAATGTGCTGAGCGATTACAAGCTGAATAATGTCCTATCAAAGCCAGAAGTCTCTGGGAGATTGGCAAAATGGGCAATCGAGCTGGGTGAGCACACCATCAATTACAAGACGCGCCCGGCGGTTAAAGGACAAGTACTAGCCGATTTCATAGCAGAGGTACCCAAAGACAAAGTAGAAGAATGCAAAGCTGAACAAGAACCGCAACCATCGAATGACGAGAAGGCCATCTGGAACCTCTACACAGATGGGGCCTCAAACGAGGATGGCGTTGGCGCGGGGATACGCTTGGTCAGTCCAGAGGGAGCGGAATTCACTTACGCAATAAGGCTCGAATTCAAAGCCACCAACAATGAGGCGGAGTATGAAGCATTCCTCGCTGGACTACGCATCGCGCACAAGCTAGGCGCCAAGCACATCTTCGCGCACGTCGATTCACTGTTGGTCGCCGGTCAGATCAGTGGGAAATATGAAGCTAAAGAACACTCGATGATTTTATACCTTCAACGCGCCAAAGAGCTCATGGCTACCTTCCCCAGCTGCACCATCGACCACATCAGACGCAGTCAGAACAAGCCGGCGGACGCTCTAAGCAAAATGGCCTCTACAACTTTCAGCCATTTAGCAAAAGAGGTCCGAATCGAAACGCTGAGCGAACCGTCTGTACCACCCAAGGAGGTCAACGTCATCCAAACGGGTGCTGACAGCTGGATGACTCCGATAATATCCTATCTAACCAACGGCGCCCTGCCAGAGCAACGCGCCGAGGCCAGAAAGATACAGCACAAAGCCCTACAATACAAAATACAAGACGGAGTGCTATATCGGAAGTCATACCTGGGGCCACTGCTGCGGTGCGTGGATGCAGTTGATGCGGACTATTTGGTGCGAGAAATACACGAAGGGATATGTGGGATACACGCGGGGCCGCGCATGGTGGTCGCGAAGATCATGAACGCGGGATACTATTGGCCGGGCATGCACCTGGATGCCTTACAGATCATCCGCAAATGCGACTCATGCCAGCGACACGCCCCCAACACCCTGCGTCCAAAGAATGAACTCATACCAGTAACCTCGGCATGGCCATTCCAAAAATGGGCAATTGATCTGGTGGGACCTTTCCCAATGACGACAGGTAAAAGGAAATTCCTGATAGTCGCAATTGACTACTTCACTAAATGGGTCGAAGCCAAGCCGCTGGCTGAAATCACTGCTAACCATGTGAAGAAGTTCATTTGGGAATTCATCATTTGCCGCTTCGGGCTGCCAATGTCAATCGTTACAGATAACGGGACTCAGTTCGCAGATAAGGGGTTGCTGAAATGGTACGCCGATTTGCACATCCAACCAACCTTCACCTCGGTCGCGCACCCACAAGGCAACGGCCAAGTTGAGCGCGCGAATCGCAGCATCGTGGAAGGCATCAAAGCCAGATTGGGAATGAAAGGTAAGGCTTGGGCGGAGGAATTACCGAGCGTGCTATGGGCTAATCGTACACTAACAAAAACAAGCACCGGCGAAACTCCGTTCAGCCTCACATACGGCTCTGAAGCCATGATACCCGCAGAGATTGGATGCCCATCCCTGAGAGTGCTTTCCGCAACTACGACAGATAATGACCAGGAACTGCGCACAAATCTTAACTTGGTAGAATTACGCCGCGACGAAGCAGCAATACGAGAGGCAAATTACAAGCAGCAACTAGAGCGCTACTACAATGCCAAAGTCAAAGCCCAAGCGTTCAGGGTCGGAGAGTTCGTCCTGAGAAACAACGAGGCCAGCGGAGCCCTCCCCAAGGGAAAGTTAACCCCAACTTGGGAAGGACCATACCGCATCCAAGAAGCCCTCGGCAAAGGGGCCTACAAACTATCAACGTTGGAAGACAAACCGGTTCCCCGAACATGGAACGCGGCGCAATTAAGAAAGTGCTATATGTAACTACAAAACATGATGTAACGAAGGCCGTTGCGCCATTTTAATGAAATGAAGTATAGCAGTTTCCTTTATTTTACATGCGCAACCTAAAATTAGAAATTGCATCGAGAAAATCTGCAATTTCCTTAAAACTGCGCGTTGCATGGTTAAGATGCAACGCGCACCCTAAACTTAGAAATTGCATCGAGAAAATCTGCAATTTCCTTAAAACTGCGCGTTGCATGGTTAAGATGCAACGCGCACCCTAAACTTAGAAATTGCATCGAGAAAATCTGCAATTTCCTTAAAACTGCGCGTTGCATGGTTAAGATGCAACGCGCACCCTAAACTTAGAAATTGCATCGAGACAATCTGCAATTTCCTTAAAACTGCGCGTTGCATGGTTAAGATGCAACGCGCACCCTAAACTTAGAAATTGCATCGAGAAAATCTGCAATTTCCTTAAAACTGCGCGTTGCATGGTTAAGATGCAACGCGCACCCTAAACTTAGAAATTGCATCGAGAAAATCTGCAATTTCCTTAAAACTGCGCGTTGCATGGTTAAGATGCAACGCGCACCCTAAACTTAGAAATTGCATCGAGAAAATCTGCAATTTCCTTAAAACTGCGCGTTGCATGGTTAAGATGCAACGCGCACCCTAAACTTAGAAATTGCATCGAGAAAATTTGCAATTTCCTTAAAACTGCGCGTTGCATGGTTAAGATGCAACGCACACCCTAAACTTAGAAATTGAATCAATTTCTTTAAAATAATGCGTCGCATAGTTGAAACACAACGCGCGACCTAAACCTCGAAACCGCATAAAGTATATCTGCAATTTCCTTAAAATTACTTAGAATCCTATGTCTACTGGATTCCCGCGCGGACGCTCAGATAAAAATGTGATGCACAAAAATAACAAGCTATGAAATAATAGCAAGGCATATGAACATTAACACTAGGCAGAAATAAACTACACTGCTATTGACAAAATAAATATGTTCAACAATATTTATAAACATAAAGTCATTACATACTGTTTAAACAGGACAACAGTGAAGCTACACACACAGCCAAAGCTAAATACAAAGGCAAAATATTCAGCTTCATTTCTTGGACGAGGAGGATGTGTCACTAAGATCATCATCGTCTGAACCGGACAAGCTCAACCGTTCACCACCCTCCGCCTGAATCTCAGCCGCTAGGTCACTCGCCTTGAGCTTCGCGTACTCATGACGCGTGTGCACCAAGCCAGCCTTGTCAAATGATTCCTTGAGTTCAAAGCAGCTGGGACGATCACGGTGGCTTACAACGAAGTCCACCAGCTCATACTTCAAATCATCAAACTCTGCGGCCTTCTTCGCAAACACAGCATCCAGGTCTTGTTTGTACAAGGGAAACTGCTCCAAAGGTCTCCCATCCTGCGCATGCTGATACCCTTCAATGAAGCCAGCCTTGCGACCCACAAGCTTCGCAGCTGCGTTCACTGCGGCCACCGCTTGACGCGTCTGCGCGCAATTTTTCACATGATGGGCGACCTGCACGACATTCAAGATATATTGTTAGTGCAAACAAACACAAAATAGTGAGAAGACAAATGCAAAATAGCGAGGAACATACCTCAGGGACACAACATCCCAGGACCCAAGCGCGGTCCTCCTCTGCCACATCTTTATCACTTTGGGCCTCTAACAATTGCCCCTCAAGCTCAAGCACTTTTCGGTGAAGGGACAAGTTTTCCTTGTCCAACCCATCATGACCTTCACGCAGGTCAGCGATCAACTGATCCTTCTCCTTGAAAAGCTCACGGGCCTCAATCAATTTGTCTTTATGCTGCTGCACCAGCCGTCGCTGCACTTCCAATTCTTTGCAGATCTCATCCCTCTGAGCTTCAATCTCACTGAGGCGCTTCTTGGTTGCCTCCATCTTCGCGTTATCCTTCGCGCAGGCAACCCTCCATTGCTCCTCCCTCTCAGTGATGTGCTCACGGAGCTTGTCACGCTCCTCGCGAAAAGTAACAGCGTCCCACTTAGCACGCTTAAGCTCCGCTTGCACGCGGTCACGATCCTCTGTCACGCGCTGCAAATCTTGATGAAACCTATGACGGTCATGCGCCATAGACCCCCACTCCCGCACTATCTCAGCGGAAGTAGACAGCATGTTGGCCACACTCAAAATGTGGTCATCCATAAGGTCCCCGCGAGGACGTGTGGCCTGGTGCTCGCGCTCACCAGGAGGGATAACATTCGCCAAAAATTGACGACATTCCTCCACATTCAAAAAACGAGCGGCCGGAGTCAACGTCCAGTCAGGCACAAAAATGCCACTGGACGACTCCTCGCCCTCAGCCGGGCGCACACCTGAAGGACCAGGATTCGGCTCCGTGGTCACCTGTTTCTCGTTCTCCTCATCATCAACGGTCATATCAACTCCATGACCATACCCCTCACTAATGTCTGTGGGTGACACCCTTCCCTCATCACCTTCCGGGTCATTCCGCGGAGGAGTAGGGAGTCGCACAGGCGACGGCGATTGTGGCGGAGTTGGAAGACGCGGGGGAGTCGACCCTTGCACAGGAGAAGGCTGGCGAGGGGGAGATGGCGGATCCGCCAACACAGAAGTAACCAGCATATTATCCTGCACATCAGTACGCGCAGACTCCTCAACTTGCTTTTCAGGGGACGCCGGCCTGATGGGCCCAGTCTCAAACCCCTTGTTAATGGGAGCAACAGTCACATCCTCTGGCGCGGCCGTGCCCAACAACGAAGCTATAAAAAACACAAGGTCATTAGCCAATAAAAAAGAAAAGAAGGGAGAAACAGATAACAAACTCACCTAACAAGTCTTCCTCCACAGACCGGACGAGTGTGTCCAGCTTCACTCTCTTCTCAGCGGGCGATGTCAACTCCCCGCTGATTCTCCTCTCCCTACTTGACCGCCTCGAACGCTTCTTCTTCTGCGGAGTCTGTTGGGCCACAGACTGACCCACTTCGGTCTCTACAGTCAGTGGAGCCTGAAGAATAACCCCCTCCACCATATCCTTCAACGCAGCTGTTCCCTCATCCGTGAACGCATCTGAAAGTTCAACGTAGCTTCGTTCAATAGGGTTGTAGTTTTGAAGATACCTGCTAATGACCTCATGGTCTAAAATAAAGGCAACACCTTCACTTCGACTACCATCATGCGCTACCCCAGCCCTTGGCTGCCTCACTCGACGGAGCACAAACTCTTCAGACTCCGTCTCCTCTCCGCTGTCGTCCGCAACAAAGGTTGGCAGTACTTCTCTCTCGCTTCCGCCTGCGGACGACAAACGCGGAGAAGAGGATGCGCCAGAGTCAGACGACTCATCACTTGAAATAACAATAAAAGGACAACCCGTCCGCATGAACATGCTCACCGGAGAGGGGTTATCAAATTGAGAAAAAGGCTCACCTGTCTCAGTTATCTGCAAAGGCGCATTGACACCCTCCTGCGCCACAACCTCCAGTTGGGGACGAACAAGCGTGTCCCACGCCTTCTCCAATATATACAGCTCCCCATCCGCGAGCTCTCTGAAGGCGAAACCCATATTATCACCACCCAACAGCACGCTATGTAAACTCTCCACATCTGCAAAGGAACAAAACAAGTAAATACAAACGTAAAGCAAACACACCGAGGAACGTACCTCGAGAGACAAACCTTTGCCATCATCAGTCAGATGAGGATTACGCCCCCGAATGTCATACTTCAGGCTCATCCCTGCCATCACCAGCGCCGTCTCAGGGATTTCACACAAATCCACTGGATGCGCAGTAAGAGTTTGGAACCAATCTTGGTCTTTGTAGTCAATCAACACCGCCTTTGGCGCACCATCATCCGGGTCCAACCGACCCATCACAATAGGGATAACACCCTTGTTGATCCAGAAAAACTTAGGTTTCCAATCACGAAAGCTCTTCACTCCTGCCTTAGCACAGGGAGCCACTCCTGCGCGTGGCCTGCAAGACAGCCAACTCTCTACAAAGCAGAGAGAATAGAAGACATAAAACATGTCAACTAACGGCTCAATCTTCTGAGAGTGACAGCAAAACTCAAAGAACATCAGCCGCGACATCAAACCGGGATGAATCTGGTTCACATGCACGCCTACAGTCTGAATGAACGTCTTCAAAAAACAGGTCACCGGAACCCTAAAATTACAATCCTTGAAGTACGTAGCGTACAACCCAATCTTGCCAACTGGAGGCTCCAAGATGGTTTTATCGGGGGCAGGAGCCTCAACACCATAGCTAGAAGGAAACGCATGTTCCCTCCTAAACTTACGGAACTCTCCTTTCGCCCACACCGCCGTAACTTCGCCGGCGTGTGGTGGCCCCTTTTTAGAACCGTCGTCTCTCCTTCTCGAGCCGCCACGTTTCTTCTTGGGAATCTGAACAACGTTCTCCATTACAAAAAGATAAAATTTTTTCGAAAAAGGGAACTCAACTCTTGAAGAATGCAGAGAGAATTTTCTTTTGATAAGGTTCGAAATATGTAAATGTGAGAATAGAAGAGAAGGAGGAACGACCCCCTTTTATATACAAGTCACGTGCCACACAGACGGTTACAGTCGTGTGGCACGACTGACCGATAAGAGCGTGACACGTCAGGAGAGAGAAAGAAAGGGAGCATGCGAAGCGACAGGTCGGGCCCACCTGTCCCTGCAAACAGTACAACTGTCAGAAACTTTTCGGCTACCAACCTGTCCCATCCGCCCCGCACCCTGACACATTTGATGTGTGCATTAATTACTGACGTGCGCAGGAAACCCACTTGGAATGACGCTGCACAACGCGCAGCCGCATTTAAACGAAATAAACAACTTAACAAAAATACGACAATTTCCTTTTTCTTTTCTTTCCTTTTAGTGCAGCGCCCTGCATGCAACGCATACAGCACACTACACTGGGGGGACTTGAAGAGATAGGGAACCGCGCAAGCGCACGGGCCCACATCTCCACATATGCCGACACAACAAGCCTACGTGGGCTTCTAGAAAGCGGCGCGGGGTACCTCGTAATGTGACAGCTAATAACCGACAGGAAAGGGACATCCAGCCAATAAGAGACGTCCATTCCCTGCTCCATGATCGCCTGCAGGTACGAGGTACAGAATAGTACAAGAAAGGACAGACAAAGACACGTGGACCAATAGCGAAGGAACAGCGCAACGAATGACAACGGCCTAATCGTACAACCAGCTGTCATTCTCCCCTCGACCAATCACAGAAGACCTCAGGTGGCCTATAAATACCCTATGAGGTCAGACGAAGGGGGAGGAGAGAATTTATAGAGAGAGCTGCGAGAGATAGATTATAGTTGAAACGCTGTAATAATCTTATAACAGTGTCTTGTAACTTGTCCTGATAAATAAGAAGTCCGTTCTTTCACATTATTAGTTCATTATCATTGTTATATCTCGATTATTAGATTGGTGTTTCTTCACCCACTTTACACTAGACAATCTTCTTGACTTTAATTAACTTATAAAATGTGTTGACCCATTGATTTAGCCCAACATCACCCATGTGCTTCGCTTGACGTGGCTTGGATCGAGTCACTGACTCGGTTCACTCACTTTGTCGGATGCGATATTATTTTTAACCAGGTCCGTTTTTGTTAGTGCCGGGATGACATCTGAATTTTCGGCAGGACCGTGTTAAGCTTCTTACACTGGCGAAGCTTAGTTGGGGCCGGCGGAGGCGGCCGACCCCCCCCGAATTTTCGCGTAGAAGTGCCAATTATATAGTATTCGTATATAAAATTTTGGAAATATAGGGTTTCGACCCCCCGAAACTGGTTTTCGACTCCCGAAACTAGTAACTTCCGACTCCCGAAACTAGTAACTTCCGACCCCCGAAACTAGTGACTTCCGACCCCCGGTGACTTTCGACCCCCCGAACCTTCGGGTCAAGCTTCGCCACTAGCTTCTTATGGCCCAAAGCGCATAATAATTTTGTGACTCTTTTTGTTAAAAAATATTTGCTTTTAATACCATGATTCTATTAGAGATGCATAAAATTCTCCATGTTATTAATTGTATATTTTGAATATGTATTCCAAATCAAAGTCTAAGTCATAGTCTAGTCAAAGAGTTGTATTACTATTAATGGTAGGCTAGATTATGTCTCTTTCTCATTGTATATATATAATGTATGAATTATGAATAAAATGTGGTTGATCATTCTCTTACATGGTATCAGAGCATTATCTCCAACGAGAAAGCTCTTGATCCTATCAACATGGGAACCATCACCCATCACCCCTAAATTTCTTTTCACACTACTGCGATCCCCACCATATCTATCTAAAGCTCCCCTTCTTCAACAATTCCGTGATCACCACCACCCCTAAATTTCTTTAAAACATCCCCTACTATTTCTTTTAATCATCTCTCCAACATCTCCAAAACTCACATCTACCAACATCTTCAAAACTCTAATCTCATCCCCTCAGCAACATCAACCTACCTAACTATTACACTTTGTTAATCCTTCAAAGTTCCTACATAACTTATTCTCCTTCTGCCTGGTTTTGCAAAACCTAAAATCCTTTTTTTGTGCCACAACCTTTGTGTTACGGACAAACTGTATCTCTAATCTTCTATCACCTATTCCGTTTACCCTCTGATCATTCTCTCTATTTCTCTTTTATGGCTTTTAACTATCTCTATTTCATCCATATAAGAGATGCACCAAATTCTCTTTTATTCATATTCTTCACCTAGAATATTTAAAAAAAAAAAAAAAAACAAAAATGTATTTTCTCTTGATTCAGCTGCTTAATCAACTTCATCTTTCTTTACATCTCCAACTTCATCAACTTCTTCTCTTTCTCAAACAACAACATCATCTACTTCTACACAAGATTGGACTTATTCCAAGGCCGTCCATCTTGCAGGGGCATATTAGAGATGCACCAAATTCTCTATGTTATTAATTGTATATTTTGAATATGTATTCCAAGTCAAAGTCTAAGTCACAGTCTAGTCAAAGAGTTGTATTACTATTAATGGTAGGCTAGATTATGTCTCTTTCTCATTGTATATATATAGTGTATGAATTATGAATAAAATGTGGTTGATCATTCTCTTACAGATTCAATATACCACAACTTCAATGTCAACAATCTGAAAGTCCAAATTTACCTATATATGTAGATTTTTTTTAGAATCTGGGGCCTTAAGAAAGTGAGACCCTAAAGCCCTAGCTTTATTTCACTCCCCCCTTAGCTTTATTTGGGTTGCGCCGGTTCATATAAATTAACATTAGACTATCTACTATCACAATCCAACTTTTCATTAATATGAGGTAATGGAATGGATGAGGGAATAGAATAGAAGAGGTAATGTAATGGAATGGACAAGGTAATGGAATGGATCATTACCATTCCATATCTTGTTTGGTTGCTATGTGGGAATGAAACAAAACATCACTTTGTGTTGTTGGATAGGTAGGAAAAGACGAAGGAATAAAATCAGCGGTGAGTGGTTGTGGTCGGTGGTGGTGAAGGTGGGTGGTGATATGTGGCGGTAGCGGCAGTGGAAGGTAGAGGTGGATGGCCGTGATGGTGGGTAGGCGACGATGGTGAGTAGTGGCAGTGGTGGGTAGCATGGTGGTGGTGGTTGATATCGGTGATGATGTGTGACGGTAGCGTGGTGGTGGGTGGTGGTGACGACGACGGTGGTAAGTGGTGGCGATGGGTGGAGGTGGATGGCATGATGGTGGGTGGGAGACGATAGTGAGTAGCGACGGTGGTGGGTGGCGGCGGTAGTGGTGGGTAAAGAAAATTGTGGTGAGTGACAGTGGGAAATGGTGGAGGCGGCGGTGGGTGGATGACGGTGGTGGGTGGCGTTGGGTGGTGTTGGATATCGGTGGTGGTGGGTGGGTGAAGGTAGTGAGTAGCGGTGGTTGGAGGCGGCAACGATGACGGTGGTGAGTTGTGACGGCGGTGGGCGACGATGATGGGTGGTGGCGGCAGCGGTGGTGACGATGGTGGTGGGTTATGGCGTTGTTAGTAAAGGGTGAATAAGGGATGAAATGAAAAAAATAATATGGGGGTGGATGGAATGGTTTTGAGGGAATGGAATGTCTTGTGAAATGGGTGATTCCATTCCTTTAACCAACCAAACACACTATTTTTCATTACCTCTTAATGGTTCATTCCATTCACCATTCCATTCCATCATACCAAACGCTACCTAAATAACTAATTTCTCCCTCTTCCACCTACATAACCTAACCCAATCTATTTCTCACTCACATTCACAACTCAACCTAAACCAATATTATATTAAGTAAATTGATTTATAATTATTATTTATTTTCTAAAAAAACATTAAAATAATTTTTTATTTTGAAACTAATTAATTATTTTTATTTATTATTTATATTTTAATATAAGAACAAACAAATATTCTATAAATAAATAAAATTAAAAATATTAAAAAAACACATAATATTAAACATAATAAAATATAACTGAACATAATCACACATATATAAGATCCAAACTATTTAATTAATCATCACTAGAAAACTTTTGTCATGTATGCTTAATCTGTTCGTTTTTAGAGCGATATGAGCTTCTCTATTACGAAGTTGTTCCCTATTTGCCATATAATTTGACAGGCTTGCAATTCGTTTTGTAGAGTATTGAAAAGGTTGTTCATCATCTTCAACAGAGCTTCTTTGTTGACGGTTTGTAGATTAAATTTTTTAACATTTTTCTTGAATAAGTTAAATGTTAGATTTTTTGGATAATTAAATTTATAAAAAAATATACTAAACCACTTATAAATTAACATGTTGGGATAAAATGAGATAATATTTAAAATAACAACTAATACTAATTAATATAAAAATAACAAAAAAGTGATGATATATAATATATATAAAACAATTTAAATAACGCAAAAGTAAAAAAGTATACATATTTAATAGTTCAACCGATTGCAACCTTTGGTTGCAAGGGTAAACCAGTCGTCAAATTTAGATGACATTTACATTTCCTGTTTTTTAATTGTAAAAAAATATAGCGTTAGCTTGTCATTGAGGTTTTTGTTCACGACAGTGTATAGCGTTAGCTTGTCGTTGCAATTTGTAAAACAGAGTGTTACAATGAGTTTTTTTAGGTAATCATAACCCTAAAAGTAAAAGATTGTAGTCCTTTATCGGATCCGATACTCATTTTTTTGTTTTTGTTGTAAACAAGTCTAATAGCAAGAATATGAGAAGAGATAATAGGGAGAGAAAGAGATATTTTATTATTAATTGGCGTGTCTAGAATAATACATTGTCATGACTATATACAGGAGAAACACATCTTGGAAAACAACTCAACACATATTATGAATTGATAATAATTTTATAATAGATTTATAACAGTTTTTAATTTGTTTTTCAAACATAACATGAATGAGAAATTGTAACTTCATTTATAAGTAGAAAATCTCCATTGGCTTGACCATCTTTTCTTAAAAAACTTGGAATATCTTGACCCATTGACTCACTAGTCACTACAATCTCACACATGTGCTGTGATGTGCTTCACTTGAGTCACTGACTCGGTCCACTCAGTTAAACACCCCACCCCTATCTTTAACCCTTTATATATACTAACCCCAACCCAACTAAGCTTACAAACATATTCTTGTTCTGTTCTCTTGTTCTGTTCTAAAGCTCAAAAGCCTGCACCCTTTTCTTGTATTCTCACACAGATCTCTGCATATTCAACACAAAAAGACATGAAGGTACCAAATTTCACTATTCACATGTTTTACACATAAAATCTCACATGGGTTTTTAATCTTTTGTTTAAATCTTCAATCTTTTTACAGAAAGTTGTGTTGAAATTGGACTTCTTGGATGAAAAAATCAAGCAAAAAGCCATGAAAAACGTCTCTAGTCTCACAGGTACTGAAAAACTACATAAATCCATCATTTATTCATCTGGGTCATAATAATTTACAATTTTAAACCAAACCCAGATCTTAAATTATAACATGAGTTGATAAAACAAAACACAGGTGTGGATTCAATATCAATGGACATGAAAGACAAGAAGCTGACAGTAACAGGAGACATAGATCCAGTGACAGTTGTGTCAAAGCTTAGAAAGATTTGTCACACAGAGATAGTATCAGTTGGTCCAGCAAAGGAGGCAGAGAAGAAAGATGATGATAAAAAGAAAGAAGAAGCAAAGAAGAAAGAAGAAGAGAAAAAGAAAGAAGAAGCAAAGAAGAAAGAAGAAGCTAAAAGGAAAGAAGAAGCTTTGAAACTATATGCAGCTGCAGCTGCACAACAGCATCATCATCAGCAGCCATACCCTTATTATAATTATCATCATCAACAGCAGCAGCAGCAGGTGCCTTATAGTTATGAGTATAATCATCCACCAACACCATACTATACTAAAGTTGTTCATGATGAGCCTTCTAATTGTGTTATTTCATAATATTGTGTGAGTGGTCAAATCTGTTGGTGAAATTCATGGGCCAGATCTTGGAAGTTGAGTTTGCTGCTGTTTTTTTTAGTAATGTAAATCATATCTTTAATTATATTGTAGTAATTATTATTGGGTTTAAGTTTTAAGAGGTTATATTTAAGGTTAAGTTGTTTGCCAGATAAGGGATTGTTTGAATCCAGAGTAGTGAGGCATTGGTGACTTGTGCTTTATGTATTAGTAGTTGTATGGTGAATGATTTACTCTAGTTTGGTAAGTGTAAGATGAGGGATGGTTGTAAGTTGTGATCTTGTCTTTTAGCCATCATAATTTTGAAAAAGGTTGTTAAAAAGTTTATGATATGAAGTTTTGTATAAATTAGCCAACTAGGTGTGTCAGCATTTGAGGAGTTACATGTGAATAGAATGTGTTTACTACAAAGATACATCAAGAGAACCGTAATGAATATGGTTATGTAGTCTTGATTAAATGTAGCAAGAGTGAGAAAATTGACTTGGTTATTCAGTTGTGTAGTTAAGTATATATATATTTAGGGTCTATTTTGTATGAGGTAATAGAATGGATGAGGTAATAAAATGGATAAGGTAATGGAATATCATTATCATTCTATGTATTGTTTGGTTGTCATGTGTGAATGAAACAAAATATTACTTTGTGTTGTTGGATAGGCAGGAAAAGACGAAATAATAAAATTGGTGGTTAGTGGCGGTGGTGGATGGTGGTCAGTGGCGGTGATGGTGGGTGGTGATATTTGGCGGCAGTGGTGGTGGCGAAGGTGGAAGTGGATGGCAGTGATGGTGGGTGGGCAACGATGGTGAGTAGTGGCGGATGGCCGTGAAGGTTGGTGGGTGGTGGTGACAGCGATGGTGGTGTGTATCTTGCAGTTTTCTACTTACAATGAATATATATTTTTACGTCGTATATTCCTTTGTGTTCATACTTGTAGAATTTTAATGATAAAAAGTAAAAAGTAAAATCCCATGTCATTTAATATGTATCTTTCTTCACGGCGTCCTTTTCATCATTTTCATGAGCTCGCTACCTATGATGCCAATAATGATAACGATCTTATATATTTGATTGTCGTTTTGTAATTAGCAAATGATCTATAAATTGTGACGTTTTACCTATCTATACAATATATATCAAAAAATAATTCAACCATGGAATGTTACTCAAAATTATAATGCCAAATGTCATTCCTAAATGTATAATGACAACAAACATGCAAATTTAATATCTAAAAGCATAATTAGCAGACCTCACTTACAAATTTTTAATTAACATGTCATTTTCATTGTAGAAAACGATATATCAGAAACGTCCAATATGAACACACCTATATGTATGATCTATTGTACTGTGTGGTAACCACTTTGTATTATTTATTATATAAATTGGATTAAATGTGTAGATTTCAATATGTGTAATATTTATCTATAAAAATATAGTATATAAAATTTATACTTCTAAGAAAAATATTCTAAAAGAAATGAGATAGAATCAAAGTAGCAGTGAAGGAGAGAAACAAAGCAATTTTTTTTAATGTTAATACACGAAGTTTTTGGGGAATAACCGTAATAAACGAACAATAACGGATAACAGAAATCTCTGAAGGCACGTGATCGCTTTCAGATTGAATCAATTCGACTGTTCCATCGAATATTCAACCGGATACAATCAGAGATCGAGAATTTTCTGTATGTTGTATCTGAGATTATGAGAACCAGAGAGATTGATCAAGAAGGAGAAGAATTCGTAATGAAATTTTGGGGCCAGAAACTGCCTTTTAGGCAGTTTTCCAATGGTTTCAACTTTGCCAAAATTAGTCCCTCTATTTCCGAAAATTAAATTTCCAATCAGAGCTCGACCCCAGCCAGGGGCTCTGCCCCTTGGACCCTGCTCCCAGGGGCGCTGCCCCCGGACTCCGTTCATTAGGGGCTTCGCCCCTAAGTTCATAATAAATTCAAATAGGCGTGCACTCCGCACCACCATACCTATATAATGTATTATTATGAACATATTGATCAAACAGTCAATCCAATTACACTAAAATATCCAACAGTTTTATTATAGTTGTCAACATAATATTGATTATGAAATGAAAGCATATCATAAACGAAAGTAGAGTTTGACTCTCGGAAGGGCAGCTTTGGGAGGGGGGAGGTTGCTGTCGTGTATGCAAAAAGTAAAGAAATTATTGAATTTTAAGGATTTTTTTTTTTTTTTTTTTGGTAAAGAGAGTATGATATACTATTTTGTTTTATAAAAGGCCATACTCTTTTAGCTATATAAAGTCATTAATAGAATAGCGGCCCTCGCAACTCACTACTTTTAGCTCTATAAAGAGTCGAGTCGAGTCGCCTCTATTCGAAGAGATCGTAGCAGTTATGTATTTTAAAAACTAGAAACTCGTAATTCCATAGAAGATATAAGAGAATGATCAACCACATTTTATTAATAATTCATACACACTATATATATATACACACACACAATGAAGAAAGACATAATCTAGTCTATAATTAATAGTAATAAAACACTTTGACTATGACTATAACTTTGACTTTGACTTGAAATACATAATCAAAATATACAATTAATTACATTGAGAATTTGGTGCATCTCTATTATGCCCCCGCAAGATGGATGGCCTTGGAATAAGTCCAATCTTTTATAGAAGTAGATGATGTCGTTGTTTGAGCAAGAGAAGAAGTTGATGAAGTTGAAGATGTAAAGAAAGATGAACTTGATTAACTAGATGAATCAAGAGAAAATACACTATGTTTTTTTTAATACTGCACGTGAAGAACATGAATAAAAGAGAATTTTGTGCATCTCTTATATGGATGAAATATAGATGGTTAAAAGCCATAAAAGAGAAATATGGAAGAATGATCAGAGGGTAAACAGAATAGGTGATAGAAGATTAGATGTACAGTTTGTCCGAAACATAAAGGTTGTGGCATAAAAAGAATTTTAGGTTTTGCAAAACCAGGCGGAAGGAGAATAAGATATGCATGAACTTTGAAGAAGTAACAAAGTGTAATAGTTAGGTAGGTTGATGTTGCTGAGGGGATGAAATTAGAGTTTTGAAGATGTTGGTAGTCATGTGAGTTTTAGAGATGTTGAAAATGTGATAAAAATGGTAGGGGATGTTTTAAAGAATTTTAGAGTTGTGGTGATCACGGAATAGTTAAAGAAAGGGAGCTTTAGGTAGACATGGTGGGGATCGGAGTAGCTGAAAAGAAATTTAGGGGTGATGGGCGACGGTTCCCATGTTGATAGGATCAAGAGCTTTCTCGTTGGAGATAATGCTCTGATACCATATAAGAGAATGATCAACCATATTTTATTCATAATTCATACACTATATATATACACACAATGAAGAAAGACATAATCTAGCCTATAATTAATAGTAATAAAACACTTTGACTATGACTTGAAATACATATTTAAAATATACAATTAATTACATTGAAAATTTGGTGCATCTCTATTAGAAGATGCTCAAAACCGCTAGAGTGATCTTAGAGCGAGTATCAAAAGTGTCTGGAACTGACATCTGCTCCATATTAGAATCCAATAGCTTTAAAGATTCTAACGGGGTTAATCATCATCAATCCTGCAAATCATCTGTTAGGGGCTCATCTGATTGGGGCTTGAACAAAATTCAATGCGAAACTCATGAGAAGTAACTTGGTCATCTTTAGTAAGTTACTTTAAACGTAACTTGGTCATATAAATTCTTGTGTCATGATATCATATCATAAACAGCTTTACGTTTATTTAATTCTTGAGTTAATTAGTTTTACCCTGATTTAGTTGTCAAATACATCCTCTTCTTTTCATCGTCTCTCATTGGATGATTAAGATATTAACCGCCATCATTGATGTAGAATTTCGTCCACAAACTATGTATTTTATTTCATTCCACATTATTGAAACATTATCTTACATGACGTATGTATTATATATATACAAATACTAAAATTTGATGTGAGTGCGATTTACTGTTTCGCTCAATACAAGTCGCTGAAGCGGCGTACAAGTCATTGAAGCACCAGTCCTTCATATATCCTTCCTCTTTATCTTTCTACCTGCACCGTCTCATATGTTGTTTCTGTGTCGGTTCTAGGTCGCCGGCGATCGTCCCCCTCTTCTTCCTGCTTTGTTGTTAGAGGACTGACGCTGTTGCCATCAAAACAATCGCTCTAAGCGTCCGTGCCTCTTACGGGATTGACTGGTGTCGGCGTATTCCGGTTTGTTGGGTTGTTTCTTTGTAATCGATGGTGGTTGGTTGGTGCCGTCGGTGTCTTTCTCGCTATGAGAGCATCTTCATCTTATGCGACTCTACTGCTTTGTAAAGCCTCTATCTATGATGTGTCTGCTTCAAGCCACGTCCCTGCCGACGTTGTTAGGGCTTTCTGCTTTGGAGGTAAGATTACAAACGTCATCGTTTCTACTGTCTTATACACTTTGCTTCCACAATTGCCGCCCTACCTCCCCTTTGGATAGTCGTTGTCGGTGACCAAATAGCTTTTCTGATGTCATAATTTTAGGGCTTCTCCACCCCTGTTTACAGATCTATGCTTTTGTTTCTCCTTTGGTTGGTGTGATGGCAGAATTATATGTGCTGATGGTGGAGGTTGTCGACAGGATGGTTGGCGTTATGTTCAGTCTTCGTCTTCAATGCTT
This sequence comes from Ambrosia x helenae, assembly GCA_030844895.1. Taxonomy (NCBI): domain Eukaryota; kingdom Viridiplantae; phylum Streptophyta; class Magnoliopsida; order Asterales; family Asteraceae; genus Ambrosia; species Ambrosia x helenae. The sequence goes on from CM061232.1 coordinate 9,347,359, forward strand.
CAAACGATTATTAATTTGTGGGTGTTTCTCAACCATGTGTTCTGTGCTAAAGTCTGTAAAAGCTGAAAAAATCACATGGCCACTGTGTGGCTAAAACAATAGAGAGAGAGTTCTTAGGAAATGATGAAATAGCTATACAAATCAACGACATGATTTTATACTCATATTTAGTTCTTATGAAAGTATTGTTAAAACCGAATCCCTTATAGAAATTCATCATCATGAGGCCAAGGCTAAATCTTTGTGTGATTTTGATTTGTTGGTTTACGGTTACGCATCAATGCGTCGATCAGATACAATCCATCTCTTTTGACATTTTCAATTTTTGCTTAACTTACGGTGACGATTGTTGATAACAGGAAAGGAATTTCTGTAAGTGTTTGTTCCCCCTTCTTATTCGAGGTGTACGAAAGTGCTACATAAACCTTTACCCCTCCGAGATGTCGCGGGTTCAGTGAGTTGATGTTTCTTTGGTTGTGTATGACGACTTTTCCCCTAATTTTGGCTTTTCAGTTGATGCCGTTGCCGCTGGCTTTCGAACCGTCTCAGGAATTAAGCAGTTAATTTCTGTTGTGGTTGCTACTTTTGCAGGTGACGCTTTGGTTTCTTTGTTATCTTGGGGTGCTAAACCTAAATCGACAACGGACGACAATAGTGTGTTCAAGACCGCGATTTGGTCTGAAAGTGGTGGGTTTTGTCTAATTCTCGCAACTTAAAGGGTAGTTTCTTTTGTTTTTTCTTCATATTTCATATTTCATATTTTTGGTTCTTTGTGCAGTTAAAGGAATAATATGCATATGCAATAGTGTTATGGTGTCATAATAAGGAGACAACAACTCTCGATTGGGTAGTTTGGGAGGTGATCACTGGAGCAACAACATCCACATCCTTCTTTCGGACTTTAGGAAGCTGATGCTTTCAGTATTTTGATGTCAATTTCTCCTACCCTTGATTCATCTAGGTATAAAGGCCAAGCTGGCGAGTACCCTCTGCATAATTGACATTAGATTTTGTATATTCTGTGTTAAGTTCAATGTGGGTATCAAGATTTTTTTTGTGATTTTAATACAGAACTCATGTGTTGTTCCTGTTTGTATTTCAGTTGTTAATTGTTCTTTACCCAGGAAATAAAGCAGTTTTAGGTGGTTGCAGGGAATACACACACCGGTGCACCATATTTCTCTATGATTTCGACTCCCAGAAATCTGGAAGATGTTTGGGTTATAAATTGAATTTAGATAAGCTCATTCTCTCTTTTAGATGCTTGCGTTTCATAAATGATAATTTTGACTTCTTGGATCGTATTTGTATTATTTTGAGTTAGAGCGTTGAAGTTTGATCTGATACTTTTCAAAGATAACAAGACGATGGCAGTACAGTCGTTCTACATTGTGAAAAACTACATACCATTACCTCCAAAAAAGAAACTGTTAGGCTGTTTCACACCAGGCTATGCTCAGGATTGGAAAGAGCACAACCTTGGAAAGCGTCGACAACAGCATACCAGATTATTAATACACCTTTGCATCATACACCGACCTAGAGAGCCGAACAAGAGCACCAAAAAAGCTTATGAGTAAGACACCAAAACCCTTTAAACCAACAGTTTATGTATAAACCATCTCTAACTCTATAACGCATGAAACGCAGACACATAGGCAGAATAGAAAACAACTATGCCAGGATGACGAGCATAGGAAAAAGACTCAAAAAGCTTACCATCCGGGATGAAAGGTACACGGTCCCATCTACAAAGCACACTTACCATCTGAAAAAAGACTAACTAAACTTTTCAAATTGCAGTGACAAAGAGCTGACCGTTTGGCTGCAACAATCATCATTGTTTGCTTTTTCCTTCTTCGGGTTAGCCCCTCGACGCCTTATAATGTTAGCATCATGTTCTTTGCGTTTCTATGTGGTGTTGTATTTCTAAAGGTTTGACCGGCGTTTCTTTAGGTGTCGCATAACATAGCACAATTTAGGTAGTTGTTTAAAAAAAGTTCTTTCTCAATAACAAAGTGTTGACTTTAAAGCATTAAAGAAAAAGCATATCTGGTATCTTATTTTGGCCAACTGCTAGAACAAAAATTCTGGATTGGGCCTAAAAAATAAACCTGCTTCACTGGGTTCACAAATGAAACACCTTCACTTTTTACTAACTTTGACCAATTGCCTTTTCAATTCAGGGAAGATTAGGATTTCAACATGGACATTTGACCTTGGCTCTTGGCGATGCATCTGTTTTTGATAAAACCAAACGAGAAACTAATCTGGTAGTGGAAGGCGTGGCAGTCGCGGTACCGCCGTCCTGCCATCCTCTACGTTTTATTACTGTCATTCAACGATTACAATTTCTTTTTGTGCCTACCTTTTATTTTGCTTTAATGGTGTGTACATAACTTAACTCATGAAAGTATATTAAAACTTATTACTTTTGAATGTCACAAATGCCCAACGTCTTCAATTCTCAAATGGATAAGTACAGAAAATACCAATGAACTTTAACTAAGGTTCTGTTGTTACCTGCCTGCTTTTGGGTGCATTGTGTCTTGCGCAAAACTACTCTGTATGCCACGTCGAATTACAACTTCTGGTTGCAAACTCTCACGTGTTAGGCAGTTACTGTTTCGCTGACTACAATTGCGAAGGTGGTACGTTTTGACCCGTCATATGCTGTCGTTGCAACGTGCGCCGGCTAAATATGAGGCAATAACCCCTTTGCCCCCGCCGCGGCAACGCGCGGCGGGTATAAAACTAGTTGGAAACAAATTACAAATATGGTCATAGAATTTATAATTTGTTTTTAAATTATCCTTTAGGTAGACATATGTGGATTGAACGATTATAATATTAGTTATTAACCATTGTAACTTTATGGTTTTGTAAACACCGTTTGGAGGATGTCCCCTTTACTAGCCTTGCCTTAAAGACAACAAAGTGTGGTAGGGAGGTAAAGGGGCGTAGAGCGACACGTGTCTGTCACGTCAACAATAGGGTTTTGGCGTTTTGCTCTCCAAACCTAAAAATCATGGGGTGTTGGGGCGTGATGGAGGAAGCGTTTTTGGTTTTCCTTTTTTCAATTTTTTTCTTTTAAAACCATGGGCTATTTTCACCACAAACCAACTTGTGCCACGTCATCATCATCATTGCCCCCACTCCGGCTTCTTCTCCACGCCACCATACCATTTGATAATATCAAATGGTGTGGTGGCATGGAAAGGGAGTGGCGAAGCTTGACCCGAGACTTCGGGGTGTCGGAAGTCACCAGGGAGGGTCGGAAATCACTAGTTTCGGGGGGTCGAAACCGTATATACCAAAAAATTTCTATGCGAATATTATATAATCGGAACTTCTGGACGAAAATTGGGGGGAGGGGGCGGCCGGGCCCCTTATTTTTTATATAAATGGTTAAATGCTATAGGGGGTGTTCATGAGTTTATCAACTTAGAGTTATATTGGTTTAGGTTTCTTGATGTGAGACTTTTGATAACCAAATCAAACACCGAATCATACTGGATCCAAATATGGCCAAACCAAACAAAACACTATATTCTAAATCAGTTTAAAGTATACAATATTTGTGTAAAATTTTGGAATCCATTATTTAGTAATATATGCGAACTTTATTATTGGTCCAATAGTAAACAATAACAAAGGCAGTCCTTTCTACTTCTTCATTTTGTACCTCGGCTTGAGGTTTCTTAAAACTTAAAACATATTATCGAATTTGATTTCGGTACCGAAAACCTACTTCAGTTAAACTTTAATTTTTAGTTTTCTTGTTTCAAGCTAAAATACATACACAGCTAACTGAATATTAATGATTATTTACAAGTGTGCTTATATTTGTTGGTTAATTTGAAAACAAATCAATTCATTTTTTTTTCTTTTTCACAAAATGATTTCACCTCACAGACGCCATCCTCTAACATGTTGTTCCACGTCACTCCATGAGCGACTATGTGTGTCCAATTAGAGATGTTCTAATATCTCAATTCGTTTTATTTAATATATTGTTATTTTAAGTTTTAACAATATATTTTTTTATTAATACTAGACAAAGAAAACAAAATGGCAAAATATGCTATACCAAAACCAAATTAATCTATTCTTAATCCATGAACCCATCTAACTCATCTGATCACATCTACTTTATTTTATCAAAAGTTAGTCAAAATTTACTAGTTTAAGTCAAGTGAAGGTCAAATTTTCTTTCATTTTGTGGAATTGCTGACTTGGTGGGAATCTGTATCTCAATTATTCACTAGGAGAGATGTGCTTTAGTTGAATATTAATTATTAGCTTTCCCACTTAACTAACACGTGAACTTATTATTATTTTTTATTTATTTATTTTTTTTAACGGCTAACAAACGATGTCCCAACTACCTGTGGTACCACCATTTGGTTAAAAAAGCACTCCATATGCTCATGGGTGAAGACACCTCCTAGATGCATGCCCACAAGTAGCGTTGGGTAGCCAAAACTCCCCACGCCACCAGTTCAGGGGAAAACCTGACCCCCACCCGCCCGAAGTCACAGCAATGGAAAATCTATAAAACCCAGTTGGATCAAGGATTGAAACTGACACCTCAAAAAGGCTAAGCTCTCTTATTAATCCATCGTTAGTAAAACAACAGTTTCATTTAAATTTGCTTGAATGTTAGTTGGTCATTTTCGTTTTATACAATAAATATTTATGTTTGAGCTCTATGGAGTATGGTTACGAGCAAAATTGAATTGCGCTAATTTTAATATTATTTTATTGGTTTCATGAAATAATCATGTGGTGGCGTTAACACCTGAAAGACAAAGGGTAAATGCACTAAATCGGCCTTTATCCCGAAAACTAAGTGTTTTGTGAGTTATGTTTAAGGCTTGATGCAAAACTAGTACCAAGTCAGTGGACTCACGGTAATTAGTCTCTCTATTCCTATGGGGTAGAGGTAATAGTTACCCTCATCAAACCCTACCTTAACTTTGTTATTGATGAAATTTACTGAGTATGATGATGACTTAAATATGTGATTTTTTGGTTGTGTATATGCTTTTACTCCTATAATCCCTAAAAAATTTTGATTATATAACCGAGAGATACACACATCTATATATGATAGGATGTCTCTGTCACATTACTTAAGTCAGTATTAATAGAAAAGAGTATGATATATAAGTGGATAGTCGACTCTTAAGCTCGTGTTTTCTAACTAAATATGTAATTTATTTTCTAACGTATGTATTAGGTATAACACAAACAAAAGAAAAAAGAAATGACTGCTTAGTGATTTTTATTGAAATATTTTGATCAAGAACATTTGAAAGATGTGAAACTTTATATACATTTTTGTAAAAGTATGTGCATTTTAACTTTTTATTACCTAAAAGAGAAAAATATACAAAATTTGATAGAAAAGAAACACTGTTAATTAAAATCAATAAAGTTAGCGTGTTCAAAACTTCAAAAAGCTACAAGTGGGTATTTATTTAATTTCGTGCTATATAACAAACAAATGATATGATTGAAAAGATGACATAGTATATTTTTATATTTCATGTCCTTGTGTGGATGAATCTCTTTGTTGTCCAACCATAAAAACATAACTCAAGATTTGATTGAACCTTTTGGATTTATTATGACAAATATTTCTAAAAGAGCACCTTCTATGCAACTACCTAAACACCTTCTGATGGAGTGGTATGGGGGCTTAATAATAGGTGACTTGGGCCTAATGGTCAAAATTTTGAGCCTTGAAGGATACCAGGTTTTACCGATTATTTACTATCGTGTGTTCAGGCGGATGGTTGGTCGGGTTTTCCCTGGATTGGTGGACAGTGGTGGATCCAGTAATTTTTTTTCACTGGGTTCCTTTTTAGGTGTTTCAATTTCATACGACCAAGCATAAAAATTTCGGGTCGGTTCAAGGGTTCGAGTCGGTTTGGCGGTTCGGGTCAGGTAAAGTAAGGTTCATAATAAAAATACGATACAATAATGAAAAAACATTGACATTAAAATTTAAAGCACGTAATATAAATGCGATTGTCTTTAAGGTTAAAAAACATACCTATTGACGAGGAGGCCGGAGTGGGGTTGGCCGGTTGGGTTTGGAATAGCAAGCTCACCACCCTTCTCGGCACAACTTCTTGCTAGAAGATAACGAGCAATGTTCCTTTCTTTGTCCGTTGTTACAGACCACTAACATAAACCAAGTGAAGTGCAAAAGATAATAGACCAAAAATGTAATAAATAGATAACCGTTTATTTCCATCATCCAAATAGGAACTTGGATATCCATTTTAGTACCCATCTACATTCACCTATCAACAAGAATCAAGGAATTGTTCATAAGTAGAAATATATTACATGAAAAGATTAAGTGGCATAACAATAATACAAAACACTAACATTTAGATGCATACATTGAAATGTCTATTTTTTCAAAGTTAGCAAACATGGACAAATAATGCATAACATTCCAAATCATGTATCATCCAGCACCACAATAATAACAAAAGATTCTACAAGTAGTGGCAAAGAACCAAACCCATTGTCATGTTTATTGAGGCATTTCATCATACAGTTGGTAGGCAATAGTGAATCAATCAAAAGATAACATGACTGATATTTATACAGAAAACTCACATGGATTTTGCAGCGACTGATATTTATTTAGAAAACGCACCCGCGGCGGATGGAGGTGCAACCGTTAGCCGTGGAGGGATGGCGGGATCTTTTATATTTTAACCCTAATTTTGGTTCTAAATTAAAAATACGAAATAAAAACCTGATGTGGGAGTCGAACTCGTGATCTCAGGTACAGAATGTAGCGGGTGTTACCAGTGTGACACTCGTGTGGTTTGTTTATGGGTTCCCCGTAATATATTTATGGGTTCCTACAGATTTTTTTATATATGTTTTCATTAAAAATTTCGAACCGACTGGGTTCCTGGAAACCCGAACTCATGTGAATAGATCTGCCCCTGTTGGTGGACCTGGGCGCCCTATGGGTATCCTGAATTCGTCATAAATGGATTCTCACGTAAGCCCGTGACAACTTTGTTGGCCTTTCAAAAAAAAAAGGGACGTTCGTCTTTTGTGCAGGAGAGAGGGGAGAAGTTCGCGAGCACATGCCCTACACGTGAAGAATTACGAGAGGATGAAAGAATTCGTTGATTTATGTTCGGGTAGGGAGGGCAAACACCAACATTTGCAAGACTGTTCATTGTTGCATGTCCGTTTGAGATGGCCTAAATGAGTAAATGTATAGTGTTTATATTGAGTAAAACTTAACATTTAACATACATAAGAGTACAATCAATCATATGATAAAACAGAAATCCATAAGCATAACATGAACAAATCAAAGTACAAAAATCAAACTATGTAAGAAACTGAGAACACTCATTCTCTACGAAGGTACGTATAGAATCAAGTACAACAATTATATAAAACTTTAAATCGACACACAACCTTAGATCGATAGAATAGTGAAGTCAAGACTCGAGGGCAGTATGGACTAATAAAGTCAATCTTAGGTCGATAGAATAGTGAAATTTATATCTTTTAAGTATGTTGCTTTGACATTTATTATCCTTAGATATTATTATGCTTTTTAACGACGATATTATGATGTTTTTTTTATGATGATATTATGATGCTATAACAAAAAAAAAGTAGCAACTAAAACAGTACTTCTTATGTGAATGTTATGGAAATGTAGAGAGTGAAAGGAAAAATGTAGACTATCATTAAAGTAACAAAGCAAGGCTTTAGACTTACTATATGTATGTGAATTATGTACATTATCTCTATGATAGAATCATTTCATTATTGCTTAATTACTGTAAAGAGATTCAAACCAAACGATTCAATTAAAGGCATTAAGCATACATGACGAGCAAATAACTAATGACATAAAAATTTATCCCAGGTTTTCCTTCAAAAGAGAGGTTTGTAGTACAATTCAACTTCTCATAATAGCTTTGACATTTATTAGAGCATTCACATTTGGTCCACCACCAAATGTATGTGAGTGTTTTATTCAAATTATATGGGGTGGATGCAAGTGGTTGTGAGTGGAGAAGAGATAAAATATTTTGTGGAAACACTGTTCACCCCTATAAATATTTTAATATTTTTGTAAGTGGTTGTGAGTGAGGAGAGAGAAAATATCTATATCTACTATCTAGACTATATTATAATGCATGAGGGAAGGGTATTTTAAGATGGTAATTAGGATTTATACACCCCCTATTTAGGATTCATACACCCTGGCCCACATCACATACCAATAGGAGACTGCCACATACCCCAGAATGTGATGTCACACCCCCAGAATGTGACGTCACATGGTGTATGAATCCCATAACCCTTTTAAGATACCCAAAAGTTAAGAACTAACTTTTCATTAACAACCCTAAAATGAGGGTAAAATAGTCATTCATACATTATTTACACTTTAATACCCTATCTTATTTACACTTTAATTCCCTAATTTTTTGTTAGTAATTACATTTTCCTCCTATCCCCTACAAAATTATAATTTCTTTTATTTAATTCTATCATAACTTTAAAACTATTATATTTTAAAAACATTCGAATATACCATGACGACCGGCTCATTTTTGTCGACGTGTCGGTGTTTGTCGTAGTCAATACCGATGTGTGGATTGAAATGTACAAGAAAGAATGGCTTATGTACAAGTGATTATTGCATTTGTATGTTTTAAATACTAACTAGATGAAAAGAAAAAAAATATGGATGTTGAATCATAACACTATTTCATGATCAAGTAAAATTCAAAATTGTAAAATTGGATTTGGTGTTAAATACTGTTCTGCCCAATAATGAAAAATTCACATAAATCAAATGCAACGATTTAAAAAACCAAACAGGGCACTCGAAATCTACATATCAGCTTTGGTGATTCTTAAAATATGATAATGTTGTTAAACATTATGGTTCATCCTTGCTTTGCCGGACAAATAATTTGTCACACGGTAACAAAACTGCAACACAAGATTGGGCTCTAAGAATGCTTTATCACGTTTGTTACTGATAGCTTCAATTGCAGTACCCTATTTAAATAATCAACATTAGCAATATGTGCATATGTATACGGGTATGCATGCATATATTAATAGGTATATACATAAATATAATTAACTAAAAGAAATCTCATTAAACTTTTAAATATACATAATTAGCTAAATATATAAAACTTTAAAATAATTAAGTTTAGAAAAAATATAAGAATGCACTGCAGATATTAATTGTAGGTAAATTTCTTTTAAAAATCTCAGCTGCATCAATTTGGTAGAAAACACATGATGCATGTTATATAACCATGTGATATAAACATCTATGTTAATAACAACAAAACTCCTTAATTGAAGGGGTTCTTTTTTACAAAGTAAACAAAAATGATAAATGCACTGAATTCGGTATTCACATAAAACACAATATTTTTTTACACTTTAGTCAAAGATAAACAAAATTTCCTAATTTAAAGGGTGGAAAAATCATCAATTTCAAAATTTAAACCATGTGCTAACCTACTAAAGTTGAACAAAATTTCATAATTTAAAGGGGTGGGAAAATCATGAATTTAAAAATTAAACCATGTGCTAACTTACTAAAGTTTATTCTATAAATACATACTAATGCACACATATTTCACTTGCTAAAATACGTAGGCATGAATACTAACTTCAAAAGTTGAAGCTTCTAATGTTGGTTATTTGTTAGTTTATGGTTTTCATTCGTCCCATTTTACTAATTATACCTTTTTATACATATCGTAATCATTTAAGTGTTAACTTCTTGGTTTTGCAGATTCATTTAGACAAAAAACATACGGAGATGAACAAACCAATGGCCATACAAGCGTCTAAAGTAGCGTCTAAGGTTGTATTTATTAATGTTTAGTTTTTTAATATTAATATGGTTGTTATTTCATATGGTATATTGTATGTGTTTTATTGCAGGATAATGGTGGTAATAGTGTTGAGATTATTTGCTATGGTGCAATGTTTACTCCCTACAAATCTAATCTTCAACATGAATTTAGTGAATAGGTAATATCAACATTTATTTCATCTTCTATTAACTTGTGTATTAAATATTTTTAATTTATTTTAAGGATCAGATGCATGAAATTAATAGGAAGAGATCCAAGAGGCTCTCTTAATGGAAATGGAGTCAACTTATTGATCTAGACAGTTCTGATGAAAATGACAAAGAAGACATATTTGATGACACTTTATATATGAGAAAATGGAGGAAACTCATCCCCACCAAAAGATGTAATAATCAAACATGGAGATATACAAAAAATTTCAGTGATCGTTCTTAATGACGAATGGTGGGCAGACAATATAGATGAGATCATGCAGACTTGGAACGTGTATGACTAAATTGATCTCATGATTCAAGTAGTTCACTAGCTTTTATTTTTCTCAACTTTTATGTTTATTAATACTAATTTTCCTTTCGTATATTACTTTATTTTATGAAATGTTTCTTAAAAGTACTTTACAATTTAAATGTTAAATCTTTTTAGTTACTAGACATGTGTAACGCTTATGACGTATATCCACCGCAATGATGCTACAACAAATAGTATACGAATTTGAAATAAGTACCGAAATAAAAAGTGTCACTCCCGCCGCATCGCGCGGGTTTCCTACTAGTAATAATAAAAGTATGAAAAAATATTATTATTTTAAGTATGAGAGAGAAGATTTATGGGTGGAGTAGTTATTTTTAGTGTAATTTGATGGAGAAGATTTGGTGGACCAAATGTGAATGCCCTTATACTTGAATATTATGATGCTTCAAAAAAAAAAAAAAAAAAAAAAAAAAAAAAAAAAAAAAAACCCAACAAAAGTTCCAGTAGCAAACTTAGCACGATCAGCAGTTGGACAGTTACACATATCAAACACCGACTCAATCTTCTCGAGCCACCTTAGCAATCCCACTGAAGCTGTGAGGCTTGCAGTCCATAAACATCTTGAAGGTACACGTAGGCTGCACCGGATGAGGCTGATTAACAGCATTACCTGAACCAACGACACCCAATTAGTCAACAGAAATACAACAATCAAGATATGGATAATAGTGGTAGCGATCAAATTACCACCAAGAGCCTGCTGAGCGGCCTGAAAAGCAGCCAGTGCAACATTCACTTGCTGCTGAAGCAGGTTGTTCAGCTCATCCTGGGTCATATTCACGTTACCATGACCCCCACCGCGACCACTGTCGCCACGACAACCAGTACGGCCACCTTGACGACCACCTCGAGCATCAGACATCTTCTGCCAAACACAAGAATAGAATACTCAGATTCATCACTAGTACGAACCACTAGTAATCACAAGAATTAAGATCTAGGTCCAATCCAAGACCATCAGTCCAAACATAGAGTCCACCAGGATTTCCATGCATCTCAGCTTATGATTTCGTGTGCACCCAAAATGATAAATTGTTCTACATGGTCCTCCAAATGTACTCCTAGTTGAAGCTTAAGTCATCGGATACTAACACCTAGAGGTGTACTACTACAAGTACGAGTGCAAGATAGTGTATGTGTAGGCGAGTGTGTCCATTAGAGTATAGAAGGGAGATGTTCGAATCCTGGACAGATCTCAAGGGTATGTTGTAGCTACTCCAATGTACATGACCACTGCCGTGCCAACAAGTCAGAGTCTTCGTCCTCAATACCCGAAAATGAGGATAAGATAGGAATAGAAGATTGAAACAGATAAGAAACAGAATGGAAGATGTAACACATAGTTGATGATGATGCCGACACTCCTGCAAATCAGTAAATGTACCACGTAACATGACTCATATGTATGTGACCGTCTAGTGTGTGTGACTCGGCTATAGACCAGACTCTACATGCAATCCTAGTTCACTATAACCATTGGTTCTGATACCAATCGATCACACCCTCAAATTCCACGTGCAGGGTTTTACCACGTGTCATTGTTTAATTTGTTGGTTTTGTGGCTTGACGTCTAGGTCAGGCTTGACGTCTAGGTCAAATACTATTCAGGCTTGACGTATAGGTCAAATACTCTACAAAACTCAAGCGTCTACTACCATTTTTAGCCACGTGTCATTGTTTAATCTGTTGTTTTTGTGGCCTGATACAAGCTCAAGGGTCTGCATCTAAGCCTTTTAGGACACTTGTCAAATTTTGAGCCACATGGGATATCGTGAAGTTTCCAAGGTTTAAGACCGCATACATGTTTATTTTGGTAAATACTTGTTTGTCAATGGTTAATATGGTGATTTTCCCTTATTGTTCATATATATGTATGTGTGTGTAACATCCAACCTCTCTCACCATCAATATTGTTCACTTTGCCCTCGGTGAGTTGCCCATTCAGGAACTCACGGCTTTGTTTTTGGTCGCCCAAGTGGAATTTTCTCACGAGGTCATCCATCCTGATACTACTCCGACCTGAGCACGCTTAACTGTGGAGTTCTCACATGCTCCACAACCAACTAAGTCCAAAACGCGTTAATGATTTAAGAGGTAGCAGATTACTTGTGAACTTGGTTTTAAAAAGTGCAAAGCGCACAAAAGCGACGAGGTCTAAAACCGAGGCGCAAAAGCGGTGGGCTTTTAGTACGCGAAGCGCAAGACGATTATATAATTTTTTTATACATCATATAGGTTTTTAGTTTCCTTTCCCAAAATATAGATAAAAATAAGGTTTATATATGATTTAACTTAAATGTACAACCATTTTAGTTACATGCATAACACTTTGAAGCACAAAAACACCCCGTGTATAAAAAGCGCGCGCCTCAGGGGCTTTTTCGGCCAAAAAAGCGCGTTTTTCTTGCGCTTTTTGTACACCGTGCGCCTTGAGTGACATAAGGCGCATGGATCTGCGCCTTAGGTCGCCTCGCGCTTAAGCGCTTTTTTTAAAACCTAGCTTATGAACCAAGGATCTCTCATATCCACGGTCTATGTGGGATTTGCCTAGGGTGTTACACATTGGTCCATGTTAATCTTATCGGTATTCGGTATTGTTACAGTGTGTATATACATAGGGTCAAGTTATCCTACACACAGTGTGATAAAAATGAGAAAGATACAAAAAACACAATAAATCACGAAATATGACACAATGAGCCACAAAATATAACACAATGCCGAAAAATATAACACAACGCTGAAGAAAAAAGACATAATGAATCACAAAAATGACACAATTATGAAAATAAAGAAAACGACACAATTCTACATAAAAGACACAATAATATGACAGTAAATTTTAAAAACTACAATCTAAAAATCCAAAAAAGCGAAAATCTAAAAATTAAGATCCTAGGGTTCAATGAGACGATCCCAATACCACCTGAATGACTTCAATTGAAGTCCGTATACCCTTCCTACGACTTCCTGCTTTTCTTTTATCGTGTATTTGATCCTAACCCTATACATTTATATATGATAAACTCTTAATGATTTGTGAATGTCAAGCCGTTTATGATTTAAAATCATTTACTTGCAAACCGGTGTTGTATTTGACCCACGCGGATTCAGAAATATTGACTTTAAAGTCAACTCGACCTCGATTCTGTTAGCGAGTGTTCGCTCGTTATAAGCGTAGTTAAGATTTACAACGAGACCAAAAATGTTACCGAGCCAGAGTTCAGAAGAGAATGGGTATTTGGTCCGAGAAACATGTTCCAACATGTTTTGTATTTTATTTAATGAACTTTATCTAAAGTTAACGTTTTACCTTTTTTATTACAAAATATATAAATCGTAGATGTCATAGTTCATACGTCATTTAGTAAAACCTATCGAAAATAAAAACATCTTATTGTTTTGCTGGATTATTTAAAACTTAAAAAGGGCAAGTTCCTGTTAGGTTCCATTAATCCCCACCAAACCTTTATAAATAATGGAAGTTCAGAGCTTAAGTTACTGGAGATTCCATCATTTATTAGAAATAATAGATCCCAATGTTAAATCCACCATTTTAACTAGTCTACTTGGCACATGGTTGCCTACAATGGTACAATTAAACCTCCACAAGTTACAACTAGTATACCCTACCAATTTACTAAAAAACAATTTCCTTTTAAGAGCGGGTACAATTCCGTTCATACCTTGCTAACCAATAAGATCCGCTCATCTTAGAAAACAGTCAAACATCGCTTGCAGCCTTGCACTTAGGGTATAATTGTGTAAACGATTCAAGCTGCTTGCAAGCTACTTTATATTGGATCGGTAAAAGTTTAATATTAGCCAAACTTAAACGAGCTCTAGCCCGAGCCTCAAACAAACCTCATTTATTTGACAAGACAAACCCCGAGCCTTGTATTTAGAGACCGTTTAGGCTTGCAAGTCTGAGTATGATTGTAAACATTTTAGAATTTTAGTAAATTAGTAGCCTGTCTACTAGTTCTTGTTTTCTATCCTTCAGCTTTATAAGTTGGTTACTTGTAGTAGGAGTGAATTGATACAAGTTGCTTTTGTTAACAAAAGATTACTTGTTTTAGGTATGCACATGTGAGTGTTGGTTTTGCTTATAATAGAATGTTGCTTTAGCCTGGTTTCAGATATTTTCTTGAAATTATTGTTACATAGAGATGAAAACACGAGGCATGTAATATGCAAATGCTACTAAAAATTATAGTGAAAACCAAGCTTTTAAAACAAATCTTAGAAAAAGTTGTACCTTCCTCATAAAAATGCTTAACCTTAATCATATATCTCCACGAAGTTATATGCCCAGTCATGTCCCCAAATAGGTGCAAGTTTGGCCTTACCTTATCCGCTCATTCAAAGTCAGATTGGGCATGTCTTTACTCAGCATTACGACGGCTAATCCTTAAACCTTTGCTATCTAAAGTTGATCGTCACTCATTCACCCTTGCATTCAATCTCTACGACTAACACATCATCCTCAACGAAAAGCAGTACCACCAAACTATCCTCATATTTGACTTTGACAACTCGACCAACACTACATAAAAAAACAATCGAACTCAATGTGGACCATTGGGGAGCATGCCATAAGGCTTGTTTAGAGTCATCAAACTCAACTGGTGCTTGTTGTCGTAAGGTGTGTTTAGGCTCATTTGAGGAGCATGCACTACATTGTAGAGAGCTCACGGAGTTCAATTATCAATACGATTTGGTTAAGGATGTTCTTTTTGACATATTCAGTCGAGCCAGGGTTTCTGCTAAGAAAGAGACACGAGTTATTTTTTTTTACTAATCCATTGGAAGTAGGATCAACACTTAGACCAACTAACATTTTGTTTTTTTTGGATGGATAAGAGGGAGACACACGTGTAAATCTAATGGGGTTTCTCCTCTATTGGGTTTGGAGAGTTATGCTTTCACTATGCGCCATAATATTTTAACAACTACCTCGGGCAAAGTGACAAACACAAGAAATTGTTTCCTGACAATCAACACGTATTTATACCATTTGCTTTTGACACTTTTCATTTCCTTATGCCGGAGTATGTGGAGTTACTTAGCCGAGTCTAACGAGTCACACATAGTTATGTTATGACCCCAAAATCTATGAACATAGTTTTTAAAAGGCTTAGTTTTACTACTTAAAAAGGGTTATGACACAGCTTATAATCTGTTTGTCTTCTGTTTCGATGTAATTTCCCTATTTAATAAAAAATACTACTACAACTACTACAATGCTGGGCTACAATAACCTCAAATCTTTGTCCTAGATGAGTCCACGTTCATCACAAAGCCCAATATCATTACACTACACCACACCCACTTCTATCATAGATTTAAAAAAAAAAAAAAAAAAAAATCAACCAACGTAATATCCACCACCAAAACCTCCGATGGTCTCCACTACAGACCACCCTCGTCAACCACTCCACCACCACTATATAACCAACAACCTCTCTAACTTCATCCAGTCCACCACCACAACCATCTCCTCTATATTAACCCCTAATAATATTAATATTAATAATAATAATAATTCCCCAAACCTATCATCTTCTGCTTCTTATCCACCCAAATTATTCCTCCCTCTTCCTCTCCCTATTTCCTCACCACCTATTTCTTTAACTAATAATTCTTCTCATATTAATAATAATATTAATATTAATAATATGGACTCGGTTTCTTCTTCCACAAGTCAACCAGGTTCATCCGTTAGGAATATGTCGTCGGAGTCAGGGTTTCCGTCGACCGTTAGGGTTTCGAACCTGAGCTCAACTGGTGGTCCGGCTTTTGTTGGTCAGGTCTTTAGTATGTGTGACCTTTCTGGTACTGGTCTCATGGCTGTTTTCTACACAGTTTGATATTCCCTTCATCTCTAAAAGGTATGTATATTAATTAAATTAACTCATCTATTTTAATCTTATGCTTGTTCTGAACTCATAATCTAGCAATTGAATAAGATGTATTCCATAGGGTTTGAAATTTGTGTGTAGACAGATGACGTTACATTACATTACGTTACGTTACACTCTTTGCTTGCTGATGGATATGTAAATATGTTGGAATTATTATTATTATGAACAAAAGAGTGTGATATTGCTTAATGTAACAAGTTTAACTTTCGTTTTAACTGTAACTTCATTGCTAGCTTGATGTCTTTACTTAGCTTTAGGTATAGTTGTATTGGATAGGGTTTGAACTTTGTGTGTAGAGAGATGGAGGTACACTCTGTTATTGCTGATGCATCTAAGATATATGAATATGTTTGGTTATTGAAATTGCACGAAGGTGTTGATAGGAATAGTGTGATAGTGGATGATCATGCACATTTCTTTTGATAATAGGAATTAGCGAAAGACTAATTAGCACATAATGTTAAACCATTGAAGGTTAGTTAGGCTTTGGAATGGAGACTAGTGAAAGATTGGATGCTAGGTGTTTGCTAGTATTAGATATTGCACTAGCCACTGTTGATGAGATTGAAGGATGTGTTTGCACGGTTTGAGAATGTTGCTTGGGAAGTAATTTTTAATGTTTTGTAAATTGGATATAATAATGCGAACTGGCAATGTGTGAACCATTGGCCGATAATTATCTCTGCTAGCAATGTGATTCGTAACACTCATAACTTTGCTATGGGCGAATTTCACTTTGATAGAAAAGTAACTCCGTCTTCTCCAAACTTTCACTTTTTCCATTTCAAAACAATTTACAACATTCTAGTTGGGATAAAAATTAGTCAATAGGAGCATATGGAGTTGCTGTTTTTATCCAGAGTGGGATTGCCTGTGGCAACGAAGTGAAAGTTAGGAGTGTCATTGGTCATATCGCTGTTTGGATTATTAAAATCCAGTTTGCCATGATGTCTTAGTACTCAAGGGTCTTTCTTAAAGTGTATATGCTTTTTTTTGTTTAACTCAATTTCTAGAATCTTCTCTCCCCATTATATATCACATATTTCTAGGTGTTTCTTTTCACCCACAGAACACCGCAATGGCTTAAAAAGATGTTTCAAGCAGTAACAAAGAGCGAGAGGAATGGCCCCGTGTTCCAATTTTTCATTGATCTAGGAGATGCAGGTACAATTGTATGATTTCTTTATACAGTTTTCTGGTTAATTTTGGCCTATAGATATTGCATTTTGGTCTCTATAATTGTTTGTTACACGCCTCAATAAACTTGTTACATGTTTGGAGAATAATCTCATTTCTATTTACCTTTGGTTTCAGTTTCTTATGTTAAGCGATTGAGTATTCCTAGTGGAGTCGTTGGTGCCTGTCGTCTTGATTTAGCATACGAACATTTCAAGGCATGCCTATTATCTTTACAACATTATTCATTTGTATCTGATGGAATTCCTTTGTATTTAATTAATTTTCTTAATATTTGCAGGAAAAGCCTCACTTGTTTCAGTTCATTCCAAATGAGAGACAGGTCAAAGAAGCCAACAAAATTCTCAAAAGTGCACCACAAAACAACAAACGGAAAAAGAAAGTTGAAGGGGTTCCAGTTTTCAGTGCACAGAATCTAGACATTGCAATAGCCACTGCTGATGGGATCAAGTGGTATAAATTCATTTTTAACTCAATGCATGTCATTTTTATGTTATTTCTATTATCGATAACGTGTTTAACCATACATTTGTTTTTCACTACTCATTTTCTTGTTTCTATGCATCTTTGAATGTGTTATTGTTGTTAGGTATACTCCTTATTTCTTCAATAAAAGCATGCTAGACGACATTCTTGAGGATTCAGTTGATCAACATTTTAACTCCCTGATTCAAACGCGACACTTGCAAAGACGCCGAGATATTATAGATGACAATATAGCTTCAGATCTATTGGATGACAATACAGATAACGTGTGGGAACCTCCAGAGGTACAGCCATATTATTTAAAAGCATAGCTTACTTAATTTAATAAATAGATAACAAAAACAGCATGTAAAAGATTGTCAATTGCTGGTATCTAATACATGCTGGTACTTTCAGTTATTATTTTCTTGTACTTGTATTGACTATTGATAACTTATATAGGTTTGGAAGATTTTTATTAGATTTATATTTGTTTTTTGACAGGTTCAGGAGGTTATGGATGAAATTGGCCCTCCTTCTATACCATTGAGTATAATTACAAAGGCTGCAGAGATACAGCTTTTGTATACGGTTGATAAAGTACTTCTTGGAAATAGGTGGTTGAGGAAAGCCACTGGAATTCAACCCAAATTTCCCTATGTGGTCGACTCATTTGAGAAAAGGTACCTTGTGTTATATTTCTATAGTGCATTCTTATGGGATAATTTGTGTTTTTTTCTATATGCTTTAATGCTATTACTGTTTTCCCTAAAAGAAAGTGGTTATGTAATTTTCAGTAACTGGAGTCAGATGAAACAGACTAATTACATAGGAGATAGGTTTTGGGTATCTTATAGAAACTGAATGGTTTGTTAGAGAAAATAACAAAACAGTAGCCAAAGATACACATTAGTTTTCACTTGAGGTAGATAGCTTTTTGAGTGGCGCTCGCTATTATGTTTATTGATGGTAAAAAATAAGCATGCTAATCTTTACTCCATCAGCCCCTACGTATAGACATGATTAAGGGAAACCTCGTACTTACCAAAACAAAATCACTAAACAAAATACTAAGGACCACTGCTACCACCATATACCACATAGCAAACCCTTCTCTACCTAACTGGACTCTAAACCTTTAATAATCGCCTCCTGTTCCGACCCTCCCCTCACTCATCCTCGTTTTACCTCATTCCTCTCCTTCCCATTTGGACTTTATTTATTACCTGGTTTAGAACATATATGGTGATAAAACGGTTCACTTAATCAAGAAAAAGTTCGATTGTGAAGATCCAGGTGTGATTAACGGTTTGGTCTATCGTAATCTGCATCTTTTGAGTTGCCTTAGGTTGAAAGAATCATTAGGTACTTATGTGGTGATGTTTGAACAACCACCTCTTCCCAAGTTTAATATTCATGTGCCTTGCACATGTCATGGCTTATCATTGTTTGTGACTAATGTACTATTAATGTAGAAAGGCCAAATTTTGTAAGTTTCATGAAGCCCAAAGGACTATAAGTGTAATTGACTCTTTAAGAAATTAGTACATGAATGACCAAGGACACACTTGTGATAAGATAGACACAGATTGTGAAGGTTAGTCGTTATCTAAAAATGCATGCCACCTCCTAAAAGTAGTGATATTGTTTTTGTAATCTTAAGCATATGGGTGTAATGATACATTTCATAAAACATATAAAATATAAACAGCGTGTGTTTTCAGGTCGGCCCAACCCAGTATGTATCGATTTTTGATCATTCTAGAAAGCCTGTTTTGACCAATTACACAATTCGCCACTCTTGGTTCCTTTACAAAGTATCACTGTTTGATTGAACCTCATGTTTATATTGTTGCAGGAGTGCAGTTTCCTTGCAAAAGGCATCCATGCTACCCCATGCTGCCTCGGATTCCAAGTCAGACTCTGAAGACAAACAGCTCCATCACTATAATCCTTCAAAACACGAGTCTCAGGGTGAAAATAAACATAAACCGGATTTCCATTACCCTTTTGGAGAATGGTTCACTAATCCATGGTTGAAACCACTTCACCCTCAGCATAACCTACCTCACAACAGGTGACTACCAAAAATACTTGTATGGGAGGGTCTGGTAACGGGTCAAAACCAGTTCGGGTTGAAAAGTCACTTTTAGTAAGTTCTTAGCGGGTCAGGTTCAGTTGGGTTGATGAGCAAACACTCTTTAGCCCCCTTTTATATCAATTTTATTACAAGTAACTAACTTGCTAATTATAATTACAAAAAGCAATTTTTTTTGTGTTATTACAATAATAATTTGAATCTTTAAATAGAAACAATTTAAGATTTAGAAAAGACTTTGGTTGAATGTTAATACGCTTGGCATGCGTTTCTTTCAACGTTTTATTTTTGTTTTTATTTTTTATTTTTTATCCATATCTCATTTATAACTATAACTATTTTCTCTATATTTCTTACAGAGAGGGAAGCAGCGATAAAGAATGCTTGGAAAAAGACCTCAGCCCGAACCCGTTTCTTCCAAAGATCACAATGGTTGGTGTGGCAACAAGTGAGTCTGGGCCAATGAACAAGGCGACACTGAAAAAGACAATGGATGATCTAACAAAAGAACTGGAAAACACAGACCATGGAACCACGTTTAACACTTTTAGCGAATATAAATATGAAGACGAAAGGGACCCGCTTTTTGTGGCAAATGTGGGCGATTATTATTCAGGGTTTTCAAAAGCAAGTTCGGGTAAATTGGTTCGCCCTAGATCAAAAAGAAACTAAGTGCTTACAATTGTTTATCTACAGGAATTAGATTTCTTTTTTATAATCAGTCGACAAGTATATGTAGAATATCCTGGTCATGATGTATTTGGTATGATCACTTGTTGGCTACAAAAATAAAAAATGAAAGTGTGTTTTAATGTAATTGCTGACTATTGAGAGTCAAAATGTTGGCTTTTTACTAATTTGATACTTGCACACTTTTAAAGCCCTTGTTACTAGTTCTGTGCATATATAATGGAAATATGTTTATATCTATATAGAAATTAGTTGTACAACCTTATAATCCCACTGTTTTGAGAAGTGATTGCATTAGAAAAAAGAAGTTACCATTGTTGCTAGAATAAAGAAAAGATCGAGATTGATGCCAAGGTTAAAAATTTACATACAAAGCGTACGAAAGACCAAACCAAAATTGTGCAAGATCAAAATCAAAATTGCGCATGGTTTTTCAGCGCAGGGCATACACTTTGATAAGGCTATCCAATTATCCATCCAACCCCCCCCCCCCCCCCCCCCCAAACCCAAATTAAATATGCCCCCATCACTTTCGAAACAAATAACAGGTTATTTACATTCAAAACCTAACAAAACAGAGAAAATAATCGATCAATTTTTTTTTAACGTGATTTTTGTGTGAAGTTGATAACCTAGAAGATAAAACGGAGAACAGACAACCACGATTAACTAACTGTTTTACGACATAAGAACAAAGGTATTGATTCGGCATAATTACACAATCTACCTTTCAAAACAACCCACCTTGTATCTTGATAATTAGGGCATGTAATATACATGTTTTTACAACTTAATATTATTATATACGTTATTTATATATTTAACGTTTTTTTTCTATATAAAAAGTGACCTAAGGTCCGAACCTCAAACTTTAATTGGGCTAAAATTAGGCCTGTAAATTATTCCAACTACAGACTAGAATGTATTAGGCTTATGAAATTTTACAGGGCTAGTAATGGCCTCCTTCCTTGTATACACAAATATAATCACCATCTAGAACCCTGTTTTTTTTAATCTAGGTCTCAGAACATTGCGTGGCTCCTGCAACACAATAAAAAAATTACACTAAATTAACGAGCATTTTATTATTTTTATAACGAGTACCATAATGCTTTATAAAAGGTGAAAAAAAATACATTCTTATTTAGTGGGTTTTTGTTAATGCAAAAAAAAAAAAAAAAAAAAAAAAACACACACACACACACACACAATTTATTCAGCAATTCATTAACCGTGTCTATAAAAATCACTAATCATATTAAGATAGTATATATGTTTTTAAACTTATTATTACATAAAAGAACTCACTAACTACATATATATTAACAAATATAGTAAGTTTGGTAACACTTTTTTTTTTTATTTTGATTGGTGTTGCTAGGAACATTGATTACAAAGGTTGTTAAGCCAGTTATATGTAACCTATGATTTTTAAACACTAGGTAAATCTCTAGCTGACAACTAATAATTAATCACCCTACCATGCATGCCTCTTAGATCATTTTTAATGTATGTATTTTGAAATCGACTGACATGTGGTGATTATTAAAATAGATACTTAAATTATGTATGAGTAGAGAAAATAGTCGGGAGACATGAAATGTTACCATCCTACAATCTTTTTATTCGATAGTAATTAGATCATTTTTATTTATCTTCAAAATGGATCTTCACTGCTTACCCATTGATTGTTTTATTTGGTGTCACTCAATGTGATCGATTGTATATCCATAATAAAAATTGACCAATTACGTCATTTTTTCACATATGCTCACTTTACACATTAGAATCGCCTATCATCATCATCATCATTATGACATATCATCGTAGCTTTATAGTGTCTTAAGGATGTGAAAAGGTTGTATAGAGACTTCACTCGCGCAAGATGTGCACACGTAGAATTAAAACTATGTTTTATGAGTTATCGAGTTTTGATCCTTTACATTTTTTTTGATTCTGAAAAACGGTCTATTCTTTTTATGGTACACACATTTTGTCACTTCATATTTGATTTGTCTATCCCGAGAAACTCTCGGGAGTTCAACTAGTTTTACTATATTTAAATTCCCATAAAAAGATTTAGGTTATAAACAACTCAATTAAGCCAACTATTATTAATTATATTTTTTATCTTTTTCTCTATTATTATTTTACTATATAATAAATAAAAATCTTATGTTAATTTATTTCTCTCTCATATGAATTAATATGACTAAATCATAATTTCAACTTTATCTCTGATTTATTTAATATTTATTTTCTTAACTAGTTCTTTATATTTCCGCTTATTAAAAACCATTTAATATTTTATTGATTAAAATGTTGCACCTTCAAGACTATCGTCTCAATCACGTTCTGCAATGGTTGATTCTGCCTTTGCACCTTATCCAAACATACATTCTCTCTTTAATATACATTTTCATTCTTATTCACATGATTAAAATTGTTGCTTTCTCATGTTATAGTATATTAATTTTTATGCTAAATTGTAACACATATTTTGTCTTAATATTAGATTTGTCTATCCTTGAAAAATCCCAGGATGTAACCTAGTTATCTATAATTAAGTAGACAAAATGAGGGAAAACCAAAACTAATGTTTGAAATCAATGACATGTGTCCTAAATTATATTATAATATAAAGATAGACACGGACATGTGATTAAAACTTACACTACAAGAAACTGGAGCAATACCAGCGACGAGACCTTTACCAGCGACAAGCGTTGGATCCAGGTGAACATTCAATCTGACCGTTGATCAGTGGCACGATCCTACGGGCAGGGTTTTATCGTACTTAGGGTTTTAGCGGCGACACCTTTACCAGCGACCCATCGCCACTAAAACCCCTAAAACCTATTGGCGGGGTATTTCCCTCCCTCTCCCCCCACACTACCTCACATTCTCCCACATCGATCCTATCCCCCATCAGCTTCACCCCACACCTTCAACCCTTCGGCCACCTCCGAGGCTCCGACATGTGTCGTCGCTATTTCTCCAATTTAAATCTCTTAATTTCATAAAATGAGATACACCTATGTTATATATGTGTGGCACCCCAGGAAAATCTCACATCGGCTGTAGCCAGGATAGATCCTTGGTTCATATGTAATCCAATGCCTCTTTAATCACCAATGCGTTTTGAGGCTTAATGTAAGTGGATGAGAGGAGAACTCCACAGTTAAGCGTGCTCAGGTGGGAGTAGTATCAGGATGGGTGACCCCTGGGAAGTCTCCACTGGGGCAACTAAAAGAAAATCTGTAAGCTCTGAATGGGCAACCCATCGGGGTAAAGCAGACAATATTGGTGGTGAGAGGGGCCGGATGTTACAGATTGGTATCAGAGCTACGGGTTATAGTGAACTAGGATTGCATGTTGAGTCTAGTCTATAACTATCATAGCATAAGCATTGCATTAGTAACACTCACAGCTTAAGTTCATAATTAGTTTTTGGCTACATATGCTTACAACACAAGATTGCAAGAGATATGTTATCTTCTAACCCTAAATCTGATTCTGAGCACGTTACTGGTAAAGGACCAGGGTTACACCAAGTGGCGCATCGCTGGGATTAGTATCCAACAAACTTCATGGATGGAAAATCGGCAATAAGGTACTAGGGAGGGTACCAGCTGTTCTGGATACATGGGAGAGAACCCTTGCAGACATTGTGGCGCACGAACACTGAGAGTTGCACGACGCAGTACAACATTTCAAATGGGAGACGAAACCTACTAATGACTGTCAGCCATAATTGGAGGAACGGGTGGTGCAGCTGACCACTAAACTGGTTTACACATGACTGGAGTTGGAGACTGTACGCGACAAAATCCACATGACACTAACACCTGCGAAAGAGGAAGAAGAGGAGATGGAGGAGGAACCTGAGTAGAACAGACACATGGAAAGTGAGTATGAAAACACCGCTATCCCGACTGAGCGTGGAGACAAATGGCTCTTATCATTTCCTGTTTGTTCTTCTTTTCTCTTATTTTATAAACTTAGTTAGGGCTGAGATCATCCATCAGCGATAGGGTGGTTGGAGCCCTCAAAACTTTGCAAACCAGTACACTCTGCCAAATTATTCTTTTCCCTTAATTTCCGTCATTGAACCTTCTTATTCTTTGAACGCTCATGCCTCACTGCTCACAACAACAACAATATACCAGCCTGCACTTTCAAGGTTTATATGGATTGTAAGCCTTAAAACCTCAGCGGGACAGAAGGAGTCTGTTGGACTACTTCGATAGTTTATACTTTCAAGGTTTATAGAATCACTAAACTAACAGGTTCAGCCCAGGCTTAACACCCTGAGTACCTGTGCTTTCATTTTCTAACAGTTTACATCCCTCGACCTAACGACCGTCCATCTGCCGTTACATCAACCCCACGTGCAGCTCACGTGAGGGGTACTCTGGTCATTTAAAGTCCTTAATGAAGGGCAGTTTGGTCATTTCATCCCTTGAGGGGATATCTAGGTCATTTCAAGTTGAAAACGAAGGGTATTTTTGTCATTTCACCTTGATTAAAAAAAATCTTAACGAAAATATCTGGAGAAAATTAACTTTCCCTCCCTATTTAATCCCCTAATCTTCAACCCTAAGCTTCATTTGCATCTTCAATCGTTTCATCAATAATCACAATCAACATGTACAACCAAACTACAATGGTGATGTGCAGGTGTGGAGCAACAACAAACCTCAGAATTTCATGGACGAATGAGAATCCAGGACGTAGGTACCATCGTTGCACAAATGGATGTGGTTTCGTTGATTGGATGGACCCCCTACTTGTACAAACCCTATTGTGTTGATACCTGCTCTGTTGGACACCATACGAAACCATGAAGACAATGTGAGAAGAATGTGTGCAAGGAAATCGGAAGCTGATCAAGTGTTGAAGAAAACAAAGGACGTGTTGAAGAAAACCAAGGATGTGTTGAAGAAAACAGAGAATGAAAACAAGATGCTGAAACTAGGTCTAGTGTTTGTTTTGATGTTTTTTGCAAGGTTTTCAGAACCGGACCGGACGTCGAACTGGACTGCTTACCGGTCCACTGGTCGGACCGGTCAGACCGGATTTAATAACCGGACAACCTTATAAATATTATAAAAAATTATATAAAATTCATAAAAATTCAAAAAAAAATATAAAAATTCATAAAAGAATAAAATACAATTGATAAAATAAAATAAAACTACGCACGAAAATCATAGCACATTTCATTTTCGAAAATAAATTTTAACTTGTTCTCATTTATAAATTTTATTACATAATTTCTTAAATTTAAATATATTTCTTAATTTTAAACTAGATAAGTGATGCAATAACCACTCGCCAAGAACCATTTTTCTAGTTTATGTAGAATATATACATATCTTTTACTTGGGTGAAATAGAAAAAAAAAAAAGAACAACCAATAGTGGCACATGATGGCTCTGCTCTTTATAGACATCCCACACTGTTAATTTGTCGTTTAATTTATATCTGCACATGCTTTTCTAGATCATATTTCTTTTTCACCTACTCCTCCTTCACCAACAAAACTCCAAACCCTCCATGTATAACTTCTCCGATTCAAGATATCTCATAATAAAACTCACCGGATAGTCAAAGCACGTGCAGAACAACCCACCGGAACTCATCCCTGAAGAGGATTGCATCGTCCGCCATGTTCTTGACGCCCTCCTCCCTTATTCCACCACCACCGGCGGCGCCCCATCATCCTCAACCATGTCACCTACAAATTCATGGTGGCTGTGAAACTGTAGAACTGGACAGGAGGCTTTGTTTGGTAAAGTAGGGTTTAATTTTTATTAAAAAAACACAGCCGGTCCGGTCCAAACAGAGCGGTTCCCGGTCCGACCTTCCGGTCCCCGGTCCAACCAGGCGGTTCAATGCTACACCGATCCTTTGTGTCGACCCGGCCCGTCCTCACCTCCGGAACCCGGTCCGACCGGTCGAACCGGCCGGTCCGGTCCGGGTTTCAAAACCTTGGTTTTTTGTGATGTATTATGTTATGAAGTAGGTCTAGGGTATGTGCATGTGTAGGGTATGTGCAGGTCTAGGGTATGTTTAGGTCTTGGATGTTTTTTGGTGGTTGTGCAGTCATGGTTTCTAGGTTTGGTGGATGTTTTTTGTAATGAAAGTCATGTTTTGATGAAGATGAAGAATGAATATTATGTAATGAATGTTTTGGTAATGAAATGAATATTATGGATGAATGAATGTTATTGTTATTGTGAATGATTGTATGTTAATGTTATTGTGTATGAGTCATATGTTAGTGAATCAGTCATGTTAATGGTTGTGCAGGGTCATATTGTTATTGTCAATGATTGTATGTTAATGTTTTGTAATGAAAGTAATGAAAGTCATGTTTTGATGAAGATGACAAATGAACCAGTCACAAGGTTAATGAACAACAGAGAGTATAATATTATCATGTGGACAGTGTTGATTAACATTATGCCCCTTGACCCATTTGACATGTGCAGTGACGGATCTAGAAATTTTTTTCAGTGGGTTCACTGTTTTTAGATGCTCTAATGTTATATAACCAGACATAAATATTTTTAGGTCGGTTTGATAGTTCGGGTCGGGTAAGGAACATTACATAAATACATAATCATTCCATTAAGTGATGGCCGGTGACGACTCAACGGTTAGGCGGCGATGGCTAGGCATGGAGAAGGTTGTGAGTCTAAGGTGAGGACTAAAGTAGTGGCGGAACCAAAATTTTTTACACGGGGTTGTAATGTGTAACATTTTATGCACTAGCCAACTAGTGACTAATGTATAACGATTGATCTTTTTTAACCAAACTATGTACCATATATCCATAAGCATAAAAAAACCATTGTTAATGTAAATTTTATTTTATAACGACTCGGTTTATTTTAGTATTCATAATAACTTATATGAGTATTTATATGTACCAATTCTAAGAAATGAGCTGGTGAAAAACTACTAATAAATTGGTAATTGCCTGATTGGAATAGAAGTTGGAATTATTGAATCTGGTTTAACAAAAAAATAAACATGTGTACACTATTTGGCAATCGGACCATGTTTAAATAACCCACCAAAAACAAATACCCAATAATCCATCTGCATTTCTAAAAAAAATGGTTACTAGAAAACTGCAGGTGAGGTTCGAACACGGAAACTTTGGCTTTGATTGCAAGGGATTATCCACTGAACTGTGAATGGTTTTAATCTATGGGTTCACCTTCAATAATATTTATGGGTTCTTTCATCATTTTTATATATAGTTCTATTAAAATTTCGAAACGCAATGGGTTCACGTGAACCCACACGAAGCAACCTAGATCCGCCCATGGACATGTGGACAGTGTTATCTCAATGTTATCTCTTAGTGAATCAGTTTGTTAATGGTTGTCAAATGGGTCATAGGTTTAAGTTAAATGGGTCAGTTTGTTAATGGTTGCAGCCTATGA
Source organism: Ambrosia x helenae (assembly GCA_030844895.1). NCBI lineage: Eukaryota > Viridiplantae > Streptophyta > Magnoliopsida > Asterales > Asteraceae > Ambrosia > Ambrosia x helenae. The sequence continues at coordinate 9,375,641 of CM061232.1, forward strand.
AAACAAGATGGTTTTCATAGGTTTAAGTCAAATGGGTCAGTTTGTTAAGATGTTGGATCAGTTGAATGGTTTTGGTTTGAGCAGTTTGTTATGATGTTAATGGTTGATTGTGTAGGTTGTTAATTGAATGGGTGTGCAGTTTGTTGTGCAGTTTGGTTGTCAAATGGGTCAGGGTATAATGGCGTAATTTTGCAGCCTATGAAAACAAGATGGTTTTCATAGGTTTAAGTCAAATGGGTCAAGTATGCAAATGGGTCAATATGATCATGAATAGAATGTCATTTCTAACGGCCATATTCACTATAAATAGAGCACAAAAAGGGACCAAATGACCATACAATCGAATTAGTAAGATGGATCAAAAAAACACAAAAAACAAAAGACTAAAAACCAAACACACTCAACATGAACATGCTGCTAGTGATCAAGATCCAAAGGAACAAGATGTTGTTGATGATCAAGATCAACAACCACAAGATCAACAACGACAACATGCTACTGATGATGAATATGATCCAATAATTGATGAACAACCAAAACATGCTGCTGATGAGAGTGATGTGCAGTTGAATCAGTTTGAAGAGCCACTGATTCATAATCAACAAGATGCTGCTGATGATGAACATGATCATGAAGGAAAGACAAAAAAGGAACAGGAAGAAGTTAATCCATACGACGATTATGATCCTGAGATTTTGAAAAAAGCCTGGGATTATGTAGACTCTAATGATGAGTGGTACCACGACCCGTATGAAGATGAGCGTCGGTCTGATTCATGCTTTGATGATGATCGTCACTGGAAGTGAAACATGTAACAAATGGAAGTGATGAACAACCAAAACATGATGCTGATGTAACAAGTTGCTATGAATGAATGCTATGAATGAAATGTATGCAATGTTTAACTAACATAATCATTTTCATTTCATTCCAATTCAAATTCATTACAATGATTAATGCATACACCTACATTAACAAAATATGAACAAAGTACAACACAAATAACAAAATCTGCAAAATTGGAGGAACATCACTCCATCTTTCATTTCGTAGATGATAATTTCAGCTCCAATTGGACATTGTTGATCTTGAATTGGAGTAAAACAATGGATTACACATTAGGGTTTTTGAAGTGGAATTGGGGAAGAAGAAGATTGCTTCTTCAAATTATAACGTTCATATTCCATGGATGAAATGACCAAAACTGCCCTTCATTAAGGACTTTAAATGACCAGAGTACCCCTTCACGTGAGCTGCACATGTAACGGCAGATGGACGGCCGTTAGGTCGAGGGATGTAAACTGTTAGAAAATGAAAGCACAGGTACTCAGAGTGTTAAGCCTGGGTTGAACCTGTTAGTTTAGGCAAACCACAGGGACGAAAACTGCAATTAACTCTAAAAAATAAAACACCGGCAATCATGGAAAACATTCCGGCAGCAAAATAAAGCATCCATCGTTTAGGTGTGATTATAATAGCCATTAGGTTCAAATTTATCTATGCGTTAGGATTATAGGTCAACAGGTTCGCAATCGTAACAGTCTTGCATTCGTCATTCATCGGTTTCGGTCCTCAAGCGATACCCAAACAACCAAGACCGAACCACCCAGGTCCAGTCATCGGTTCTATTTATTTCTTAGTCTCGGGTTTTGGTCCAGGTCGGGTCTGAACAGGTTCGGTTCGGTCATGCCCAAATGCTCACCCACTATTACAAGTGTATGTTGTATTGTAGTATAAATCTCTATATAGAATATTATCATTATCAAATTGTTTGGTTACACGTTGTAAGATTATATATTGAAAGGCAAGTACTTCTTAAACGTTTCATCTTTCAAGAACTAAAAACCTATATTATGTTGCTGGTGAGTCATGAACTTTGCTCGATATATGATCAAAAAGTGTGCATTTTGTTTGTTGTTAGAAGTAGACGAGTTTGGCAAAGGGTCATGAACGGAAAGCGAGAACGATAGACTTGGCGCAACGTGCATGCTGGTCACGAACCTAGTTTTATTGAATATGTAACTTTATAAAATAAATCAAGTGACTGAAATGATAGATTGTTAGTTAAGAATGCAATATCTAGAACAAATGGATCGTCACTCATTCATTTGTATGCCAAACCCATTATCTTATATCTCTTATCCTCTCCACGTATTAAAATCAAATTTGAACTCTTTTTAATACCTATTTTTCAATTTAAAAACCTAGTTAACTCATGTTTGTTTGTCGTTTTCATTCGGAATACCGTTGATTTTCTAAATTATCAAGTATTTATGTTAGTTTGTTAAAATAGGATTTCCAAATACATTTTTTACTATTATCTCTCTCTATGTATATATTTAAAAAGGGTTAATCCTAGGCACTAATACATGCATTCTTCCTTTTGAGAGTGTCTAGGATGTTATGTGACATTGAATAATTTTAGAAAAAAAAAAGTTTAAAAACAAAACTGGATTTCTTTCTCTCATATTTCCTCCCATAATATTTAAACGTTAATATCTTTTATCTGCGAGATTTTTTAAAGAAAAAAATTACACCAAATTAACGAGTGTTTTATTATCTTTCCAACGAGTATCATATTGCCATATAAAAAACGGAGAAAAAAAACGATTATTTTTTGTGAGGTTTTGTTTATACAGGAAAAAACACGTGTTCAGGTAATTCATTAATCATGTATAGGCAAGTCACTAATTATGTTTAAACCAGTAAATATGATTTTATTTTCAACCAGAGCAGAATAGGTTACTAGAGTTATACATTGTTTTAGATTAGGTATCAATATTAGTATGTTAGAGTTGTATATTTTTTAGCCTTTTGGATATTTGTTAATATTTGAGTTACATTAGAGTTATACATTGTTTTAGGTTAAGTGTTAGCATTAGAGTTGTACATTGTTTTAGGTTAGGTTTTAATATTAAAGTTATACACTGTTTTAGGTTATATGTTAACGTTAGAATTATACATTGTTTAAGGTTAGGCGTTAACATTGGAAATACATTGTTAATTGTTTTAGGTTGGGTGCTACCTGAATCTTTCCTGCATGTACACTGTAAGGCGCATAAGTCTATTTCATATGTAAAATTGATGTGTCATATTAGATATTTTAACCTCGAATAAAGCGATTGATGTGAAGACACGTGTCACTTGTGAGAGCATCTTCACCCTTAAATTCCAGCCAAAAAGTTTAGGTAGGTTATAAATAACTCAATTAACCCAATAACTTTATTAATTTATAATGTTTGTATTTATATTTATTATTACTTTACTATATAATAAATAAAAATCTTATGATTATTTCAATTCTCTCTCATATAAAATAACTAGCTTATACCCCGGGAGCGTCCCGGGTTGAGAAATCTAAGTAAAGTGAATAAAATTAGAAGTATCTAAACTATAAAAATGTCATCTATGTATCAACTTACATTAGATACTTTTAAAAAAAATATACCAAAAGATCCATTTCACCTTACAACATCAACACCTAAAACATAATATTAAGATCCCAAGCACTTCAAGGGGACAAAGATTGTTTAGCACCAATACATTCAGTCAAAGGTCTTTAACTGCATACAATAAGATTTGAGCTATTTCAGAATATGGTAGAAAAAGAAAACATAGCAATTACCTGTTGGAGAGCGTCGCGGGTTGAAATATCTAATATGACATAATAAAATATCTAATATGACAACATAATTAATGACTTGCCAATATATGATTAATGAATATTATTATTATTATTATTTTAAACACATTTCTGCCATAAGTTATCATATTCTAATATAAAAAAAGGGGTAATTGGGTCGGGTATCACCTAATCCCAGGCCCGACCCAAACCCACAATTTTTTTTAAACTAATATATCCCGGGAGCGTCCCGGGTTGAGAAATCTAATTTGAAATATCAATTTTACACCTGAAATAGACTGATGCGTTTTATAGTTACATGCAGGAAAACTTCGGGTAGCACTTAACCTAAAACAATTAACAATGTATCTTCAATATTAGTGCATAACCTTAAACACTATATAACTCTAATATTAAAACCTAACCTAAAACAATGTACAACTCCAATGCTAACACATGTTGTAAATAAAAATCATATTTACTGGTTTGAACATAACTAATGACTTGCCTATACATGATTAATGAATAACCTGAACACTTTGTGTTTTTTTCCTGTATGAACAAAACCACAAAAAAAATAGTCGTTTTTTTCTCCGTTTTTTATATAGCACTATGATACCCGTTGGAAAGATAATAAAACGCTCGTTAATTTGGTGTAATTTTTTTCTTTAAAAAATCTCGTATATAAAAGATATTATTAACGTTTAAAAGTTATGGGAGAAAACATTAGAGATAAAAATCTAATTTTGTTTTTAAATTTTAAATTATTATTTTTCTAAAATAAAGCCCTTGCCACATGGGATGACACATGGCACACTCAATGAAGAGAATACCCTCTTTGAGTGTCATGTCATTAAAATGGCTTTGGTTTATTATATGTATAGATATTATTAAATCATTATTTCAAATTTATCTCTTATTTATTTAATATTTATTTTCTTAACTAATTTTTTTATATTTACGATTATAAAAACCATTTAATATTTTATTGATATTACCTCATATAATATTAAATTTTCTAACCTAATAATAAATAAAAAACAAAAAAAAAATGTTATAACTCGTGTTAAACACAAGTTTTTAATAAATTCTTTACACTAAATGAAATTGTAAGTATGAGTTTGGTTTTCATCCAGAGCAGAATAGGCCAAAACTAGATGTTTCTAAAAAGCTACACCTTCAAGACCACCACTTCAATAACTCCCTGCAATAGTTGTGTTTGCCTCTGCTCCTCATCCAATCGTACATTTTCTCTTTAATATGCATTTCCATTCTTATTCACATGATTAAAATTATTTTTTTCTCACATTATAGTACATTAATTTCTATGCAACATCACAACACACATTTTGTCACTTCATATTAGATTTGTCTATTTCGGGAAGCTCCCGAAATATAACCTAGTAATTATTATATAATGTTTATTTATATAACTACTATGTTACAATCCTGTGTATTACACGGATTGATAAATGTAATGTTATATAATTAAATATAAAAAGTTTTAAAAAAACATACGCATTTCACAGTTGAAAAAAATCGATATATTCTACTAATACAATAAAACATAATAAAATTTAGGGATGAGCATACGGTCCCGAAAACCGATCCCGAACCGAAAAAATACCGATCCCGTACCGAACCGATACCGAACCGAGGGTGTTCGGTATCGGTATCGGTACCCACATTTAGAGGTTTTCGGTTTCGGTATTATCGGTATCGGTACGGGATCGGTATGGTATCGGTATTTTAAGGTAAAATACCGATACCACACCGTACCGTACCGATACCGAACCGATACCGATACCGTACCGGTATAATCGGTATCGGTATCGGTATTGGTTTTTTGAACTTTTCGGTATCGGTATTGTCGGGATCGGTATCGGTTCGGTACCGATACCGTCCCGAGCTCATCCCTAATAAAATTTGTTAACATTTACAGTCATTAAGATATGTATTTAAAAAATGAACATTGACGTGATAGTTATAAATTTTGTTAAGTTAATTTTTAAAACACTTTTTTTTTTTCAAATGAGAATTAACTTTGATTTTTTAAGACAACATATTAATTTATTATTTAACAAAATGTTTTTTAACTATCATTACCATCTAACCACATTAAGTATTTGAAAATTTTTAGTTATCACTTATAAAAACAACTATCTTCATTATTTTTCATTTTAGTATTTTAGCTAATATAAGTATGAACTTAGTGAAAATTTTAAGTTAAAAATATATGTTTACTAGATTATACCCTGGGAACCCAGGGTTGAGAAATCTAATATGACATATCAATTTTACATTTGAAATAGAATGATGCGCTTTACAGTTACATGCAGGAAAGCTTCGGGTAGCACCTAACCTAAAACAATTAACAATGTATCTCCAATGTTAACGTCTAAAATTAAACAATGTATAACTCTAATATTAATACCTAACCTAAAACAATGTACAACTTCAATGCAAACACATGTTGAAAATATAATTCATATTTACTGATTTAAACATAATTAGTAACCTTCTTATACTTAATTAATGAATTACCTTAACACTTTGTGTTTTTTTTTCCTGTATAAACAAAACACCACAAAAATAGTCATTTTTTCTTCTTTTTTTATATAGCACCATGGTACTTGTTGGAAAGATAATAAAACGCTTGTTAATTTGGTGTAATTTTTTTCTTTAAAAAAATATCGTATGTAAAAGATATTAACGTTTAAAAATTATAGGAGGAAACATGAGAGAGAAAAATCTAATTTTGTTTTTATTTTTTTCCCTAAAATCAATTAATGCACATGACATGTCATATGACACACTCAAATGAGAGGATGCCTTCTTTGAATGCCATGTAGGATTTATTGTTTACAATTATTATAATAGATAGATTTAAAGTATTAATAATTAATTATATATTAAATTTATGATGTTGATAATATAATAACTATGTTTTAGTTATCCATAATTAAGTAAAATAGAAATAAATAGTATCTTTAATTAAAAGATAAGTATCCTTGATTTAATAAGAGAATAATATCTTTAATTAAACATAAATATTCATAATTAAGTAGGATAAATTGAATAGAAAGCAAATGTGTTTAAACTTATATTGGTTTATAATGGATTTTAATAGATCCTTAGTTAAATAGGAATAAAATGAGGGAAAACCAAAACATAATGTGTCATGAACTATATTGGATAGTAGATTATTAACTAAAATATACATTGCACATATATAAGTTTTATCATCAATAAATAAAAAATTTATAAATTTTAAATAGTTCTATGTATATGCTTCATAAAATATAAAATATAAATAATATTATCAAATACATATTTCAAAAGAAAATTTATTTTTTCACACAATGAATCTACTACAATAACTCACTAAAATATAAATTTATGGGTATATGACCAGGTATATAGTTTGGGTAAATGGGTATGTCTTTCGGGTTATCGGGTTGGGTATCACATAATCCCATACCCGACTTAAACCTACGTAAAATTTTAAACTAATCTTATACTCAGCGGGTTTCAAATATACTCATCCTATATGTTTCGGGTTTGAGGTATAGTCATCACGATCAAGTTTTTTTTCCATCCCTAATAGCATCTTAATAAGAACACAAATATTTCAAAATCCAACATCCCATTCTTTCATAGATAGCATTCATTTCATGGATTGCAATGAAATTGAAATATAAATTTGCGTGAGAACTATAATTTGATTTGGAATTTAGATGTGTTCGTTTCATAAACTATAATGAAATCTCAATAGAACTGATTTATGGATTCCTTTTCGTATGTTGTTTTTCAGTTACAACTTCTTCTTTTATTGTAACGAACAACATAAGAAGTCGAATATATATTCCATTTTCATCCGAATTTCATTTCATTCTGTGAATTGAACGCTACCATAATATTTACTTTTTTTTTTATTTGGATAGCCATTAGGAAATGCACAAAAATATTACACAAGGCCCATTAAATTTGGATTTTTTTTCTCACATATTAGATGAGTGGATTCATATATTGCGTAGATTGGTGTTCTTGCTTTGTGACATCAAGTATCCTTACACTTATTTTAACCATATATACGATAAACAATAAACTCTTATATAATTTGCTTTTTTTTAATAACTTGTGTTCGTTAAAACTTTAAAAAAATGTTAAATATGCAACCATGGTTACTTTTTCTTTTTTCTGCAAGGGGTTTAGGTATAATTCTTGTTTGAAAAGAGAGATGTATTCAATTAAAATATAGTGGTTTTTGGTATCGTAAGCTATATGAAAACCAGCACTATTATAAGTGTTATTGGAACCATATTCATTTTTACGATTTTCGATCGATGTAAAACACATTTTGGTATCATGTTGAGAATATCACGGCTTTCACGTTGAGAAATATGTTATCGATGATTTCTTTTAATGGAAATCAACAAAGACTTCTTCTAAACTAACAATAGATATATCCGTCATAATCTTATTCTGTTACTAAAAGTATAATTTATAAAAGAAACAAATGCATGGAAACAATTCTCACTATGCTTTAACGAGGAACTACCGATATAGGCATTTACTAAATCCAAAACGGCTCAAGATTCATAAGTCTTTGGAACTTCACTTACTTCTTTGAAAGGTTTACTTATTATACATATAGCATTTACAAACAACACATTTGGTTTGATTAAATTAGTAAAAGTTTGATGCATTTTTAAGTGAACTTGCACGACATCCTTGATTGGTCAAAACAAGTTAGTGCTATTTGAGGTTCGATATTCCTTATGAACCTAATATTTCTCTTATCCACTACATATGTGGATTTATTTAGTGTTACAAAATACTTCGTTCATAGTGGGTGATATACATATTCGGTTCCTTTAAAGGTGGAGATGTAATGGTATTATTCTCCACTATATATATAGTGGGAGATATACATAGGTGAACAAATTCAAAAAGGTTCATTTTAATTAACTGAATCAGTTGCGTATTCTTCCTCACAGCATCCTTTATCCAACTAACTTTCCATGATAGATTTTGCTTGAATTATAATACCTATGTTGGGTATCAAGAGATAATTAGATGTTAACTTGAACATGCTTGATAATTTAACCCTATACATACTGTATAAGCTATACATAATTAAAGGGTATTTGGCCTAGCCGTCTAGTGGTATGAAGGTTTTGAATAAACCTTTGTTTTTTTTTTAAGTGGTGAGGGTTCAGTTCATGTGGTGTACTTAAAAGGTGTAATTTAGGAGTAAATTACAGAGTGTGAGTCGCAATTCTAAAAAAAATACACAGAATGAAACGGTGCAAATCAGAAGACGCGCCGATTCATACCGGCGGCGTTAACGGTAAGCGCTAACCCTAAACGACACAACTTAAGTTTATCATACATGATGTACCTTTTAACTTAGAACTATACAATTTCGACCCACAAATAATAGGTGCGACATAATAAAAACTAGTAACTTACCCCGCGCGTTGCGGCGGTTTTTAGACGTGATTAAGTACGTAAAGGTAACCCAAGTTAAAAAATATTTTTTTTACCTAAATGTTAATTTATAATTACAAGTATTTGATACATAAATCAGGATATTAAGTTTTCTTTTAGTAAGTTGTAATATAGAGAGAGAAGGAGATAGAATTATTGGCAACAAATACATATGTTATATGAGCTTAGACATCATGCTTTATAGAGTTATACAATTCAACGAACCAAAAAAGACACAAATGTCCCATTAATACACTGTTTATAAGCTCCAACAATATTTGTTATTATATGTAATTCTTATAGTAAAATTGGATTTAAAAGTTGTTTATGTTCCAATCCAACCCATATTTTGTCACCTCTACCCATGAAAGATACTGTTTAAAACAAAATAAGTATTGTAAGAACTCACTTTTTCATATGGACCTAAAACAAGTCTTTCTAAATGATATCCAACAGTGCCCACAAAGATTATCAAAATTGCAACATACATTAAAACATGGATAATAGACTAATAAAAGATGTCAGACCACAAGATATAAGCATACCTTATGTTGTGCTTGTTCAGAACCATGTGCCCAATGCTAAAGCCTAATAGAACCATCACAAGCATTGTTTGTTATTATTAAATAGATGTCTAGAAGGATTCAATGAAAAACTTGAGTTTTATTGAAATTGAATTGGGGTTTAATTAGGTGTTATGAATAGGGGTTACACGCTGAAATGGATATGAAGTGTGCATTACTCATATATACAATGAGCATTATAGGTTGTACACAAAGGGCATAAAGGGAACTAAATGACCAAATATTGGAAATTTGTGAAGGGACTCTTCAACTTCCATCTTAAAAATTGTGTAAAATTACCTTTTTACCCATCTTTCCTCCTTAATAAGGTAAAACAGAGATAATAACATAAGTTTATGCTAGGTTTATATTGTTCACCTAGCCATATCGGAGTGGACCCAAGCCACCACATGTAACTTTTAGTATGATTATCATTTTTTATCCCTATTCTAATAAAGCATTAATTCATGTCATTTGATACTCTCTCACTAAATTTGTTTATAATATTTTTAAATCATATATATATATAACTAGGATTTTATTACCCCGCGTTTCGCGACGGGAGCTCCAGTTGCATTGAGTATTTGGTGGACGTTAAAGATCGCCCGTCGCTGTGGAAGCTCCTGTTGCGTGGAGGGTTTCGTGGACATAAAAGATAATATTAAGTGACTATTATTCTCGCGTGGACTTCAAAAAAATACGCGCGGCTAAAAACTAAAAGTTTGAAATCCTAAAAGCTAAAAGTTTGGCCAAAGTGCAATGCAAGTTTAAAAAAGTTGGGTGGTAAAAGTTTGAAATCCTAAAAGCTAAAAGTTTGGTGATCAAAGTTTTAAATCCTAAAAGCTAAAAGTTTGGTGGTCTAAGTTTGTTGGTCATATTAGAACAAAATAAAGTTAAGCTAAAAGTTAGTGGCCAAAATTTTAAATCTTAAAAACTAAAAGTTTGGTGGTCAAATTGAAAGAAAATAAAGTCAGGTGTCAAACAAAAAGAGCAGGAGGATACACGTAGAAGTTAGGTTGGTATTTTGTCAATTAGAAAAAAGGGCATTTTTGTAAATAAATGTGGCACTCTTCAAGTGTTCCTCTTTTATATGATACATATAATTATTACTAATATATAATATTTATATCTTTATATTTATTTACTACCCTTAGATAATGGTATTAAATCATAACTTTTTATTTATTTAATATTTTTTTCTTAACTATTTATTCTATTTTTTCTGTTTATTAGTAATCATTTAACCCCATATACTACGTACGCTTCTAACCTAATAATAAATCAAATAACAAAGTAAAATGTTATAATTAGAAACAGTATATCAAAGTTTATTTTTAAAGACATATTTTGATAGTGTTAACTGATCATATTACATAAAACCTAGTATATAATATAAGAAAAGCGACTCCAAATCAACACAAGCATTCGTAAAAAAACCGGAGTTAGACAAATAAACACAAGGCCTTTGGTCCAGTGGACATCAGGCAATGACAAGTCTCGAGACCCGGCCTTGGTTGGGGGTTCGATTCTTGGAGCCAAAACAAGGGCAATGATGGTGACAAAGACATCGAGGAACGTTCGATCATAAGCCGCATGTAACACCCCAACCGATGGCGGATACATCGAGGTGTTACGTAGTGACGATTGTTCAATAGCTCATGGACTAAAAGTGTAAATATTGATACATTGAACTGAATAGTTTATTACATTAAAAGAAATTGCAAGATACAAAATTCTAAAGTGGCAACTAAAACCGAAATATAATAAATCTCAAATCTAAGTCTAAGTTCCAAAAGCTTAAAGGTGATCTCAGAACAACCTGAAACATGTACGAAAATAATTTTGTCAATACAAAAATGTATTGGTGAGCATACCCTGTTTGAATACATATAATAGAAAAGTGTTTCGCAATTTATGTGCTATGATATTTGTAATATGTAAAAGGGTCAAAATCAAGCCTCACATCGTTCAATAATCGTTCACACATCGTTCAATAATCGTTCACACATCGTTCAAGAAAACCATAACAATGACCAAGGAATATAATTCGTAGTACTACTCATTGTTAGGTGCGGCCTAAAGGTTAATGACTTTGACAAAACGTTCATACAATTCACACAAAACATATCAATGAGCACATTGCTTTGTAAATAATATACATAAGTTTAGTAATAATTGTACATGAGTCACCCCAAAAGAGTAAAGCAGTGAAAAGGGGAAAGATATACTCACATTCGCTAAGCTGAATTATCCTCTAAGCGTTGTGAATGTATGTGAGGCGAATCCCAAAGACTCAACCTAAAGTTTCAAGTTTCCAACATAAGGGCCTAATCTTAAAAGAGTCTAGGGTTCCTAATCTAAGGCATCTAGGATGTCTAGTCTAAATTTGGGGGTTTTAAGTTTAATATAAGGATGAGGCGCCAAAACAACTAAATAGTTTATCAGAATCTCAATACACGAATCCATGAGGTAAATCGAGAGTATAACTTAGGTTCATATTACAAATATAACTAAGTTAAATAATAAGGGTCATGATGAAAGGAATAAATTTAATAATCTTAAACTATAATTATTCATATTTATTAAATTAAATATAAATAATTATATTGATTATTAATAAGATGTGAAAGATAAAGAATACTTGAGTTTACAAACTAAATATTTTATATAAAAGTCTTGGGTGAAATTATATGCTTAAAACTTAATTTATTCCATAAAAATGAGATATCATATAAAACCGAATCAAAACAAAGGGAAAATGGCATGAAAATTATTCTAACATAACGAAACATGTTTCTACCAATGTTTATTTCAAAATACATTTTATACGATTTTATATGAATTAAATATGATTAAAGCATTATAAAATAATTATATATATATATATATATACACACACTAATCGGCTTCAAAAAATCCCGAAATAATTTTTAAAACTTCTAATTAGTTGTAGGAGCAAGTCTACCAAGTTTCATAATTTTTGGATAAGAAATAAGTGAGTTATGAACTTATAAGGTTCGATTAACTTTTAAATCAAAAATCCCCAAATCACCTAGAACACCCTAAACCCTAGATTATCCAATTGAAACCCTTAGAGGCTATAATTGACCAATTAAACAGAGGACTATTGATCTACAAATATGAATGAAATATCATGAAAAAAATAATTAGAAAAACTCACAACGTAGCTAGTCCAATTTGAAGAAATAAAAACCGAAAAAGAAAGAATATCAAGCTTCCAATTCGCCAATTACAAGAGCTGATAATCAAAGCTTCAATTGTAGAAGTAATAGACTATAGAAGAAATGTATGAGGGAGAGTTTAATCGGATTGAAACAATCGATTTAGAGGTACAAATGGGTCATAGGTGGGTTTTTACTAGTTTTGGATTCAATTAGCCATTAAAATTGGTCAACACCATAAAGTAAGGTTTTATGATGAATTGACTATTTGACTAGGACTTTGACTGTTTGACTAAGACTTTGACTGGAACTTTGACTAAGATTTTGACTGGGACTTTGACTGTTTGACTGTCTTCGCGGACCGCAAGAATTAAAAAATCAAATTTTCCAATTTAATCAATTTTAAGTTCCGGACTTGTTTCCTTCGATTTCTAAGTTGTTTTAGGACCGAAAAATTAAGGGTTTTGAGTATCAAGGTTTGAAACATACGTGCTTGGGTGTAGATGTGAGTATAAAACATGCAATACTTTTACTTATAAAAATTATAAGTTTTTCTTAAATTGTGACTTTTGGTCCTATTAAAATACGAGGGTTAAAAATGAAAATTTTAAAATAGTTGAGGAACCAGTTTTGCACATTTATGAAAAGTGAAGGGTGCAGGTTGTCACACCGCACCCCGGTTTTCATCCGACTGTTATTCCAGCGAGGCAACTTGTATGGAGGTAGTACGGTTTTTGAGGAAACGCTGGAATCAAATCTGATACATCAGCATGGTCTCGGTTAAGACAACGTAGTTTGAGGCAAATCTTGACTACGACTGTCGATTAGGTAGTGTGACATATAGTTCAGTCGTAACAAATAAAAACATTAAAGAGTTTAATTGGATCCTGTTTTACAGCACAGCCTCCTGGTACACTAATCTCTTCACAACACAACCAACATACAGACGATTGTTGGCTGATACATACAAAGTTAACTTGGTCCCACTATTGACTTTTGAGTAAAAGTCAACTACAATGCACACAAGGTTCCACCATATAATCCACCATATCCCAGACCCCATCTTTTTCTTCGTACACAATAATAATATTATTATTTTTCATTTGTTTACAAGTCAGCGCTGGCTCGGTAGCTGCCTTAATTCCTCCGCTATAGCCGTCGTCCGCCTTTAAAAGTCAAGTGCATGCTTTAAATATATGTATGTATATACGTATAATATTTATATTTATATCATTTGAATTAATATAGTACTAGATGGAGGACGATGGATGGGATTTGCATGCTGTGGTTAGGAGTTGTGCGACCTCTGCTGCGGCTGCAGCTGAAAATACTTCGGTGGCAGCCGAGAGTGCTCAGTCGTTACCTGTTACTGCTGCGGTTACTGCCAATACATCGATTTCATTCGATGATGGACGATCTGCTCATGACCAACATGAGTCGACGCTCACTAGTTTTATTTCATTTTCCATGAATCCTGTGGATTCTTTGAATCATGCTAGAAAAAGGTATTATTATTATTATTATTATTATTATTATTATTATTATTATTATTATTATTATTATTATTATTAACTACACATACCATTTGGTAGTATTTTCATTTCCATTTAAGAAATTGATTGTTATCAATGTTATAGTACTTGATAAAAGAATCATGCATAATTAAATTTATAGTATTTCTATAATATTTACTTATAGGCAAAACATGGGGGTTGGGTTGGGTTGGGTTGGGTTGGGTTGTGACATGTGAGGTGTCAGGTCAAAACAGGTCGTTTTTAAACAAGTTATTTTGGTTCGGGTTTGAATGGGTTCACCCTTGGCCGATTAACCATATATACGATCAGTGAGTCTGATTCTATTTAAAAAATAACTAACTTTGCTAACTATATTGTTTTCAACAATTTGACCATATGAGTGGTATAAATCATAGATAACACTCTCAAGTTGATTGATGTTACTTAATATTAATATTAATTAGCCTGATTAAAATTGGCATATATGATTGTTTAAACATAAATGTATAATTTATAAATACTTTTATTGGTGGGAATGATCATCTTATGCATGTTATGGTTGAAGGAAAAGTAGAAATAATAAAAGGGTGGTTGAGATGAGAGAAGATGAATTGAGCAATGACGGATGGGCATGGAGGAAATATGGTCAAAAGCCGATAAAAGGCTCCCCTTATCCAAGGTTTGTTTATTCATTTTCTTATTTCTAAATCTAAAATGTTAAAAAAAAAAAGTGTTAGTAAGATTTTGTATCTTTTACATTTGTGTATAGTAAGAAAGAATGCACATACATACATATCCAGGATTAATAATTATAAAATGTATATATTAACTATGTAAGAGTTTTACATGTGTCGTGTTTAAAAGCTTGACAAATTTGATCCGATATAAATTAAAAACTTTTTACGAATTGAACTCGAACCTTGTACTCCGATGTTAAGTTGAATAGAATCTGTTTAGACCAATATTTTTTTCCTGTGTCTTACTACTTTAATTATAAATTTACACCCAAAAATACAAATGTTTATAAGACAATTTTAATTACTCTACAAAATTCTATTCTATGGTAATTTCTAATTGAACTATAGATTTTTAGTAGTTTTACCTTAAAATTTTAAATTTGACATAAAACACACTTTAAAAGATTCCAAAATAAATTGGCCAACACAAAAACCAGTCATGTTTACTTGAGATAACAATTTTTTTTTCACGGTTTCGATCCAAATTCGATGCGAATATGTTTAAGCTAAACCGATCCTTTACATTTGGTTCGTGTCGAAAACTCGAACTCCCTACAATCGCATGATTAAAAAACCCATGAAAAGTTCGTGACATGAATATATGCTCCAATTTCTTAGTTGATATATATAATAGTTGATTCATAATTTCATAGACCAACTTATGCTTAGAATCTTTTGTTAAAAAATGTTTGGGCATATAGAAATTATTACAGGTGTAGCACAACAAAAGACTGCTCGGCAAGGAGGCAAGTGGAGCGAAGCCCCATCAACGTATCCAATTTTATTGTTTCGTACTCTGGTGACCATTTGCACCCGCGACCCACTCACCTCAGCACTCTCGCTGGAACCACCAGGAGCACTAGATTCAACACGATGGCCACCGGTTTGGCTGATCAACCGCCATGCTCTTCTTCTTCTTCTCCAGCGTCCACTTCTAGCATTTCTTCGGCAACATCATTGAAGGAAGATGAAATTGTAACGAACGATGAAGATATTAAAGAAGTCAATTTTTGGTGACTTGATGTTAACGTGGTCTAACGCTTTGACTTAATCAAATAGTAACACTAGTTTAGTTAAGGCGATAAAAAGGTATTGTAGGTTAAAATAATCTCCAGCTCTTTCTTTTACTGTTTGTATAAAAAGTATTTTCGTTTAGTTATATTAAAATGGAAATGGTACTATGGTAACATAACACTTACAAGTTAAAATTATTGTTAAAAGAAAATCGACATTTTCAAAAGAAAAGATAAAAGTTGTCTTTGTGTGTGGTAAATAACACTTAGAAAATATAACACTTAGAATTATTTGACTTTCAATAAAAATATAGACTATACACATTAGATGGGGCTATAAACACCTACAGACGTATCCAGTGACATAATATCGTCTAGATCAATTGCAAAATGACTATAATATAAATATAAATTCTAAAATCATTATATTATACTAAGAAAGTTAAGCTTGAATGATTGTATGAACAAAATAAACATAAAAACATATGTGGGTTGTAAAAAAACCAAGAATTGTAGTTTTGATTGTTAAATTTTAAATTTACTTTTAAAAGCCGTCTCTTATGAGAATGAGAGCGAGAAAGAGACATGTTTTACGAAATTTAGCCAAATTAGAATGCAATACGCTGCCATGTTTTTTAGAATTGTATTTGCGCAGCGAAGCGCGCGGGCATAATACTAGTCTCTATTAATGCTTCGAGAACACTCACTTTTTCCATCCCTACAACATCATTATAAATCGTTACTTTATTTCTTATAATCAAATTATTTAAAAAAATATATAACTTATCATAAAAAACAAATATATTGTTTAGCAAAATAGTTTCTACATCTTGAAATAGTGCAAAAATCAAATAAATAATGTTTTCAAAATTAAACTGTTACAATGTTACATAGTTTTGTAGCTAGGCAAGCTTTGATAGAGTGGAATCGAAGAAAGTGGATAAACACGTTAAAGCTTGTGCAGATAATCAACATGTCTTTGTCCCCTTGGCCGTTGATACATTTGGCTCCCTAGCACCAGAAGTTATTCGTTTCTTGACCAGGGTCGAACGGGTTATCCACAACAATAGTTCATCTCTAGGGGGCGGAGTTTGTATTTGTTAGACTATGATTCGCAATTCAGAAAGGGGTGACAACGCAGCTTGTTGCCCAAGTGCACCTCCATCGGACAACCCGATGGAGAAAGTTTATGCTAAACTCCTAAATACAATTTTACTAACGAAAGTTCACGAAACGTTTCATTATAAGGTAATCCAGAAAATCTGTCCAACAAAAGTTTACAAAGTATACTGCATTCCATCTAACACTCAACATTGCTAAATTAATCATGGTTACCTGAAAACCTTTTGACAATTGTTTTGGAAAATATATGTATATATAATATACTAACCAATTTCGAACTAGTCAACAATTAAGTGTAGAAAACAAAGAAGAATGTCACTTTTATTTCTTTGCAAGTCGTGTAATCACTATTAGATTAGTCTATTTGGTGGTACAAACCGATGATTAATCGGATTAGATGCAGAGATCTTCAAGAATGAATTAATTTGTGTTTTTGGATTGAGAAGAACACCCTACACTTCTGTTTTCCAAAGTCGGCCACTTTTTGTGTGTTCTATATTATCCGTCCCATACACACATTGGTCTTTTTTTTTTTTTAAGTTTTAAAGAAAACAAGGCTTTCAATTTAGGATCATAATCTGACCACATACCAAGCCCAAATAGTTAACCATAAGGCCTAACTAATTATGGTATCCACAATCTTTTAATTAGGCTCATAACACACACACACACACTGTTGGGGAATTTGCAGTAATAACAAACAAAAACAACCGGATAATTGAAATCTCTGAAGGCACGTAATCGCTTTTAGATTGAGTCAATTAGACGGTTCAATCGAAATATTCAATCGGATACAATCAGATATTGTGAATTTTCTGTATGATTATGATTGACCAAGAACAGCGTGTTTTGACCAAGATTATCAAAAACGTAATTTTGAATTAACTGCCTTTTAGGCACTTATTACAGGGTTTCAAAATTGCCAAATTTAGTCCCTCTAATTCCGAAAATTAATTTTCTGAGAGATTTTTACCATAGCAATTTTAATGGAAATAAAATCTTTCCAAGCTAACCTGGTAGCTCGACCCTAGCCAGGGGCTTTGCCCTTTGGACCCCTTCAGGGGCTGCCGCCCCTTGTGTCACACCCCGTCTAGGCGGAAACATGGGATGTAACTTCGAAAGGTTTTCAACCACACAAGTCTTGAAATCATCAAATTCATAATTTAAGAGATATATTAAAAGACATCATTGTTTAATATATTAATAGAAAACATTGTCTTAAAACCATACTTCAAATGATATTGTTTAAATCATTTAACAAAAGATAGGTTCATGATATCCCCATATGCCTGTGCGCGACTCCAAGTTCCATACTCCATGACTTAATTGCCTGAAAAACATGCAAATAAAAATATGTCAACAATTAAGTTGGTGAGATCACGGGTTTTAAGGTATATGTAAACCATAGATGACTGGATCATTACCTAGCTAAGACAACAATCGTTATGTGAGTGACATGAGCCTGTAACCAAACCTTGAGGAATGTTGTGCCCCACCCATTGTACACTAAAGACAATGATAATATGTGAAAAACAAGCACTATTTTGATGTCTGTAATCCGGTTAGAGCGACTAACCGAGAGCGAGGGTGTCAACCCAATAGATCTATTCCGGCGTTTTATAGCTAAATCCATAGGTAATGGTTACAGTAAATTGTATGACAGGAGGCTTTATGAGTACTCTGAACCTTTTTGTCTCTTGTTCACATAATAGTCAAAATGTAACTAAACTTGTACGCATGTTTTCACCCAAAAGAATGAAAATAGTAAAAAAAAACGGGGGGAGGGGGCGTGAGAACTCACCTGATGTCTGACTGCTAAGACTGGACTGAATTTGGTGTGGAAAAGTCTTAACAAAGGTGACCTAAATTCAACAAGGACAACTTAAGTCTATGTGTTGCACTATTTAATATGCAATTGTTCATCCAACCTGTACGTCTATGGATTGTGTATTTTTGTATAGTTGGCCATTTATGTCACATATTGTATATGTTAGAAATACTCATTTTTGTCCTTATTTGTGACAATAATTAATCGTTTGTGGCAAAACCGGTGTCTTGGTTTTCTTATATATTACCACACAATGTGTATGTTAAATATTTGCACAAAATATGGCATGTTAACATGTGTTTTAGGCCTTTTTGTGAGAAAATGTTATTTTCACATGTTTTTACCCTAGTTAACACACGTTCATTGGTTAATAACACATGTTTTCCAAAAGTTTGGTGTTAAAGCTTGTTTAACGTATGTTTTTAGGCTTTTAACATATGTTCATAAAATCGCCACTTTGTATATGTTCATGATTTGAGTCCAAATTCGATATGTATGGTTCGTATCCGGTCCTAATCACTCTCGTATACACCCCCAGGTGTGTGAATGAGGGTTTACGTGTGTTTGTTCATGCAAATACGCGCGAAAATCATATAGATGGTGTGTATGTATATGCGTGAATGAACATGAACACCTCGACACATAATGCAAGTGTTTAATCGATTTGTGCCTCTTGTTATCATTGTATGTGTGTGCAATCGAGGTTAAAGGGTTTGGGTGACCAAGTGTTAGCAAAAAATAATAGATGAGAGATAAATGAAGTTGAGGTGTCATACAATGATTTGAATATAGAGAAACCGAGATAATTTCAAATTGTTTTAGCCGATTCATTCCACTCCAAGTCTCCTAGGCTTGATCCAAGCTCAATGAGGGTCGGTTGGGGTGAGGTGCGATCTCGGGTTTAGGTGTTATGGTTCGGCCGAAAGGTATTGATCAAGGTGTATGTGTATAGATTTGTTTTGTGAATCTTGATGTTGTGTGTCCACTTGGTGACCCTTGGGCCAGTTATATACTTGTCGAGGGAGAGAGAAGAGTGTGGATGATAATGTCTAATTCTGGTAAGTCAAAACACATGTAATGTGGTGATGAAAAGGTGATTTCCAATATAGTGTAAAGAGTTAACTTTGATATGTGTGTAGTTTGTGTTGGGAACATGAGGGCCGATTTCTAGTGGTATGTATAGAAGTTTAGGAAGTCAAAATCCATGGATCCATGAGATAAGAAAGGAAAGATGCCATATTGGTGAGTTTCCTTGATGTTTGTGATCATGGGTGAAATTTGGTGTGTTTGTTTGTGTAGGTCGGCTATAGCCGATTGTATGGGGAAGGAATTGGATAGTTTTGGATAGTCCAACATGTGTAGAATTGTATGCATAAGGTTCTTGATTTTATGTTGGTGAAATATCTAGGTGATGAGTTGAATTGGTGTGTGTTGGATATGAGTTGTGTGCGTGTGTGTGTATACATGAATGTTTATTGTATAAATTATACATGTATCCATGCCTAATCCGTATATGTAGTCGTGTATGCACTCATAGATATAGATATTTAGGTTGGTTTGTTTTTTTAACCTTTAACACATACATAGGTGTATATATTTGTGTAGTCGTATGTGTGCACATAATGATATAGTGTTGTCTCTTTCTAACACATATAGTTATATATACGTATTGTTTCTTGTTTAAAATATATAGGCATACATATGTGTGATTTTTGGCCGATTGTGTATGTGTATCCATGCATCAAATGTTTTGGAACTCACATGTTGTTCCACATAGTTTGATTGAATGGTGGTTATTTATTAAAACACACAAAATTATAATAATCTAATGTCATTCATGTGGAATTTGTCTTGTGTTAATGTTCCGAGCATGTGTTAGACATGAACTTAACTTATTATACATATGTTCTTGGGCTTTGGATCCATAAATTGAAGAATCCCTATGATCCCATGTGTCAGATGTTCACAATTATTGTATGGATGTTTAGGAATTGATTGTTCTCCCTTATTAGATAATGTGGCATGGAATCTGGTTCTTATTTGTGTCTATTAATCGGGTATTGCATGAGTAAATGGGAAAATGTAATGAGATCCTGAGCTATCCTGGACTTTGCTAGACTCGGGGTGACACATTTTCTGTAATAAAATGTCTAATGCATGACTGAAAATGACATAATCGTGTGAATGTGTACGAATCTTGACCTGGAAATTTGACGGGTGTCACACCTTGGACCCTGTTCATAGGGGCTTCGCCCTTAAGTTCATAATAAATTCAAATAGGCGTGCACTACGCACCTCCAGACCTATATGATGTCTTATTATGAAGATATTGGTCAAACAGTTAATCCAATTACACTAATATATCCAACACACACACAGACACACACATATAGGTTCTGATACAAAGGATGGATTTCGTAGGAATGGTAAGAAACATCTCATGCTGACACGTGGCGATTGAGTATTTTAAGACTAAGGGTAGTAATGTAATCACACATATAAATTTATTTTTTTTATATTTTTGGTGGGTTTTAATTGTTGATATTTTTTAGGAATTGATTTCAAATCATTAAAAGATTTAAAACTATTATCATTAATATTATCGCAAGGCTCATATCGTTTTATCAGACGAGAAACACAATTAAACAGTTATACTAGTCGTGTGCTTGACGTGTTTTAACTTCATGGACAATGTGATTGGGTGTGTTTCCCACATCCCACGTTCTTAAGACCTTATTAATAACTTTACTATATGTGAGATTTATTCAGTTTCGTTGTCCTAATTCGTAGAGTTCAAATTAATCCAAGCTCGATCTAAATTCAATGCAGTTTATTGAATTTTATTCGGTTGATATTTACATTCCATTTTAAACTCAAAATTCAAGAAAAAAAAACATTTGATCGAGTAAAATGTGAAGGACCCTAAAACCATTTTGGTTATTACTATAGCTTGTTTAATATAAAATAAGAGTTGGATAAATGGTCAATGATCGATCAATGACAATCCAAAACAAGTTGTTGGTTTTACTACAACAGACCCGACCTACTGATAATATTCAAATGTGAAAGTTATGGGTTTGAGTCTCGTCTGGTGCAAATTTGCTCTAGGTTGAGCCAGATGTTATACGGTAGTAACATTCGAGCGGTGGGTCTCCTTTAAAATGGTGATGGTCCAGGTCACTGGCGTCGTCTAGGTTACAGGGTTTACGAAGTTGGGTTCAAATCGAATCACATAATCACAGCAACTTAGAGCATTCACAATAGCTCCCCCATTTTTATGTGAGAGTAGCCCCCAAATTATATGGGGTGGTTTTGAGGGTTTGTGAGTGAAGAAAAATGGGGAATTTACTGTTGATCGGTATATTTGGGTTATTTGGGAATCTTTTGGGGAAAACTGAAAACTGTATTTATTTTTTAATATTTGTTGAAAGTGGTTGTGAGTGGAGAAGAGAGAAACTATAATGATTTTTAATGTAAGATGTGGTTGTGATTAGTTGTGAGTAAATGGGGATGGGGAAGCTACCGTGAATGCTCTTAATACGGGTCAACGGGTCCAATCTTTTTTTTTTGAACGACAAATTTCTACTCCTTATGAGACTTGAACCCATGACCTCCCATTAGGTGTTCATTGGGCCACCAACCCCAATGGGTAACAACGGGTCCAATCCATTTCCAAACAATCACACACAATAACCTAACACAAACACACCTCCCATTAACACAACAACCAAAGCTCCAAACCAAACCAAAGAGATCAACAGACATGTTTCTACGTCGATTCGCTAGGCCATCATCTTTAATGATGATGGCTAAAGTGAAGGAAACAACAGGGATCGTAGGTCTAGAAGTGGTCCCCAACGCAAGGGAGGTATTAATCGGCCTCTACAACAAAACCCTAACCGAGATCCAGCGAGTACCGGAAGACGAAGGCTACCGTAAGGCCGTTGAGAGCTTCACGCGCCACCGGTTGAAGGTGTGCCAAGAGGAAGAAGATTGGGAGGTTATTGAGAAGCGGCTTGGTTGTGGTCAGGTTGAAGAGCTTATTGAAGAGGCGAATGATGAGCTTAAACTTATTGATAAGATGGTTGGTAAGTGTTTGTTGTTGTTGTTGTTACTCTTGATTGAATTTGTGTAATGTGTGTTTGATATATTGGTTATGTGGAGATTAGGTTGTAAAAATCGCTAGGCGCTCGGCTTGTGGATTAGTGACTAGAGAATTAGAGATTAATTGGGATTAATTGAGAATAGTCGGATTGGGATTTTTATATTTAATTTTCAATTTTATATACACGCACATTTTTATAGGTAAATATTTTAAGTAGCTAGGTTTTAACCCTTCCTTGACCCGTTTTTTAAGTATACAGGATTAATCGCCCGAAACTACAGGTTTTGGCCGCCGACTAAGGCCGATTAGGCCGACTGATGATTAATGGACCAATTAACGAAAAATTACTAGTGATAATTACTGATTAGTCCTGGTTTTTACGACATTGATGATGGATATTAGGGCAAATGAAAGAGATGAATTAGGATCTATAAACGTAAAAAGAAGAAGAACGTCTACTTATGGAGTTAGGAATTGTTAATCTGCGGCTACTGATTATGAGATTTGAATATTAAGTTTGGAAATCGAGTTAGAGCACAGTTAGTTAATTAATGCCAGTGATGCTTGAATGCTGGCTGTGACTCTGTAAGCTTTAGAATTTGAGTTGCCTTTAATGGCTACGGAGACTAGATTTTGGGACATTTTGAATCAATTGTTGAGTTAAATGTTCAGGTTGTGGTCATGAGGGAGGACTTATGCTGGATCAAATGATTTAAAAGGTTTAATAATGTTACTGTAGTACGCCCCACTTACGGTGTGCACATATAATGTATATATGTGTGGCCCTTGGGGGCAAAAGTAAAGTTGCACTAGTTTTATCGTTATTTTACTAATTTCGTGAAAATAACGTTAAAAACAACGGACGGTTAATCATGCATCATGTGGTGGCGTGGATAGCCAAAAGACAGGGGTACATGCACCGATCGGGTTTGTCCCGATTGTTAAGTGTTTTGTGCGATGTGCCTTATGTCCAAGGCTTGATACCAAACCACATCGAGCCGGAGGTCTCACTGGAAGCAGCCTCTCTATTCTTAGGGGTAGAGGTAAGGCTGTCTACATCTTACCCTCCTCAGACCCTACCTTAGCTTTGCTATAGGTGGGATTAACTGAGTATGATGATGATGATGATGAATAATGTTACTGTAGAGTTTGATATCCGTTCCTGCTATTGTCAATTTAGATGTTTCAGGTTGTGGTCTTGAGGGAGAAAATGAGAAATTATGATAGATCAAATGTTCTAAAAGGCTTAATAATGTTAATGGAGTTTGATAGTATCGATTCCTGCTATTTTCAATTAGTTGTTATTTATCGTACTTGTGATCATGTTAGCCTGTAGTTTTCCCCAACAGCCGTCAAAGACATTTTATCATGAACTTACAACATAATATATGGCTTCTTTCTTCTTTTTATGAACTCAAACTCATTGACAAAATGATTGTTGCGTATTCCCACTCACTCTTGCTTGAATTTGTCTAATTTTATTTTGATAAACGTGTATAGACTACAGGGATTATGTTACGATTACAGTTGATTGACGATGAATATTAGGTAAACAAGAAAGGAATTAAGATGTGTTTGATTGCTATAAAAATTATTAATTTAACAAGGTGAAGACCATTTACTTCCCAATTCAGCTCATGAAATTGAGGAATTTGTTACTCTGCGGCTACTGATTTATATCTTTTGAGTATTAAGTTTGGAAATTGAATTGGATCACAATTAGGTTAAAATGTTAATCGCTGATGCTTCAATGCTGGCTGTGAGCTTCAGAATTTGAGATGCCTTTGGCACACTTTAAATCAATTGTCAGTTTAGATGTTTCATGTCGTGGTGATGAGGGATAAATTATGAATTTATATAGATCAAATAATCTAAAAGGTTTAATAATGTAATAATGTTACCATTGAGTTTAATATCGATTTCTGCTATTGTCAATTTAGATGTTTCAGGTTGTGGTCATGTGGGAGGCATCATGATAGATCAAATGTTGTAAAAGGTTTAATAATGATGCTACTGTGGAGTTTGATATATGTTCCTGCTGTTATCATTCTGTTGTCATTTATCATACTTGTGATAATGTTAGGCTGTAGTTTTCCCTAATAGCAGTCAAGGACAGTTTATCATGATTTTGAACCATAATATATAGCTTCTTTCTTCTTTTTATGAACTTCCTTAAATTTTAATATCTTCTCGATACAAGGGTTGAGGTCGGTGGACAGTTTCGTGTGGATGTTGGCACTGCAAAATCAAACTAGGATCCTCTTTCGAGCTTTCCTAGTTCCTACCATCTTTTTATACACAAGATTATTATTGTTCAGTTATAATTTTGATATAGAACTTTGGTGCAAATTTATATATATGAAATATGAAATTTCCGGTAAAGCTCTAATGCCCTGTGTGAAACTGCGGGTGATGTCATTAA
This sequence comes from Ambrosia x helenae, assembly GCA_030844895.1. Classification (NCBI taxonomy): domain Eukaryota; kingdom Viridiplantae; phylum Streptophyta; class Magnoliopsida; order Asterales; family Asteraceae; genus Ambrosia; species Ambrosia x helenae. Next base: position 9,401,242 of record CM061232.1, read on the forward strand.
TCTTGTGAAGTTAATATATTTTCCCATCTTATGTTGGCAACAATGATTAGATATAAACAAGTTAAGGTTAATTGCTAGTTTAATCTGCATTTAGTTTTTTCATTGATGTAAAACTATAAAACATTGAGCTATCTACAATTCATATTTAACTATTTAAGATTACACGGTTGTACGTACTCCATCATGAATGAGATTGATTAATGATTATGTTCAGGCTTAAACAGACTGATCACACGATATAATGATGCAAACAGCGCAAGAATATTTGAAATGAGCCTTATCCTGCAAATCAGTGCATGTCACCCTGTTGGTTATATATATCCATCATGAACGAGAGTGATGATCATGTTTATTCATAACAGACTGATCACATGATATCTTGTTGGAAATATTTCATGAATCTTTGAAATGTGATTTATACTGCATCATGAATGAGATTGATGATTATGTTCAATCTTAAACAGACTGCAAATCAGTGCTGATTATATATACTTCATCATGAATGAGATTAATGATTATTTTCATTCTTAAACAGACTGATCACACGATATATTTGATGAAATCATCTCCTGAATCTTTGAAACGGCCTTATACTGCAAATCAGTCCATATTTTCATATTTTCATCATGAATGAAGATGATGATCATGTTCCTTTTTGGAAATGTAAAACCTTTGTGCATCTTGTTTAACGTTTACTGACATCTTTTCGTATCAATTTGCAGAGTGGGACCCATGGGGTGTACCCGATGACTATGAATGTGAAGTAGTCGAAAACGACGCTCCAGTTCCAAAACATGTGCCACTGCACCGGCCCGGTCCTCTTCCTGAGGAGTTCTACAAGACGTTGGAGGCTGTTATGACTGGAAAATTGGATGCTTCCCAGAAGAAAGATGAGCCCGTGATCCCTTCAACCTCTCAATAAGCATGATCTGTGGCGGTTCAGGTATTTGGGCTCCGTTTCTTTATTTCGAGTGAAAGGTTTGCTCCATTTATAGAAAGCTGAATCTTCACCTTTCTAAGAATTGTTGTTTGTGTTCTGTCTAAATTGCCATGTTTTTGAGGTCAAGTGTTTTATCTTGCCAACGCTCGAATTAGGAGTTTAATAAACACAAATTCTGAGGATATTTTGGTGTGAGCCATAATAATAAGAAAAGGTTCGTATTTTTAGCAGGGCATGGTACTATGTAACAAAATGTTAAAACGGGTTGAAAGTTATCTAAAGTATGTTTAAAGATTTAAACCTTTATAAATTAGTGTTTTTATAATGCCCTCCATTGAAGGACATTAAATTATTCTGCAAATCTGTATTAGACCATGCGTAGTGGGGGACTTTATATATAAAACTCCTCTTCCTGATTGGTCCACGTGGCTGCTGAGTCAGCGTGGAGAGAGAAACTGAAAAAGAGGTGTAGTGGTGGGGCTTTATTTATAAAGCCCCTGTTTCTGATTGGTTGATTTTTTTATTATTTTTTTAATCTTTTAACTCAAAATAATTAAAATAAAATACAAATAAATATAAAAAAATTACAAATAATATTAAAAAAAATTACAACTAATATTAAAAAAAAATTGCAAGTAATATTAAAAAAAAAAGTTACAACTAATATTAATTTTCATCTTCGGATTCTTCATATTCTTCGTCTTCGTCTTCTTCTTCTTCGTCACCTTCTTCTTCTTCTTCATCTTCACCTTCACCTTCTTCTTCATCTTCGTTTCCTCCCGTGTTTGGAATATACCGAACCGACCACGCTTATTGGACCAAATCCGCCGTTAACGCGTCATGTACTTCATGGTCGCGAAGTTCATGTGCATTGAGCACTCTTTCTTGCATATTAGCTTGCGGTAGATCCTGAACGGCTTCCGGTACATAATTTTGGCATATCGCTTTACCTTCATCTTCTAATATCATATTATGCATGATTATACATGCATACATAGCATCTCGCAGCTTGTCTGTGGTCCATGCACGAGCAGGGTTTCTTATGTAATGCCAACGCTGTTGAAGAACCCCAAAACATCTCTCTATGTCCTTTCGCGCCGCCTCTTGGACCTTTTTAAAGTGTGCCATTTTTTCATCGTACGGGTTACTAAACGTCTTAACGATAATGCTATACCTCGGATATATTCCGTCAGCCAAATAGTATCCGTGTGGGTAGTAGTTTCCATTAGCATAAAAGCACGCCTTTGCTACCCTGCCAGAAATGAAATCCTCAATAATAGGCGACTGCTTAAAAACGTTTAAGTCGTTGCATGACCCCGCAACACCAAAATAGGCCGACCAAACCCAAAGATCGACTGAAGCCACCGCTTGAAGAATTATCGATGGTCCTTTTTGGTCACCACACGTGTGTTGACCTCGCCAAGCGGTTGGGCAATTATACCACCGCCAGTGACGACAATCAACGCTACCCAGCATTCCTGGTAACCCATGTTCATTCGTATGCACCTCGTAAATTTTTTTGTAAGTCGTACCAAGTGGGCCTTCTAAGATACCGGGCTCCGTACAACTTTATAATTCCTAAAAAAAATAAATACAAACATATATAAAAAATAAATACAAACATATATAAAAAAATTGATCTAACTTTAAAAAAAGTGATGTACCTTGGCAAAAATACTCCAAAGAATCGCGTGTTGTTTTCTCGGCCATTTTTAAATACTCGTCGTTGATATTCGTCGTGTTGCCATATGCGAGTATACGCAGTGCCGAGGTACACTTTTGAATAGACGTGAATCCCATCAACCCCCTAGCCTCCGCTTTTTGTTTAAAGTAAGGAAACGCGTTTTCCAGATCTCCGGATATACGTAGAAATAAACGTTTGCTCATCCGGAAACGACGCCTAAACATCTTTGGGTCGGGGTAAGTCGGGTTTTCATCAAAGTAATCCTTCATCAATCGAGCATTTGCCGATACACGATCTCGTTCGTAATACTGCCTACTTTGTTTTGGACGTGTAGGCATACTAGTTTCTTCAAGATACCGCGTCGAAAGCGCTAGCGCACTCGTAATCGCATCTTGCTCCAACTCTTCGTCTGTCGAATAACCCCCGTCGCCTAGAAACTCTCTGTAATATTCTCTCGCAATGGATGATGACGCGGGGGAACCCATTCTTTTCGAATATTGGTAATACATGTTTTGTGTTTTGTGTTTATATATTTGTGTGTTGTGTGTTTATATATAAAAACCAAAAAAATAAATATAGCCGTTCAAAAAAACGGTAACATGACCGTTTGAAGACCACCACCACGTGTCCCATTTTAATTAGTTGAAACAATTATGAACCAGCGTTATTAATATAACACCACCGCTTTTTTTTGGTATATAGCGCCCCCTGTAGCGGTGTGGGGAGCGCTATTTTTGAAAAAAATTGACAAATCATGCCCTACTACGGGGTCTTATTATGTGATAAATTAACGAGACTGAAACCTTTCCAATTCTTCTCTGTGCAAATACTATTAATATTATCCTTCCTAGTAAGCTATGATTCTGAAGGAACCTCGCAAAGAAGAATATCTTTTGCCACCACTCTTTAAAGCTGAATTTTGAGAACTTCTAAACCTGAATATTTAATTGTCAAAGCGATTCCTAGTGGTATTATCGGAACTAGTATTCGTTTTTATGGTTTTTAATCGATGTAAAACGCATGTCAGTATCCTTTCAAGTTCGGTATTGTAAACTACTATACCTAGTGCCGGTACTGTACCGTACCAGTGTCACACTGAACCGAACAAAACCAATAATGGCCAAAAAACAAATTCACGCCATGTCACGTGTGAAATCCCACTAGTGCATCTAAACGTCTAAGTTCAAGAAGTGATAAAGCCCATAAATTAATGACCGGTTATATGCATAGGTAAGAGACACTCTGGGTATGTTTGGTAAGGAGCTTTTAAGAAAAAGCTCCTACTTAATAAAAAACCTTGTTTGGTTGAAGGAGCCGAAAACTTTTAGTCTAGAGAAAAAGCTGTACAGTGAAAAGCTACTAGAAGTAGTTTTTAAGAAAAAACTCTACTAGCTACAAGCTTTTAATTAGTAAATGACACAAATACTCATTCTATTTTAAAAATAAAATAAAAACCTTCTTTACAAGTTTTTAATTATGTCCATTTTGGTCATTTTATACATTTTATTAAAAGCTCCAGCTACTCTGCCAAACATCAAAATATATTTAGAAAGTTTCCAGCTACCAGCCTCCAGCTAGTTTTGCCAAACATACCCTCTACCGTCAGGGATGGAAATGAGAGTTTAGTCTTAGGGGGACAAGGCACTCTCGTGATGGAGCCAAGTGATAAATTGATGACATGAAACCAAGTGATCAATTGATGACACGAAACACTGGCCCATGTGGTTATATCACGGCCTAGTGATGGATTGATGTGTTCACCATCATGGCTAGATGGGATAAAAAGTGGAGAAGTGTGGGGAATTTCTTGTGAAGTGCCAAGTGATCAAGTGATGGCATGAAACACCTTCCCAACCCATTTGATCACTTAAACCAGAGATTCAAGGAGATGTAGTACATAGCTTGATTAGTTGATAACAAATGATCAAATGATAGTTTTGAGGAGAGCACTCTCCCCCTAGTATAATTTGCTTGAGTTGATTGCACAAATCGTCCTTAAAGGCCTAGTATAACTCTTTGAGTTGGTTGCACAACGATTAAGTGGATGGAAATGCTATGATGTGGATTGCACATTAGTGTGTGTAGTGTCGGTGATAAAAGGATGGGCGACTCAATTCCTCTTTGAACTCGTTATCATCCAAATTAACGGCTTCTACGTTTTCAGGATCAATTGAACGGCGGTTAGCGGCGGCTAATGCTTTCTCCTCCGACGTGTTCCTCCTGTGACTTCTTTTTGCAGGGGGGTTTTTACCCGAAGATGATCCCGCAACATTTTGGGGTTGTGTTTCGGGTACGGTTTGCGTTAAAGGAAGTTGTGAAGGAACGAGAGAATCATTGAATGGGAAATTAGGATAAATTTGCCCACTAATGAAACCCGCATAACCCGCGTAGTCGGGACAAGGTGAAGGAATGGGTGGGCGGTTTGGGATCGGGCGAACGGTGGTGTATTCGGGTTTGGGACGTACGCGTATGGGTTATTCGGGTCAAAGCCTCGGCTGTATGGGTTCATTTTTTGTTGAAGAATGATGAGTAGTATGAAAAATATATGAAGAATTGTATAAAAATGGTTGAAGAAGTGTATAAAAATTGTGAATAAATAAGTTAAAGTGAGTGTTTTGTAGTGAAATGGGGGTAATTTATAAATTTTATTTTTTTTGACCGTTTGAGTTAACGGTTATATTTAATTTTTTTTTTCAACGGTCACAATCCCCTCCCCACCAATCAGATCCTGCCACATGTCACAACAAATGCCCCCACGCCATGCAAAATGCCCCCGCCCTCAACTCCATACCCTCCCCCACGCCAATATGGCGGCGGTGTTCCCCCCCTTCCCGCCCCCAGTCCGGGCAGCCTTAGTCTGTCAACTCTTTCAAAGACTCATTGGCTCCATCATTTCTAGTGTTTTTTCTTCACTAAGATTACCACTCACCACTCTAAAGTAATTACCTAGGTAACCTCGTGCTCTAAGCTGCTTGACTGCACGGTGTGAGATCGTGGGAGGGGATGTGAATCCCTTCCACGCCACTAACGCCAACCCCTATGTGGTGTGGAAGTTGGCGTGGGGGAGGTTAGGTAGAAAATTCCATGGGTGTGATGCAAAAAGTGAGGGTGAGGTAGATGGTTGTGGTTGGTTATTAGATTATGGATATTTGTGATTGGTTGATTGGTTGGAGGGGATTTGTCGTTGCTATCACATGTCGTTCTATGCCCCCTTCAACTCATGACCACACCGTATAATCTTAAAAAGGTCGCAAATGTTTGTTTTAGCTTTGTGATATGGCCATCGAACAGAAAAGTTTAGTACCAAAGACAATGTAATGTAGTAGATTGTGCTGCTTTTGTGATATTTTTTTTAATAATATCTATTCATATTGCAAGTTATGCTAAAGCAATTTATGTCATGTCATATAAATATATAATGTCTAATTAAACAACAATAAATCAACCACCAACTATACTGATTAAAATCCCACCAATAGCTTAACAACCTCCCTCTCATGATAATAAAGACACAACCACCAAAAGCTATCAGACAAAACAATATACATAACAAACAAAAACTATCAAACAAACAAAAACTATCAAACAAACTCTAAATGCCACAAACAAAAACCATCAAACAAAAACCATCAAACAAACTTTATAGACGTAACAAACAAAAACTGATGGTACAACGATTAACACATTATTATGCTATATTTTTATATTTTATAATCGTTGTTTAGTGGCTATACCACGATTCAACCAACTTAGACAAAGCCACACGAGAAGACCCACCATCACTTACTGCCATCGCGGCCTCCTCTTTTCTCGCCTTAGCTACTTCCCTAACAGCTTTACCTTCCTCTCCCTCCATCAACTGTCTAATCCGCTTCTCCACCTCCATCGCGGTCACCAACCCACCCTCTGACTCATCCATAGGTAGCACCAACTTCATTTCATCCCTCAACACCACCCTATTAAACCTTTGTTCCGCGTACAGCGGCCACCCCACCATCGGGACCCCAGCACATACAGCTTCCAAGACTGAGTTCCACCCACAGTGTGTCACAAACCCACCCACAGACTTGTGGTTGAGAACAGCCACTTGCGGGGCCCACTTCTTCACCACGAGCCCTCTATCTTTCGTACGTTCCAAGAAATCTTCAGGAAGTAGTACATCCAAGTCCGGCTCTGGTGGTGGCAGAAACCTGTCTTCTTTTTTATTCGAAGGCGGGCTTCTCACCACCCAAAGAAACCGAAGCCCACTCTTCTCCAGCCCGTTCGCGATCTCCTTCAATTGCTCACCCGAAAACACACCCAAACTCCCAAAACACAAATACACAACACTTCCACTCGGTTGCAAATCCAGCCAACTCAAACACTCATGAGAACCATCACCACCACTCGCCACCAACGGTCCCACGCAGTAGATCGGTGGCGTAGGCCGATCTAGGGCACAAACTCCATCGTTTGTGGCTTTAATCGCTCTTGGCTCCATTGAATCAAACGTGTTAATAATAACCCCAGCTGAATTGGGCAATTGCTCACACTTTTCAAAAAAATTAGAATAATCAGTAGAAGTTCTATCAAGAAGTGGACCTACCATATCCGAGGACGGTATCGGAGGCAACCCAGGCGAATGGATGAGTGTATTCATATCTTTAAAACTTTCAGTAGTGCTTTTATGAATTGTAGGCATGTAAAGGTACTGTGCAAGGCAGCATGCACCAGACGTAAAGAAATAGTAAACAGGTACGTTAAACTTATCCGACACAAACCTAGCTGGCGTGCAAAACGTGTCAATAACAAAGGCAGTGATGTTAGAAGATGAAGAAATCGTTTGAAAAGCGCGATCAACGTTGGGGTTGCTACGTCGAATAAGCTCGAATATGATGGCTTCCATTGAGGGGAAAAGTAAGGGGTCAAGAGGGATATCAGGGAGGTGGTGGAAGGTGATGGCGGGGAAGGTGGTGGAGATGTCGCGGACGTAAGCGGCCGTGGTGCCGGTGTTGAAGGAGGGGATGAGGGTGAGGACGATGATGGAGAAAGAAGGGTGGTGTTTGGTGATGAGTTTACCAAGCTCTACCATTGAAATGAGGTGACCCATACCAGGAGATGGATACAAAACTATAGTTGCCATATTTGTGATTGCTTAAAGAGAGAGAGTGAATGAATTTATAAGATGAAGATTTGAAAACAAACATGAATTTGTTTATAGCAAAAATATATATGCTTCCACACAATCAACTATATCGTGGAAATTTTGTGAACAAGTACATAAGATATGGAATGAACGACAAAAAAGTTATTTTCAACTTTATTCGTATAAGATATTGCATTAAGTTACTGCTCGACCGGTCCACTAACAATGACAAAAGAAAATCTAGGCTTTATAGGCCAACAAAAAACGATCCGGTTTAGAGGTTTTTTTTTGCTAATTAACCGACTGTTATATTATATTGACATATACATATACATATACATATACATATACATATACATATACATATACATATACATATACATATATATATATATATTCATATTTGGCCGGTTTATATTTTCTAGAGGAAATTGGAGGTCGAAGGATTGGATTGATGACTCATGACTGGGAGGATTAAGGGGTCGTTCGGTTTGCATAATATTTGTGAAGGAATTGGAATGTTGTAATTAATGAAATTGGATTTTAAAGGAAGTTGAATCTACTCCAATGAATGAGCATGATGTGTTTGGTTTGTAAAATTGTTAGGAATTGAAATTCGACTAAAAAACGAATCCATGAATGTACCCACTTCTACTTTCCAAAAAAAGCTTCAACTATTCTGCATGTCACATCCTCTATACATTACATGTCACTTTATGTGGGTTACAAACAATTTTGATATTAGTAGTTGATTTATGTAGATTATTGCATGGAGTTATAACTTAGTCAATTATGTGTTTCACTAATTCACTGAATCTCAAATATAGCCGGATCGATATCAAATTAATTTTAGTTAAGTCATAGACTCATAGTACCATATGGTCCATAGCTATGACCATGTATAACCACTTTTTTTAATAGTCCAGCAACAATCTTAAATGCTTTAACCGGCCCCGACATATATTGTTGTATGTATATGTTCATTTACAGTTTCCAAGGTGTTATTGGACGACACTTTGTGATTTGTTTTGCTACTGGTGCCAGCAGTGGCGATCCTTTTAAGGGCGGGAGGAGGCGGCCGACCCCACCGAATTTTCGTTCAGAAGTTCCGATTATATAGTATTCGTATAGAAATTTTTTGGTAGATAAGGTTTCGACCCCCGAAGTTTCAGGTCAAGATTCGCCACTGGTTTCAGATTTGGTACTTTGAAAAGAAGAGGATGGTTGTACGACATTTCAACTGAGAGACTAGAATGATGTGGTGGTGAATCAAAGAAGACGACATTGGTAGTGAGGAATTAAAGCAGAAAATGATTGGACGTTCATTAATGGAAAAAGAAGAAGAAGACTGTTGATTTTTATTTGGGATGTTTTATTTATTTGCAAGGGGTTTTTGTAATCCTCTTTGAATTCCTTGGAAAGTTTAACATTCCATCATATGCACGGACAAATGTTTCTGTTAAATTAGTGAATTCATTGGAATAAATTCCAAGTCAAATTTCTTCTTTTACCACCCGCGCGAACATATTCTTGAATATGTTTAATTCCAATCCAATCAAATCTTTGAACCTAACGAGACCAAAAGTTCATTGTGTATGCCTCACTCCTAGTGAAGGATTGTGTTAGCTAATAAATGAGAGAGAACCAAAAGAGAGAGAGAATAGGATCAAATCATAGCTGTCATTCTTATTATTATGATCCACTTTTATACACAATCACAATTACAAGTTCCCGCCCAAACTGTAACTAACTCTAACAACCATTCAAACTATCAGATTATTACAGATTTAGTCCCTTTTATTACAATATTATTCAAACTACCCCTTTACATGTAACATAACTCCCCTCCCAAACTTGATTCTTGTCCTTAAGAATCTGCAATTCAAGACTCTGCAAATCCAGGAAACCTCAACATAAAGTCTTCTCCATATTCCCAGCTAGCTTCAGAAATTGGCAGGCCTTCCCAATGTACCAACAATTGTCTAACCGTCTTGTCAGCTCTTCTAACCACTCTTCTATCAACAATAGCTCAAGGCAGCAACACAAACCTAACACCAATTGGTAGGGGTAAAGTGGGAATATGCTGACCATAAGCCCTCTTTAGTAAAGACACATGAAACACATTATGCATCTGGGCATTCGCAGGGAGATCCAACCTATAAGCAACCTTTCCAATCTTAGCAATGATAAAAAATGGTCCAAAAAATCTAGGCCCAAGCTTAGAATGCTTTTGAACTCTAAGAGAAGTCTGCACAAATGGTCTTAATTTCAGATAAACCCAATCTCCCACCATAAATTCTCTTTCACTTCTGTTCTTATCTTATCCGCCTGTTGTTAAATCCTATGCCTAGCCTCTGTCAAGGTTTGCTTCAAGTACACAATCATGGCCTCTCTATCATGGTGCAATTGTTCTATAGCAGCAATACTGGTATCACCAGCCATATAAGGAATGTGCAATGGAGGAGGATACCCATAAAGGGCTTCAAAAGGTGAAGTTTTAATTGAGGAATGATAGGTGGTATTATACCACCATTCAGCCAAGCTAAGCCATTTTAGCCATTGTGTAGGGGCCTGCATACACATACATCTCAGATAAGACTCAAGGCACCTATTTAAGACCACTATTTGACCATCAGTCTGAGGATGGTAAGCAGTGAAATAAGACAACTGAACTTCTTGTAACTTCACGAACTCTTTCCAAAATTGGCTCAAGAAAATAGGATCTCTATCAGTGACAATGGTCATTGGACAACCATGCAATTTAAACACAGAATCTAGCACAGCTTGAGCCACTTGAGGAGCACCATAAGGGTGAGATAGAGGAATAAAGTGAGCATACTTAGTTAATCTGTCAATGATGACCAGAATAGAATCTTTACCATGTACCTTAGGAAGACCAGAGATAAAGTCCATTGAGATATTAGTGAAAACACGTGTAGGTTCAGGTAAGGGTTGTAGAAGATCAGGGTTGGCAACGGGTTCATATTTGGCTTGTTGGCAGATATGACAAGATTTAACAAAAGAGAAAACATCTTTAGAGCATCCTATCCAATGATAGAAAGATTGTAATTTCTTGAGAGTAGGAATGAACCCTGAATGGCCTCCTGCAGGTGATGAATGAAATAGTTCTAAGATATCTTTCTTCAACTGATCATCATTGCCTATCCACAACTTAGACTTCCTCTTTAATAATTGACCATTCCAAGAAAAATGCTTAACTTCTTGTCCACTTAGCAATTTCTGAATAATCAGCTGCACTTTACGATCATTTTCCCAAGAGTCCTTAATCCTAGTGAACAACATAGGATTAATGGAACTCAGACCCATTTCAAATAGTGCTAACCCAATAACTCTAGATAAGCCATTTGCCACAGTGTTTTCCACCCCTTTCTTGTAGCATATATCATAATCATAACCCATAAGTTTTGCAAGCCATGTTTGCTGAAGAGGTGTAGTGATTTTCTGAGTTAACAAATGCTTCAAACTCTTGTGATCAGTCTTAATAAGGAATTTCTTAGTAATCAGATAATGATGCCAGTATTTGACAGCCATTAAGATTGCTAAAAGTTCCTTCTCATACACAGACTAAGACCGCTGCCTCACTGATAATGGCTTACTAATGAAAGCCAATGGATAACCTTCTTGCATAAGCACTGCCCTTAACCCCTTTGAAGATGCATCTGTCTCAATAACAAACTCTTTAGACAAATCAGGTATAGGTAAAGCTAAAACTGGAGCAGTGTTCGTGAACAGTCCGTGAACACGTTAATTCCTTAACAAACGAACACAAACAAGTCCTTTTTTGTGTTCGTTTGGTTCGTTTGCAGCCCTACTCACCACTCAAAAGTAATTACCTAGGTAACCTCGTGCTCTAAGCTGTTTGACTACACAGTGTGGGGTCGTGGAAGGGGATGTGAAGCCCTTCCACGCCACCAACACCAACCCCTATGTGGTGCGGAAGCTGGCGTGGGGGAGGTTGGGTAGAAATTTCCACGGGCGTGATGCAAAAGGTGAGGATGTGGTAGATGGTTGTGGTTGGTTGTTAGATTATGGATAATTGTGATTGGTTGGTTGGTTAGAGGGGAATTGGCGTTGATATCACATGTTGCTCTATGCCCCATTCAACTCATGACCACACCGTGTAGTGTTAAAAGGAGGTAGCAAATTTTTGTTTTAGCTTTGTGATATGGCCATCGAACAGAAAGGTTTAGCACCAAAGATTTTCAACTACAAATATAAAGTATAAATATTACGAAATATATATCCTAGACAATGTAATGTAGTAGATTGTGCTGCTTTTGTGATATATTTTTTATTAATATATATTTAAATTGCAAGTTATGCTAAAGCAATTTATGTCATGTCATATAAATATATAATGTCTAATTAACCAACAATAAATCAACCACCCACTATACTGATTAAAACCCCACCAATAGCTTAACAATCTCCCTCTCATGATAATAATGTTAGAAATCATGGTATCGTATACATAGCGGAAGCGGTTTATATTATTATTTAAACTTAAAACCAATATATATATAAATATATATATTTGCGAAAATAATAATAATAATTTTATTAATCCAATTATTAAAATATTCCCAATCAGGATCTCGGTTAAACGCATATAAATAAATAAAACATAAACAACCATAGGGGGTTTAGTAATCAACCTTTGACGACTACACCGGAATTGTAACACGCGGGTTACAACGAATCCTCGCTAGTAGGAAGTTCACACCGAGCACGAACCAACCGGGAAGCAACACTTTGCAAGAGGAAGGCGGCATCTTGTGATGGTTATTGGCCGAACCAAGGCAAAAAGAGAGGCGGCGGCTCTTTTTCTTTTGGTGGCGGTCGCAATACCCCAAAAGGAGGAGGCAAGGGTTTGTTGTGTTTATAAAAGTGTGATTAGGGTTTACTCCTTAACCCTCCTTTTATAAAACAATAACTTACATTAAGCCCCCTTGTCAAATATCATAATACTCTTTAATATTAATCTTATTAATATTAAGTCCCTCAAGTCTAAAACAATTATTATTTCATAAATAATAATCTACCTACATGTGAACTTGTCTGATTCGTGTACCAATGTGTAACTCTTCGGATCGTACCGGGTCGGGTTACGTTGATCTCGACTTTTAATTTCATCGGATATACTATATATCCAACAATCTCCCACTTGGACGATTTTAATTAAATGAGTCAACGTGCGCAAAGTTGGACACCTAGCTGCATCGCATTGCACCCAAACCAGTATGACACTTTACAGTCGTCAACTAGTTCTTTGAGTTCAAGTAACGCTTTACTTAACCAAATACTAGCCCTGATAATTCTATCAATAAGTCCATTCTGTATAGACATCCGTTGATCATAAGACATGGACCATTCATTCTTATATAGTATTCAACCATTCTCTATTCTCGTCTCAACTTCTATTTATTTAAATAGTAATTACACTTTGCACCTTTATTTTAACCAACCACCCTCACGATTTTTAAACGTTTATAACTTTTTCAGACGATAATATTTTTTTAATATTATTACACCGTATAAAAGCGCATTTTATTCTCTTTAATTTGACTATGATATTGCTATAGTTTTTTAATTTTTAAAAAATTATATGTTAGAGTTAAGCAATAACCGAAACGAAAATAAAGGAAGAAAACAAAATAAACTAAAATCATCTAAACTTTATTATAATACATTTCTCAATGATCACTTAAATTTCAAGTTTTACAAGTATATTCCTTAGTGTACAAAACACAATGCAAGATATTACTTAAGGGCAAACATGTATTTTAAAAAATACTTGCACATGCGCCCCTTCATCTTTACTTAACTTTTGTTTATTTAAATAGTAATTACACTTTTGCACCCTTAATTTAACCAACTACCCCATGATTTTTAAACGTCATAACTTTTTCATGAGTTAATATTTTCTTAATATTATTACACCATATAAATGAGCATTTTATTCTCTTTAATTTGAGTATAGTATTGGTGTAATTTTTTTTATATAAAAATGATATGATAGGTTTAAGTAATAACTGGAATTGAAACGAACTGAAGTAGACGAAAAATAATAGTTACATGTTTTCCCCTTGTTTTAAGGAAACTACCTCCACGATTTTTAAACGACCATAATTTTTTCATACGTTATTTTTTTTTAAAAAAAAAAGATTATCATAAAAACGAGAATTTTACTCTCTTTAATTTGAAGATAGTAATGCTAATATTTTTTTTTTATTTTTAAAAAGTTGATGTATTATGTGATTTACCAGGGCTGACTCGACCATTTTAGGGGCTTAAAATGAATTTTAAATTTGAGGCTCTTTTAGCATATCAGAGACCACAGTAAAAAAATCCTAACATTATTTGAGGGATTGGGTACCAAATCCTTACATGGATTGGCCCAACCCGTATAACGCGAGTCCCAAAAGTGACCACTTGGAAGAGCATAATCACACGTTTCTAAGGATGTCCCGCGCCAGGAAGCTCTGGGCGCAGACATCCGGAAACGTAACACGGGCCTTGTGCCTCTACAACCTAATGGCAGGGGCGTAGTGTATCGTACACGCGGAGCCAGAAAGTCACACGTGCAACAGGGACGCCTGTACACATTCACAAATGATAGATTACATGTCACATCCTTAGATATGTCCACCGCACCTTTCCACATGATTAGACATAAGCTTAGGACACATGACCGATCAACAGGCGACACGTGTCCCTTCCCGGAATACATTCGGCAATTAAGGCGGTATTGATTCCATTTTCATATTTAAGTATTTTTTTTCCTAATTATGATTACTAACTTGAATTAGGTTAGGAAGAACCTAATCGAATATCGACCCACCAGATTAGGGTTTGGTGATGTTGGTGTATGTCACTTCTATATAAGGGGATCTTGATCACCTTATGGAGGACACTTTTTGCTAACACGAGACGCTACAACTGTAGTATACAACATCACTCATTTTTGTTATAAACGTCTACGATTGTAGCACACTCCCTACCCTACACCTTATCTTTCAGGTTTATCTCAGCCCTAGCTTCATCAGTGAAGGATCAACCATGTGGATCAATTGTCTAACATCCCTACTAGGAGGTTAGACTATGGTTTCTACAATCATCTTTGTTGGTTCGAGAATAATAAATCAATAACACACAAGAAGCTTTACCCAATCGACTTACATGTTCATTGATTTCATTATTTTCTCAATAGGCCATTTTGACATACTTGATGCTTAGGTTAGCGCAATGATGCTAAAAGAAGCTACAGACTTCAATGGATATATAATTGTTAATGGATCATGAATTGTGATTGTAAAAAGAATCAATTATAAGCAGAATCATAACAGTTAATTTATTAAACACTAAAAACAGATGATATAAACAAAATCAAGAGTATATGACATCAAAAACATCTTAAATTTAAAACATAATATGAATATCGAAATTTAAGTATTAGCTATGGTTATAATAACATAAACATAACGAAATTTTAATTATAATTTTTCTTTTAGATCTTTATTTTAATCACATATAAATATCACTAAAGACCTAGCATTTTATTTAAAACATGAATTAACATCCACATTATGTCATATTTTATCTATATAATTCGTAAGCTACAAAAGTCAACAGTTGAGTAGTAAAAGTTAATAGATTATCAATTTACCTTCAAGGGATGCGTAGCAAATTAACAATTTTGATTGACGATTTCGAATGAACTAAGTCGCTAACTACAATAACTTAGATTTTGATTTTTATTTTAATTGTAAAAAGAATCAAAGAAAGAATGCAACTAAGATAGTTGGACTTTGAAGATTGTGATTTTACGATTAAGGTGTACGACCTTTCACTATTACTACATGATTAGATTTCCATTCCTCACTTTCCCGCGTTCATTTTTAACCTAACCGTGTTGCCTCTTTTTGGAACGAACTACGATCCAATGCTACACAAACAGGTTCGATACAAACATAAAATAACATCATAGAATGGATCCCAAAAAGATGGGGCACTAATAAGCCCATGCTTTAATAGATTTATACTTTGGCCAAAGTTTAGTTTTGGTTATTAACAAAATTAACTTAACCAAACTGAAAAACGGCAATCTAAACAAATAAACCGAATCAATTAACCGATCAGTTAATAAGATTATTTAACCATTGACTTTGGAATTTGTTTTGGTTGAGTCAATCGAATCATGCATACCCGTAAAGCTACGTGTGTTTCCCGCCACATCGCGCAGACACACTACTAGTAGACGTAACAAACAAAAACTGATGGTACAACAATTAACACATTATTATGCTATATTTTTATATTTTATAATCGTTGTTTAGTGGCTATACCACGATTCAACCAACTTAGACAAAGCCACACGAGAAGACCCACCATCACTTACTGCCATCGCGGCCTCCTCTTTCCTCGCCTTAGCTACCTCCCTAACAGCTTTACCTTCCTCTCCCTCCATCAACTGTCTAACCCGCTTCTCCACCTCCATTGCGGTCACCAACCCACCCTTTGACTCATCCATAGGTAGCACCAACTTCATTTCATCCCTCAACACCACCCTATTAAACCTTTGTTCCGCGTACAACGGCCACCCCACCATCGGGACCCCAGCACGTACGGCTTCCAACACTGAGTTCCACCCACAGTGTGTCACAAACCCACCCACAGATTTGTGGTTGAGAACAGCCACTTGCGGGGCCCACTTCTTCACCACGAGCCCTCTATCTTTCGTACGTTCCAAGAAACCTTCGGGAAGTAGTACATCCAAGTCCGGCTCTGGTGGTGGCAGAAACCGGTCTTCTTTTTTATTCGAAGGCGGGCTTCTCACCACCCAAAGAAACCGAAGCCCACTCTTCTCCAGCCCGTTCGCGATCTCCTTCAACTGCTCACCCGAAAACACACCCAAACTCCCAAAACACAAATACACAACACTTCCACTCGGTTGCAAATCCAGCCAACTCAAACACTCATGCGAACCATCACCACCACTCGCCACCAACGGTCCCACGCAGTAGATCGGTGGCGTAGGCCCATCCGGGACACAAACTCCATCGTTTATGGCTTTAATCGCTCTTGGCTCCATTGAATCAAACGTGTTAATAATAATCCCAGCTGAATTGGGCAATTGCTCACACTTTTCAAAAAATTGGAATAATCAATAGTAGTTCTATCAAGAAGTGGACCTACCATATCCGAGGACGGTATCGGAGGCAACCCAGGCGAATGGATGAGTGTATTCATATCTTTAAAACTTTCAGTAGTGGTTTTATGAATTGTAGGCATGTAAAGGAACTGTGCAAGGCAGCATGCACCAGACGTAAAGAAATAGTAAACAGGTACGTTAAACTTATCCGACACAAACTTAGCAGGCGTGCAAAACGTGTCAATAACAAAGGCAGTGATGTTAGAAGATGAAGAAATCGTTTGAAAAGCGTGATCAACGTTGGGGTTGCTACGTCGAATAAGCTCGAATATGATGGCTTCCATTGAGGGGAAAAGTAAAGGGTCAAGAGGGATATCAGGGAGATGGTGGAAGGTGATGGCAGGGAAGGTGGCGGAGATGTGGCGGACGTAGGCGGCGGTGGTGCCGGTGTTGAAGGAGGGGATGAGGGTGAGGACGATGATGGAGAAGGAAGGGTGGTGTTTGGTGATGAGTTTACCAAGCTCTACCATTGAGATGAGGTGACCCATACCAGGAGATGGATACAAAACTATAGTAGCCATTGTTGATAGAGTGATGAATTATTGTTTGATTGAATAATATGTAGTCAAATGAATACACATAACAAAAGGAGATAAAAGGGGATCCAAAGCCTAATAATAACGTTTGTGATAATAAGGTGAGGTTTTGAAACCAGCATCGTGTTCAAATACAACACAACAAAAAGCAAACGGGTCCTCTCTTGAATTGTACGTCTTTGACGTTAGACCACTCTGTATGGGGCACGACATGATGATGTGGAGGGTGGGCAATGAGTTGATGCCCCTGGCTACACCGCCCCCTAGGGTGGGCAACGGCAATGGCGGCAATGAAATACCTTCTATGCCGTGCCACTTATTTGTTTTTTAATTGATTTTTTTATTATTTTTAATAATTCTAACCAATGAGGAGACCCGTCATCATAGTGCACATCACCCCCTTAGAGGCCCATCATCAAGATGCCTCTCCTGCCACTCCTACGTGGCGGCCCATCATGAAAATGGTACCCCTCTCCACATCTAGTAGTCTTATGTATAGGCTGTCGGGTCTAGATGATAGGCCTCCACCTCAGATGCCATATCAGCAACGGGTATGAGCATCATCCCCATGATGGTCTAAGGGTGTGGAGTGATGGACCTATATCCTTTTAAAAAAACAAAAAAGCTCACCAATTAAGAGGGATGGAAAGCCCGGCAACCAAATGCCGTTCATGATGATGATGGCCAGGGGCCAGTGTTGCCGCCCCTAGCTAGAGGATGATGGTCATATGCCGCACCCCACACCGGAAGGTCTTACATGGATAACACATGTTAGTATTTGAAGTAGTTGTTGCTTTTATTTATGGTGGTCCAATCACTCATCATCAAGAATGTGAGGTCCAATCACTCATCATTAATAAAGTTTTCAAGGACAAGTGTCAAAAAGTTACGCTTCTCTATAGTCGTGTGTTTAATTTCACACTTGAGCATTCACTCTTGCATAAAAAAACAAGTGAGACTCGTTAATTTCGATATTTTTGTTTGTGAATAAACAAACACCTCTTAAAATTTACATGTTGTCCCCTTTCTCTCACACGACAAAATATTATTTTATAGCTTTATTTTTCTTTAAAATAAACCTATAAAAATAACAAATAGAATAATACATAAAAAGGAAATTCAATTTTTGACCCTCTGTCCACCCCCCCCTCTCTCTCTCTATAGCACACCTCTACCATCTTTTTTCAACAAACACACCATAACCCCCGCCACCTAGTTCGGTTTTCATTTTTGGTGTCCAAAAGCAATCCACGCCACCGCCACCACCACCACCACCATCACCATAATATGTTTTACCAAGAAGCATCTTTGAAGATATAACAAGTTGTTGGTGGTTCGAGTGTGGTGGTTTGCTATGGTGGTTAGAGGTGGTAGTCGACAGTGCTGGTTAGGAGTGGTGGCTGGTTGTTGTGGTTATGGGTGGTGGCCGGCTGTGATTGTTAGGGGTGATGGCAAGTTGTGGGGGAAAAGACAACTTGGGGTTCGGTTGTGGTGGTTTGCTGTGGTTGTTACATGTGGTGGTTAGGGGTGGTGGTCGGCTGTGGTGGATAGAGATGGTGGCTGGTTGTTGTGGTTAAGGGGTTTTGGTTGATTGGGGTTTCATTTTCTTTGAAAGAGGGAAGAAGATGAATTGGGAGTGAAAAGGGGTCGAAATAAGGTTGGAATTAGAAAAGAAACGAATTGACAACTTTGCCGCTAACTAAACTAACATTGACTAACGAGGTTAACGCGTTGGATGAAACCAGCAAGATTTTGGAACCTTGAGGACCCAGATGAGAAAAATAAACATTTGGATGAAACTCGCAAAAATGGCCAAACCTCATGGGCGAAAATAACATTTAACTCGTAAAAAAATAATAAAATAATAATAACGAGACTCTTGTTATTCATAGGTCTCATGAACAAAAATGACATTTAACTCTTAAAAAAATAATAAAATAATAATAATGAGACTCTCGTTATTCATGGGACATATACTAGTATGATATTGATTACAAAATTGAATATAAAATAAATAGGATACAATCAAAATGTACCGAATTGGATTCAAGTGTCTTTTTCTACAAGTGCATCAACAAATGTTTTTGAAATATTCATGAAGCTAATCTTCACAATCTTGAGTCCTCTACCATGCTCCATGGCTGCAACAACTAATACACTCAAAATGTAACACCCCGATCGGTGGTAGAATTATCAAGGTGTCACGTAGTGACGATTGTTCAATAGCTCATGGACTAAAAGTGTAACCTTGAATATATTGAAGTTAATAATTTATTACATTGAAAGGAAAAATATAAGATTCAATAATTCTAAAATGACAACTAAAATTGAAATACAAGAGAATTAGAAAAATAATTCTAAATTCCAAAAGCTAAAAGGTGTCTCAAAATAACCTGAAACATGTACGAAAATAGTATATGTCAATACAAACAATGTATTGGTGAGCATACCTTGTTTTGAATACATATAGTAGGAAAAGTGTTTAGCAATTCATGTGCGGTACCATTTGCAATTATGTAATAAGCAGTATCAGTCAAAATCAACCCTAAGAATCAAGTATCAAGAATCAAGAATAAGACAACCACTTCGAAAACCATTTTTAAGTATAATGAATCATAAGACAATGACAAAGGTCTCTCAACAGAGTCACAAGGGGTATATACCATAGCACTATTCATTGAAATGTCAAGCCCTCAAAGGTTAATGATTTTGACAAGTCACAGACACACAAATTAACATAAAGCAAACTGTAACACCCCAACCGATGGCGGAAACATCGGGATGTCACGTATTGATGATTGTTTTAGTAGCACATGGTATTTATTGAATTTTAAATACTTTATTCATAGCATAATATCCAAAAGAAACATTGTCTAAGAAATTGAAATGCTAGTACATAACATGAAATAAATCAAACAACTTCAAATAACTTCTTCAAGCACACCCTAAGCTTCAGCTTTATTGTTACCTGAAACATGTTAATTTTGAAAATGTTTTTGGGTCAACAAAATGTTGGTGAGAATTACATAGGTTTGAATAAAAAAAATGTTGTACAATTCGAGTGTCATGGCTAGTCTAGTCCATATGTGAAAACAAACTATCAGGTAAATCGAGTGCATAATCAACCCTTAAGACTAGAATACTGTGGTCCATCCCATACGCATATAGTTCACTCGATTATGTTATGTGTTCGATAACAATCACCCACGCTACTTATGTAGGAGGTACACGTATCCGGGTGGGATTGTCAATCCAATAGATCTATCATTGTATACCGTCGGCTGATCAATGTTAATGATTATGCTAGAATAATGTGCTTACCCTAGTAATGTTTAAGACATAATGCAACATAGAATAACACATAGACACTTATGATTGAATTGTAAATTGAATGTTGTAACATGTTTCACCCCAAAATAGTGAAATGGAAAAAGGGGCTATGTAAACTCACCTGATAATGATTTGCAAATGAATCCACCATCAATATCAATAACAAAGAAATCCACGACATGAACACCAATCGGGTGTAATCTGGCCTACTCAGGTGCTTAGTTTATACGAAAATAACACAAAACGATATCCTACATAACAATTATATTCCAAATTAGACCTTGACCTATGAGTTTTATGGTTTTACAAAATTTATATTAGTATATAAAACTTCCTTAACCGATGTGTATTATATTTGCATCACTACTACCTCTGTGTCCGAATGTTGAGTTTCATTTAGCATATATATTCTAAGATTAGTTTCATATTTAAATGAGTTTTTACTTATTCTCCTCAATATTTAAGTTAATAATAATAATAATAATAATAATAATAATAATAATAATAATAATAATAATAATAATAATAATAATAATAATAATAATAATAATTAGGGCTGTAAACAAACCAAACGTTCGGTGAACAGTTTGTAAATCGTTCGGCGGGAAGTTCGTTTGTGTCCGTTTGCTTAATAAATGAACGAACACGAACAAAAAATTCCGTTTGATTAACTAAACAAACAAACACGAACAAATGTCTAGTTCGTTCGATTGCGTTCGTGAACGTTCGGCAATGTGTTTGTTTACGTTCGTTTATTTATATCCGTTCGTGTATGTTTGTTTATGTTTGATCACTAGTTAAAACTTAGGATAATTATGAACTTTTGAATTAGGAATATAATGTATTCATGCATATGCCTAAGTAATTTTAGATAATTATATCTAAGTTAGTATAATTTGACTTATCGACATCGTTTAGTAGATGTACTTTGTCTAACGGTTAATATTAACAATGGTTTTTTAGTTAGTTGCATATTAAATGTTTGTTTTTGTTTCTTTGTGTTCAAGACCTGTGTTCACGAACAGTTCGCAAACAACTGAATTTCTTAACAAACAAACACAAACATAAAATTATGTTCGTTAGTGTGTTCGTGAACGGTTCGTTTGTCTAAAAAATCTTAACAAACAAACATGAACAAAGCCTTGTTCGTGTTCGTTTGGTTCGTTTACAGCCCTAATAATAATAATAATAATAATAATAATAATAATAATAATAATAATAATAATAATAATAATAATAATAATAATAATAATAATAATAAAGTTAATTTGAGAAACTTAAAGGATGAAAACCATAACCTTATAAAACGTTGTTTTACTTGAAGGAAATAATTATATTCGCTTATGTATGAGTATGTGAGATTCATTACATTAACTTGTTGATTCCAATAGCAGCTTCCATCGCTAATACAATATTGCATATCATGATTTTAATGTTTTGATCCATGCTAATTTATCTCACGGACATATATAATATATTTGCATATGTATAACACTATATACAAGTAAAGGTACTCGACAATAGTTAGGATCGTTACCTTGAATCCAAGTGGTCTAAACAATCTGAGGAGTGTTGTTTACGCGAGAGACGATTGAGGAGTGTAGCGATAGTGATAACGTTGTTGTTCGCGGGTAGGAGTTTAAACGGATTCGGTCGCTTGGTGTACGACGGTGGTATCGGTCTCGACTATCAATGGTGACACCGTTTCGTCGGTTGCGTTTGTTCATAAACTAGTGTTGGTTTGGTTCAGCCGGAATAGAGAGGAAGGAGAGATGTTTCGAAAATGAAACGAGGTGCGTCCATTAATAAGGTTGGGTTTCAGTTTAATGGAAATTACCGGAAATTTTGGCGTGTTTTCATTCGTATTTAACGGCGGATTACCAGGAGGAACACGTCATTTATGATCGGTTTGATTGATGATCGTTTTAGTAAATTTCAAGCCTATTTAGGATGCTAATTAATCGTCGGAATAACGAAACGGAAATCCGGATATCTCGCTGGATTTTGTTGAAGATGGGTTTCTTTTTTGTAGCATCATTTTTTTTCTTTCAAAGTTTATTATTGTTTTTTTTAACCGCCTTAATGTTTTAAGGATTGTATTTTCACTCTTTTTTTAATATTTAAATATATATATATATATATGCATCTATTTGTATTGTCATTGTTATTCTTAAATTTTAATTTGGTAAATAAAATGTTTGGTTCAAGTCGCTAGTAATTGATCATCTATATGACGAATCGTTTAAGATTTCGACGAAATAAATGGGGTTTTATTATTTATTACTATTTTAGAACGTTCAAGTACTACATTTTTTTAACCCAAACGTTTTGCTAAATTATGGTTTATGTGATTTTTATGTTTTGAATAATTGTTCTTTTAGGTATCGAAGGTTATAATTGATTTAATTTTTTTTTTTTTAAGAAAACATAAATGTTACACAAACACACATGAGAATTGCACTTAGTGAAAGAATAACATTTAGTCATAGTGTACACGAATAGCCCCAAAAGAGTAAAACATGAAAAATGAGAAAGATATACTCACCTGATAATGATTAGCTAACAATCCACCACTAGTATCAATTAATAAACAATTCCACGACACGAACCCCAAACGGGCGTAGTCCTACTCAAGCGCTACAATAATATAACACGCATAAGAACTAACCCCGATATGTCTTTTAAGTCTAAACAAAATGTATTGGTGATATGTTTCAGGTTTAGCGACAACTAATTGGTATTATATGTATCACTGAACGAATTTATGTCTATGTATTTGTAAATAAACCTAAATTTTGAATAGATATTAGTCTTATTTGAAATTCGATGAGTGTTGGATATATATAAATATCACTTTTTATATTGATGTATATATCGTGTGTGGAAAGTATAAATAAATTGTATAAAGAAAAAAAAAATAATAAGTTTTCACACCGTGTAGTAAAATAAATATCGCTTATCTTATTTGACAATTTAAAATAAAATTTCATAGGTCCTTAATAATTATATTTCCAAATCATGGATTCCTTTATTTTACTAAATGTGAACATCACCGAAGTTGAATTTTTAAATTCATGAAAGCATTTCATGAGTTAATAACAAATTAACTTAATTAGAACATCATATAAGTATACTAATAAATATAGTATACGTATAATATTATGGATGGTCAGATATATTTCAAGATAAAAGTACTACGCATCAAAGCATTTGTAACGCCAAACATTGGCCATCATCTCCGGTGACAAGCCATAGAAACCGAGAAGAAAGAAAATAAAATGAAATAATAATAAAATCAAGTTTCGTCAACTTATACAAGATGAAGCATGTACATGATTTTTTTTGTCCTCTTATTAAAGTTTAACGTCTTACTTTTGATGTTAATTTCAAATTAGATATTTAGACACCGGAACTAATATCAGTGTATATATATCCGAATCAGAAGATGGTCAATTTGGTACCTTAATTGGGAAAAATGGAGCTGATCTAACGAGAAGAAATGGCAGCAACTATTGGTGGTGGCGGCGAACTTTGGCTCGTGGCGGCATACCGTAATACGCGTCAGTGGGTTGTGCAATATGACCGTACCTCACGAGCGGGGTAGGGGACACGATCAGAAATCAAAGAGCGAGTGGATAATGGCGTCACGATGTTTTATGTAGATTGATGGTAGCATGTAGTGTGCCGATATTTTGATTGATTAGTCAGAACTCAATACGAATTTGATAGTTTATTTTTTTGAAAGTGAGTCAGCATATATATACAAGAGAGGTGTAAGCAAATTATTATTACTATATTAATCCTATTACTTGAATGCTAGCTATTAATGTCATTTATTTATCCATAATTGGTATCGGTTTCAAGGGTTGGGTTATTATATAAAGGCTACAAAAAATAAGAAGGGTGAGAAGCCACTAGAAAATGACATGTGTCCAAAGGATTAACAAATGGGAGGGGTAATTTTGTCAAAAACATATGCACATGCAAGTCACATGCCATTTCCACCTTCATTTTTAAATGCCCGTAACTTTTTTATACGTCATCCGTTTTTAAAAAAAATTATACCATAAAATTGAGCGTCGTTTTATATTTAATATGAGTACCATATTGCCATACTTTTGAAAAAAAAAAAATTCAAAACCCACTAGCATAAGACACAATGGAATGTAAAACACAATGAACACCAATTAAATATAGGGTATAAAACATAATCAAGAGTCTAGTAAAACACAATGGACGACATACTAAAGACACAATGAATAGAAGACTAAAACACAATGAATACTTTTGAAAAAAAAAGTTGAAAACCCAGTTACGTAAGACACAATGGATGACATACGAAAGACACAATGAACAAAAGACTAAAATACAATGAATGCTTTTGAAAAAATAAAAAAAGTTAAAAACCCAATTGTGTAAAACACAATGGACGACATAATAAAGACACAATGAACAGAAGATTAAAACACAATGAATACTTTTGGAAAAAAAATTGAAAACCCAGTTGCGTAAGACACAATGGAGATAACGTAAAACACAATGAGTACCAATTAAATATGCAATGAACAATATGGTATAAAACACAATGAACAGTCTAATAAAACATAATTGACGACATATAAAAGACACAATGAACAGAATACTAAAACACAATGAATAATAGACTTAAACACAATGAACAACATAATAAAACACAATGTACGCCTAAATACAAAACTCATTTGCGTAAAACACAATTAAAAGCATACTAAAAACACAATGGACAAAGTTAAATCATGTGTAAACTAAAAAAACATAAATAACATATTTATAAAGCACACATGCATACTATAACACAATGAACGTGCATAAGACACAACGGAGAAGAAAAACCCATTTAGCATGAATTTTTTTTTTCAATTTTAATGTAGCAATGTGGTACTCATATTAAAGATAAAAAAACGCTCGTTAATATGGTGAAATTTTTTTGAAAAAAAATGTCGTATGAAAAAGTTATAGACGTTTTAAAATGACGGGGGAATTGACATGTGCATTGCATGTGAAGAGAGAAAGTCAACAAATGTGGTTTTCCTTTTATGCCCTTTCTCTAATTTATTGTTTATTTTTTTTCCAACAAACTAATCTCAACCCTTCAAATATATGATCAATGGATCACAATCCTTCTCACCCTCTCTAGAAAAAGTGTCTTGTGTATTTGATCCTAACCCTCAGTTTCAAACCCAAGGTGTAAATATAGACCAATTTAAATACTAATTATACACTACATTCTTTTGAGTAGTCAGAATCCATGGGAGAATTTTTGGCAATGCATTTATTTGTTCCTATATTTAGACATAAATCCCATTTATTTCCAAAGCTATTTTTTTTAAAAGAAAACTTCATTCAAACACCACGAACGGTCATTAAATCAAGGACCCCCGGGCAAACAAACCACAAAACATTACATCGAATCCAACGGGTAATTACACCATTTATTCCAATCTACTCCTGTAACGACCCTGGCTGATGTGGCCGGGTTGTCGGGTCGGGTTATCGGAGTTACACAGCGGAATCCAGGGTTATAACAGTCTTGTAGTCTTCCAGGATCCACGTCATCATTTCTGTTGGGTTACCTGAACACATGTCAAAAATAGTTTCTGTCAACATAAAGTTGTGTGAGGTCTCGTATTTTATAAAGTGAATGGCCAGTTCGTTATTTATAATTCTTTTATAAATATCTTTTATAAACATGCTTTACGATTCTATATTCTGGAGGGGAACTAGATATTCTATTAATTCGATTATATTTCTATTATTTCGATTAGATTCTATAAGTTGCCATTCCTTTCTATGGTATCACTCTGCTTGTGATAATATATGATTATTTTACCCTCTACTCGGGTAAACTGGTTCTTGTCCTCTAGTTAGACAAGAAAGGAGATGGCGATACCGTCCAGTACTGTCCTCGTTGTTTCTATTGCCCCTTTTCTATAACTTCTATAAATCGTTATTCTTTTATGTAAAGCATTATGTTTTCTAAATGACATGTATTTCCCCTAAAACACTTAATAAAACCATAAAAGAGGGGAGTTCACGATACTCACTTGTTCGCGTTATATCTTCTAGCTAATCTTCTATTACAATTATATTTCATATATATATCGATACGTTTAACGCGTGGGACTTGTTAGATTGTAATACTTAGGATATATATCATATATACAATTTATATATATAGAATCCGGTATATATTAGATAGTCCTAAACTCGGGGTTTGGTCAATCTAGGCGAAAAGAAACAAAGCAGGCCTTTACAGCTTGGCACGCGAACCTAATAAGAACTCTAGACATTCTTACCCGAGCTTAGTATATCGTTTTATATATCGAATCTTATATATAAACGTATATATTTTATATATAATTATTAGTCTCTTATTATTATTATCAAGTCCGTACGTTATTCGTATTATATATATATTCGTATAATTAATAATACTCCTCGTCTAGTTATTGTAACCGGGTTCTAATCCGGTGTTGACCGAGTCACTGAGTCGACTCGGCGACGACTCGTATTCACCAACTTGATTATCGGTACCTCGCACAATCATAACCATTATATTAATATCCGATTATTAGATTGTGTAACCAATAAATCAATATGAAATAGTGACTGAATCTTACCGAATAATTATCGGAATATAGTCGGGGGTTGACCGGGATTTAACCGGGTGTTGGACCCGTTCTCCGTATTTGATCCCTATAATAATCAACATAACAATATGTCAATAATCATTCCCAATAAACAACCATAAACGATTCATAAAGCGGAGAGGATTCGATATACGATGACAGTCACCGGACCTTGGTGACTGTCTAATTATCAAAGCACAAGGGAAGGCTAATCATCCTTTAAAGTTTACGGATTCAAGAACAAGTACTATAAAACAACCGGTTCTTGTAACTCCTGTTAACAACCCGGCACCACGCACACATATTGATGTGTGTTTACGCGTGATAATAATCCGATAAGAAGGTACCGGAATCATTTAAGAGACGGGTCTAACATTGAGGTTCAACCGGTTCACATCTGAAATAGGAAAACAGGGTTCATCGGATAAAAAGGGTTGCCGCTGACAGTGGGTTATACGGACTCACGACAGTCACCAAATAAACCGGTGACTGTCCGATCAAGCCACAAAGACACAACAGTGAGATGGTTGATGCTGTCTAACAGAAACAGAAGACAAGAGGGGAAGGTTTCTTACCGGAGAAGAAAGGGCTGCGGCCAGGAAGAAGACGCTTACGGCGGCGGTGGTAATGATGACGGAACAGGGACCGGAGCAGCACGGAGGCGGCAACAGCCGCCATGGCTGTCTGATCAGTGGTGGTGCCCGGAAACAGAGGCGGCAGAAGCCAGCCATGGATTCCGGTCAGTGGTGGTGGTCCGGCGAGAAGCTCCGGCGTCAGAGGGAGGGGTCCGGTTGGCTTCACACACATGCGTGTGTATATATATCTGTATATTGAGAGAGAGTAGCGAGAATGAGGCAGAGAGGGTGGTTTATATAGAAAATAATAATAATAGCGGGTGTTTGGCTACGGGGATAATTACTGAGA
The DNA here is from genome assembly GCA_030844895.1 of Ambrosia x helenae. Lineage (NCBI taxonomy): Eukaryota > Viridiplantae > Streptophyta > Magnoliopsida > Asterales > Asteraceae > Ambrosia > Ambrosia x helenae. The sequence continues at coordinate 9,429,681 of CM061232.1, forward strand.
CTCGCGATAACTGGTAATAATTATAACGATCAAACAAAAGACGTTGGACAACGGGTTATTAGCAGATTAGGAGCGTTTAACCGTAATAATAATAATTCAATAATTATTATTTATATATTCGGTTAAAACGGTTTGTCGAGAGATTCGAACTTGAATAATTAATTGGATATCCGGGTGGTCAGGTCCGACCCGACCCGTTTAAGAGACACGTAAGGTGACGTAATCACTTCGAGACTTTGGGGTGTTACAATCTCCCCCCCTTAGGAAATTTCGTCCCCGAAATTTGAATGATCTTGTCCTTTATATTCTTAATCTATAAGGACGTTATCATTAGAACGAAATACTTGTCATCGAGACATGATTGGTTCTCATGGTTTGCAAGGAAATTGATTTTGTATCAATCCAGTATTAGAAATGTCAATCTGTATGACTACATCTTGATCATATTTCTAATTATGTTTTAACCTTTCTTGCTATAGTCATATTAATTCAGATACATGGATTATCTGTATTATTTTGATATGGCTATTAAAGGTTCTCGTATTGATACTATACTTCCATCGTTTGATATTCGGATTCGTTTACAATGATGGATTCTAGATAGTTCTCAAGAGATAGATACGGAAGTCCCTTCGTTATTACGATTTGAACGGGATCCGAGCTACTACCTCTTTTATTCGAACTTTAGAATTTACCATCATTGTAATTCTGATTCTTAAAGAGTAGGAATATCCTTGATAACTATCGGTTTAATTCTTACAAATTCTATCCTTCATTTCCATCTACATGGTTGATCTCTATTCGTGGATATACTTAAGAGGTTTCCTAAACCATTAGCCGTATCTTCTCTGAATTCTTAAAGGTACCGGAAAAGACTAATTCACTGATGATTGAGATTTCTCTTAAATCATCTATAATAGTCTTACTGACTATTTCATTGATGATTAACTGCATTGTATCTATTACATATTAATTGACTTTTCTCATTGTATTATCGTGAACAAGGTCTTTCACAATTCTACAGTCAATATATGTGATTTTCTCTTTTTAGTCTCAGAATCTACTGGTAACAGTCGTTGTTACGATTCTTTTGACTTTAAAATTCTGAGAACAATGCATCATTTAGTCTTTCTCAAAATCATGATTATCATTCCGGATTACTATACTTATCGCATTAACTATTTCTATAAAATTCTTTCTTATTTCTAGTTCGGAATTCGATACTCTCTCGGTAATTTATTTCTTTATAATATTTCTAGTTGTTTTCGTATAACTTATATTTTTATCTGATAATTTCTTTTAATGTTTATATTCTTATTCTGATAATTGTATTTCTTGGCATATCGGATGCCTTTCTATTTTTCAGACATATCGGATGTCTTTTCGATTGATAATTCTTTTTATTTCTTGATTTATATTCTTTTATTTATTCATTTATATTCTTTTATATCCAAGCAAATACTGATAATATCTATAGCACTCACTATAAATTCAGTATTTCTATAATATATGTTTGCTTGGAATAATTCCTTTCTTATATATATAATCGATTGAAGTTTATACTTTCCGTGTCTGAAAACACTTTCCGATAAACTTATATTTAGGCAATATAACATATCTTCTTAATCCAACTTTTTATAAGCAAGGCTTATTTCGTTGAGATATTCGTATAGATAATTCTTGCCAGAACAGTGATATTTCAAATTATCTCTCACGGCCTTTACTTCGGAACAGGAATTTCGTTATTCCTTGGTCGGAGAGTTTCACTGGAAAAATGAGCATAACTCTATTCATTTTTCGTTTTCATTTCGATTATACCTTGCGAATCTCTACGCGATTCCGCTTGGTATTTAATAATTCGTTGGATTCTACCATCTCTGGTTTCCGAATCCATATAGATTTTTATCTATTATATTCTTGAAATTTTAACAATTCTTTTATCACTTCTTAAATTTCAAACTTGGTAACACTTGACCGTTTTACCAATTTGATTGTATTATAACTCACGTGAGTTTTTATACGAAGTGACTGTGAAGATTTGTTCATAGTAGTATATATCCTCATAAAGAATCCTGTAACTTAGTGGCAAATGTCTGGGTATACCTTCTGTAAGGGTCCGAATTTCCTTTGCCACAGGGATTACACAGAGGACATATAACTAGCTTTGGTTGGCAATCAAAATCAATAACTGATTTCTTTGATTCGTAGAATTTAACCAATCGATGGTTTCTATTCTGCGATTATATTCTTAGTTGTATTCACGAAGGAATTTCAACAATATTGCCAGTTTTGTGGTCGTATTCTCCACATACGATATGCTGATAATTCAGATTTATATTTCCTCTTATTATTTACTTTCTCATTATTTCTCTTAATATGTTCGTGACTCAACATACTGTGATCTCGATAAACTCTTACTCGAATGTTCCTGTGCCTGTGGCATTCGTAATTATGTTTGCAACCATAATTACTATTCCACCTCACCTAACATTCCAGTATTCGTTTATTTTAATCACAATAGGTATGTGTCCCTTACATATTATTTCGATATTCTGTTCTTTATTTTCTCTGGAGTTTGAGATTATATTATTCGGGATAAGACTTGTTGATCTACGTCTAACGAAATAGACTATCAATCGTTCGAGAATTTGTTCGTGTCAGAAGGTGTTCAATATAACAATCCAATCTTCTTAATATCCCTTGACTTGTTCGAGTCATAGGATTAAGACGGTAGTTATATTTTCGTATAATCGAGCGAGTAAGAATTCGGTTTTGTCCGACTGATACCAGCGTATGTTGATTACGGAATTTCGAGAATAATACTTTTGGTCCAAATATTATTTAATTCTGGAAGGGATCGAGGATAACGTATAACTAAGATTTTTATATAATTTACGAGTATGAATTTATAAAACGGAATATATCTATATATTTATCGTTTATATTAGAACAATATCGAGAAATTATACAATCGAACATATATATATATATATATATAAAATTATACTGAAAAGACTCTTGGTATATATATACGAATGCGGATTCGATTAATAAATCTTTATGAAAATAACATTAAATACAGTAGAAAATATGTTTCGATAAAATAATACGGTCGTAGTTCTTTTATATAAAAATTTCCGGAAATAATTTATAATAACAATACGGATTCAATTTTCATAATAATATTCGTTTTTGAAAATAACATTCACGATTCAAATGAGTCGTGGTAAAAACTTCTTAATATCGGAAATTCTTAAATTTTTAATAAACAAATTTCTTATTTCAAATTGATAAAATAAATAGATTACTCAAATATTGAGATTAAAACTTTTAAGGTTAAACGGATAATTTGGATAAAACCTGAGATAGATTCTGGGGTTTTTCAAAATTATCAATACTTGATTTGATAAAAATATTAATCGGATTTTCTCAATCATTTTAATAAATCGTTATTTTTTTAAAAATCGGGTATATATTTTTACTAAAAATCGAAATACTGGTTTAGTATAAAAATAATAATGACTAAGTATAAAATTAATAAATTTCATAATTGTACTGAAAAGATTTAAAACATTTTATATACTCGCGGAATATAACGGAATTTTATTTAAATAATCGAGGAAAATTCTTTAAAAACACAATATTTATATGTTCCTAGTATATTAGATTTTATAAAAATTTCGGAAATTACGGGGTAAAGATAATATTTACGGATACTCGAACATAGGAATGTTCAAGTTGGCGCGTAATATTCGTATTCTGTTTATAATTTTTGGAATAACCGTGAGGTTAATGATCTGAATAATTATTAAGACGGAAATTTCGGATAAATGCGACGAATGATTATAATCAACGAGTTTTCTAGAGAATGAAATACGATTTCAAAACTCTCGTACAAGTCGATTGAATTATCGGAGAATTCTTTTGTAATTTTTATATCTATTTATATATATGTACTTCTATAATTTTCGTATTTTATACCTGGATTTATCTTCTGATTTCTTTCAATATATCTGGTTTCTGTTCTGTATTATTTCTCATTTATTGTGGCCTTAATATCCTGTAAGATTTCCCAGAAATTAATGTGCATATAAATTCACAACTGTGTACAGAATTGTCAATTTATCCCACATAATCATTCTAGTAATTTCTTGTGGTGGATTCGTTTTAATTTCTAGTATACGGTTATGGTTCTCACCAACTTTATAATGGTTTTGACATTTAGGTACCCAAAAATTTACTCGACTGATATTTTCTTTACTAATCCTGATATCCTAAATATTTCTATTTTATTTTTCTAAGCAACATTTCTTTTTAGAAAAACATTCTGGTAGATCCCGGATGACTACAGACTTCAAAACTGTTATAAGTGCCGCTCTGATACCAACTGTAACGACCCTGGCTGATGTGGCCGGGTTGTCGGGTCGGGTTATCGGAGTTACACAGCGGAATCCAGGGTTATAACAGTCTTGTAGTCTTCCAGGATCCACGTCATCATTTCTGTTGGGTTACCTGAACACATGTCAAAAATAGTTTCTGTCAACATAAAGTTGTGTGAGGTCTCGTATTTTATAAAGTGAATGGCCAGTTCGTTATTTATAATTCTTTTATAAATATCTTTTATAAACATGCTTTACGATTCTATATTCTGGAGGGGAACTAGATATTCTATTAATTCGATTATATTTCTATTATTTCGATTAGATTCTATAAGTTGCCATTCCTTTCTATGGTATCACTCTGCTTGTGATAATATATGATTATTTTACCCTCTACTCGGGTAAACTGGTTCTTGTCCTCTAGTTAGACAAGAAAGGAGATGGCGATACCGTCCAGTACTGTCCTCGTTGTTTCTATTGCCCCTTTTCTATAACTTCTATAAATCGTTATTCTTTTATGTAAAGCATTATGTTTTCTAAATGACATGTATTTCCCCTAAAACACTTAATAAAACCATAAAAGAGGGGAGTTCACGATACTCACTTGTTCGCGTTATATCTTCTAGCTAATCTTCTATTACAATTATATTTCATATATATATCGATACGTTTAACGCGTGGGACTTGTTAGATTGTAATACTTAGGATATATATATCATATATACAATTTATATATATAGAATCCGGTATATATTAGATAGTCCTAAACTCGGGGTTTGGTCAATCTAGGCGAAAAGAAACAAAGCTGGCCTTTACAGCTTGGCACGCGAACCTAATAAGAACTCTAGACATTCTTACCCGAGCTTAGTATATCGTTTTATATATCGAATCTTATATATAAACGTATATATTTTATATATAATTATTAGTCTCTTATTATTATTATCAAGTCCGTACGTTATTCGTATTATATATATATTCGTATAATTAATAATACTCCTCGTCTAGTTATTGTAACCGGGTTCTAATCCGGTGTTGACCGAGTCACTGAGTCGACTCGGCGACGACTCGTATTCACCAACTTGATTATCGGTACCTCGCACAATCATAACCATTATATTAATATCCGATTATTAGATTGTGTAACCAATAAATCAATATGAAATAGTGACTGAATCTTACCGAATAATTATCGGAATATAGTCGGGGGTTGACCGGATTTAACCGGGTGTTGGACCCGTTCTCCGTATTTGATCCCTATAATAATCAACATAACAATATGTCAATAATCATTCCCAATAAACAACCATAAACGATTCATAAAGCGGAGAGGATTCGATATACGATGACAGTCACCGGACCTTGGTGACTGTCTAATTATCAAAGCACAAGGGAAGGCTAATCATCCTTTAAAGTTTACGGATTCAAGAACAAGTACTATAAAACAACCGGTTCTTGTAACTCCTGTTAACAACCCGGCACCACGCACACATATTGATGTGTGTTTACGCGTGATAATAATCCGATAAGAAGGTACCGGAATCATTTAAGAGACGGGTCTAACATTGAGGTTCAACCGGTTCACATCTGAAATAGGAAAACAGGGTTCATCGGATAAAAAGGGTTGCCGCTGACAGTGGGTTATACGGACTCACGACAGTCACCAAATAAACCGGTGACTGTCCGATCAAGCCACAAAGACACAACAGTGAGATGGTTGATGCTGTCTAACAGAAACAGAAGACAAGAGGGGAAGGTTTCTTACCGGAGAAGAAAGGGCTGCGGCCAGGAAGAAGACGCTTACGGCGGCGGTGGTAATGATGACGGAACAGGGACCGGAGCAGCACGGAGGCGGCAACAGCCGCCATGGCTGTCTGATCAGTGGTGGTGCCCGGAAACAGAGGCGGCAGAAGCCAGCCATGGATTCCGGTCAGTGGTGGTGGTCCGGCGAGAAGCTCCGGCGTCAGAGGGAGGGGTCCGGTTGGCTTCACACACATGCGTGTGTATATATATCTGTATATTGAGAGAGAGTAGCGAGAATGAGGCAGAGAGGGTGGTTTATATAGAAAATAATAATAATAGCGGGTGTTTGGCTACGGGGATAATTACTGAGACTCGCGATAACTGGTAATAATTATAACGATCAAACAAAAGACGTTGGACAACGGGTTATTCGCAGATTAGGAGCGTTTAACCGTAATAATAATAATTCAATAATTATTATTTATATATTCGGTTAAAACGGTTTGTCGAGAGATTCGAACTTGAATAATTAATTGGATATCCGGGTGGTCAGGTCCGACCCGACCCGTTTAAGAGACACGTAAGGTGACGTAATCACTTCGAGACTTTGGGGTGTTACAACTCCTTTCCATCTAGATCTATTTCTAATCCAAAAATACAACGTCGACTTCACCTTTTGGACTATCTCAACGGGTCTTCGGTTCTTCCTCTTAAAAAACCGAGTGTTACGTTCAATCCACAAAACCCACATAGAGGTGAACACAATGCCACGTAAAATCAGTTTAGCCTCCTTCGAATAAGAGTCGCTTTCCGCCATGCGAAGAACATCATGAACATCGAAAGCAAAAGAAGGAGGAAGTTGACACCAAGCTTTAATTCTGTTCCAAACCTCGAGCGTAAACATGCAACCAGTGAACAAATGCGATACCATCTCTTGATCCGTTTGACAGAACGAACAAGCCGTATTTTGAAGGTTAACATCACGTTTTAGTTGCTCCATCGTCGTGGGCAGCCGGTTACGAATAGCTCTCCATACCATGATCTTGCATTTTAACGGAACCCACCCTTTCCAAAACTAAATATACGTCACTTTTATTATTTTTTTATTTAAAACAACAAAATTACTTCAAAAGTCAAAGATTATTTTTTTATATTTACATAATCATATATTATTTTTTTATTATTGTTGTTTTTGTTGACCTAATTTGGTGACGGTTGTCACACAAAAGATGCTGACAGTTTTGGTTGAGGATCGTGTTTGACACATGCCCATTAAAACAAATTTCACGCATCCTCTCAGACGTCCAGGGTACAATATATATATATATATATATAGGATCCGGATATTTTGAAAACTCGTGTGAGTTGCAAGAACTTGAGAACTCCTCTGAACCAATCATCATGTGACACATCATCACCTTTTTAATATTTTGTATTTTTTTAATTAGGGGCAACAAAGTCTTTTTCACCTAATATTTATGGGTATTTTGGTAATAACACCCCTTCCCACCCCACCCCACTCCTACCCCAACAAACCTTCTTTAAATAATAACAATAATAATAATAATAAATCAGATTTCTTTCTCTCTCTCTCACACACACTTCACTCCATCTCTCTCTCTCTCTCTAAAAAAACAAACAACAGATCTGGTGTGGTGGTCGATGACGGTGGCCAAGGTGGGTTTTTGACGGTGGTTCGGTGGTTTTTTCGATGGGAGTTGTGTTGGTTTTTGACGGATGGGTGGCGGCTGACGGTGTTTTTTCAAGGGGCTGTGGTGATACAACAGACAATGGTTTTTCAGGGGGTTGAAGGTGGTTCGATGGGGTGTGACGGATCTGCTAGTGGTGGAGGGGAGGCAGTGTTTTTGAGGGTTTGTGGTGGTTTTTGGTGGTGGGGTTTGAGGTTGGTTCAAAGGTGGTTGAGGGTTTTTGTAGAGGTGGTTGAGGGTTTTTGCAGAGGTGGTTAGAGGGGAGGGGGCTGTGACGGCGGCTGACGGTGGTGGAGGGGCTGTGGTGGTTTTTTGGTGGTGGATCGATGAAGGGGGTCTGAACGTGGGGATGGTGAGTGGTGGAGGTGGATCTAAAAGTGGGAGGGTGAATAGGGGGTTTTCGAGTGTGGGTTTTCAAGTTTGGATGGGTTTTGATGGCTGATGAGGATGATGATGACGACGACGGTGGTTTTGGATGGGGGTTCAATGGCTGATGGTGATGATGAAGATTTGAAGACGGTATGTTTTATTATTATTATTATATTATTATTTTTATTATTGTTATTATTATTATTTCTGTTGTTATTGTTATTATTATTATTATTATGATTATGATTATGATTTATGAAAACACTGGTGTAAAACACCAATTCCACCGGTGTAAGTATAAATGTATAGAAAGTTTGATGTAATAAAACATACCATCATCTTTTATAGTTTTGGTTTTTTCCACTAGTGTTTTGGGGATTTGATTATTGTTTGGTTTATTCTTGTGATGGTGACGAGTGGTGGTGACGAACAGAAGACGACGTGGATGGTGACGAACAGAAGACGACGACAGTGGTGTTGGTTTGGATGGTTTCAGGTTATAGAAGACGACGACGATGATGTGAATGGTGGTGGGGGTGTGAATCTTAACAGGTATGGGTATGTTTGACGAATTTTGTAGAATGTTTGGTTGTAGTATGAATTTTGTAGAATGTTTGGTTGTTTTACGTTGATGTAATACATTTTTGTTGATGTTTTGTGGGCCATTTACCGTGGTGTACTATGTATTTTTTACACTAGCGTAATACGAATCTATAAATTTTACACTAGCGTAATATGAATGTATAGATGTTTGTTTGGTTTTTACACTAGCGTATTTGTTTGTAATAGTTTTGTGTATGGTAGATTTACACTAGTGTAAAGAATTACGACGTATTTTGTGGTGTTTTACACCATGTAAAAATTATGAATTTTGAATTTTTACACTGGTGTAAAGAATTCTTATATATGGGTTCACTGAATACTCGATGCACATGTAATTTTTAATTTTTGAATAAGTGTTATTTTTTGTTTTAAAAAAATTAATGAATTAAAAAAATAAATGAAAAACTAATATGATATTATATTATTATTTTCTCTTACATGACATTTTACCCAATTACCCTTAACTTTATCATAATAAAAAATACATAAAAAACATGTCAAGACAAAAAAGTCTAATCATTCGATCTCAACCATTGGATCATCAAGATCAATGGCTCAAAAGAGTTCCTATGGTTCTCACAACTCACATGGGTTTTCAAAATATCCTAACCCTATATATATATATATATATATATATATATATATATATATATATATATATATATCAGAATTACATAATTTAAAACTAAAAAAATTGGAAGGAAGACTAGAAGAAATTGAAAGAATGATAAAAACGGAAGAAATAAGTAAGATGGCTGAACAACAATTAGAAGAACAAACTTTTATACAAACACAAGGATCTATAAATATGATTAATATACAGTGTAGATTATGGTTAGATAATAATAAATATTTAGATTTAACAGCATTAGTAGATACAGGAGCTACAAAAAGCTTAATCTCTTATAGTTTGGCACCAATAGAATATCATAAAAAGCTTTCATATAAACTAACTACAAGAACAGTTGAAGACAGAATAATAAATATTACACATTGCCTAGAACCAGTAGGAATACAGTTTTTAGATTTTGCAAGAAATTATAGTATTAAGTATGATATGCCACAAGTAAATATTAACCCACCACATATAAGATCAAAAGATTTTGTAATAGGGTTAAATTTTATCTTAGGCTTAAATGGGGCAGTAACAATTACACGTAATTATATAACATTAAGTAATCATTTATATACAGTTCCAACACTAAGATATTTAAATACTATTGAAATAGTTCAAAAAAGAGGAGATAAGGTAATTTAGATTTTTTAACTGATAATACACAAAAGAGAGAAAGTCTAATAGAAAATGCAGCGTTAAAGTTGTTAACAGATTTTTTAAAAAAGAAATAGAAAAAGGACAGGATATTACAAAAAAGTATAAATCATCCTATAATATTACATTTAGAAAAAGTAGGATATATAGGAGAAGATATAACAAAATCACATATAAATTATACATGTAGATTTAAATTTAAAAATCCTGACATAATTATTAGGATAGCTAATATAGAATATAGTCCACTAGATAAGGAAGAATTCAAAAAACAAATCCCTGAAATGATTAATCAAGGTTTAATTAAAAAATCAGAAAGCCCACATAGATCTTCAGCATTTCTAGTTAGAAATCATAGTGAAATAAAAGAGGTAAAGCTAGAATAGTATATAATTATAAACGGCTAAATGATAACACAATAGAAGATGGGTATAATATTCCTAATAAAGACACTTTATTAAATCTTATACAAAATAAAAAGATCTTCTCAAAATTTGATTTAAAATCAGGATATAATCAGCTAAAATTAGAGGAAAGTTTTAAACCATGGACAACTTTTACATGTTCAGAAGGCCAATATGAATGGAATGTTCTTAGTTTTGGACTTAAGAATGCTCCTTCAATATTTCAAAGATTTATGGATAGTATATTCTTAAAATATGATTTTTGTTTGGTATATATTGATGATATTTTAGTTGCAAGTAATACAGTACAGGAACATGAGAAGCATTTACAACAGGTTTTTGAAGAAATAAAGAAGAATGGTATAGTAGTTTCTAAAAGGAAAATGGAATTATTTAAAAGAAAAATATCCTTTTTGGGTTTAGAAATTGGAAATGGGAAAATAGAATTACAACCACATATTTCTACAAAAATTTTAAATTTTCCTGAAAAATTTGAAAATTTAAAACATAAGGATTGGTAAATTATGCTAGAAAATTTATTCCAAATTTATCAAAACTAGTAGGACCTCTTTACAGTAAAACAACTAAAAATGGTCAAAGGTATTTTAATCAGGAAGATGTTAAATTAGTACAAAAAATAAAAACAGCTGTAAAAAATATTAAGCCATTAGAGTTAGCATTAGTGACAGATTATATAATTATTGAGACAAATGGATATAAAGAAGGATGGGGAGCGGTCCTTCTATGTAAACCAAATAAATACAGTTCGAAGGAAGAAGAGAAAATTTGTGCTTATGCAAGCGGTAATTTTCAAAATAAAACAAATTGGAATACAATAGATTTTGAAATACAGGCTTTAATTAGTGCTTTAGAAAAATTTAAACTTTTTCTTGATAAATAATTTACAATAAGAACTGATTGTGAAGCAATAGTAAAGTTTATAAAAAATGATCAAAGTGAAAAAGTAAACAGGACTCGATGGGTTAATTTATAAAATATTATTCAAGGGAAAGGATATATTATAAATTTTGAACACATTAAAGGAAAGAATAATGGGATAGCAAATATGTTGTCTCGTGATATAAACAAATGGCTTATTACATATGGACAGAAAAAAGAGCAAAGGTAAAGCAATCCTTGTACAACCTACACAGAGTAAAAGATCTTCAATGACCTCTGATTCAGAAACAGAAAAACTAATGGGACAGACCATTAGAACAGAGGAAGAAAAAAATCAACAGGCATACAAGCAGTCAGCTGAAAAATAAACAGTCAAAGAAGGCTTCCAGCCTCTATTACAGGTGTAGAAATGACTCAATATTACAATCCGAGTGTTGAAGATATGTCTCAATATTATCAAAATCCACCAAAAAAATACACAAAGTACACAGCGTACACCAAGGCCGTCTTCTTCAACACAAAGTACACAGAACTATTGCATTCGATTTGGAACATATGATCTCCAAATATGCAATGATGCTTACAAAAAATTTCGTCCTGTTATTGGAATGAAATTGACAGAAGAACAACAGTGCTTACTGGACAACCTTTGGCATATTCAAACCATGCCACAAGCTTCAAATTTTAAAGTCCAAGTTTTAAATGCATTAAGTTTCTATTTTGCTGAACAAACGGTTACAACACCTGAAAAACATAATAAACCCAGGTTTACACACTATATTATTTTTAGAGGGACAAAAATTGGAATTTTTAATAAATGGGAAACAGTTGCTAAACATATTCAATGTCCCAATCCTATTTACAAAGGTTATGAAATTTTTCAACAAGCAATGGAAGCAGCAAGAAAATACTTTGGGTTAAAAAATTTCCATATTGAACTCGAAGAAGTCCAAACGTTTGCTGATATAACAAATAAAAAACCTGATCAAATAATTTAAGCACAACAGGAAGTGATTACTGACATACAATCACAACTTATACAACAAGGAAAAAATACACAGGGTATAAAATATAAAATTGAAAATGAAATATATAAACAACAAATTGCAGTGCTCGAGGAAAAGAATACACAGTTATTACAAAGGTTAGAGAAAAAGAAAGAAAAAACAGAAATAAACAGGTCTTTTGAGTCCTTCAAAATCAGGATTCTTGATACTCCTTGGAGAAATTGCTTGGAACCTGTTACAGAAAGATTCCCAGAATTTGAACATCTTGTTTCACTAAAAATATGTGAAGAATTTCCTTTAATTCTTTACAAACTCCAGCATCAAATTCTAGATATGGCTTTTGCTATGGATAAACAAAACAAAGGTTATGAAGTTGTAGAAAGAACAGATGAAGAAGGAAAGGGTACAGGAATATTGGTTCTACAGATTTCTCACCCTACAACAATCACAGAAGAACAAATAATTCAATTCTACTATCATGGTATGATTTATTATTTAGAAGTCAAATATAACAGAAAGACAGAAGATCTTCTCAATAAACTTGGAGAAAAGATTCTATTAATAGCAGGAAATATCGCAGCAAGAACTGTTGCACCAAGGATTCGTTGCAAAATCATTGCATCATTCCCATTTGCAGATTCATACACCTATAGACCATCCAGAAAAAGAGTTTTTATAGAAGATGATCATACATACCCTTGTCCTTGGTTACGTATGAGCATGGTAAATCCAAACATAGATTTTGCAGAAATATTCTATTGGTGCCAAACTATAAGAGATTAAGCTTTTTGTAGCTCCTGTATCTACTAATGCTGTTAAATCTAAATATTTATTATTATCTAACCATAATCTACACTGTATATTAATCATATTTATAGATCCTTGTGTTTGTATAAAAGTTTGTTCTTCTAATTGTTGTTCAGCCATCTTACTTATTTCTTCCGTTTTTACTATTCTTTCAATTTCTTCTAGTCTTTCTTCCAAATTTTTTAGTTTTAAATTATGTAATTCTGATATTATTTCCATTTTTTCTATTCTGTCATCATTGTTATTTTTTGAAGCTTGCTGTTTAGATGTACTAACTATTTCTTTATTATAAATTTCTATATATATATATGGTCTCGCGCCCGAGATTCTACCAGATGATTTGGTGTTCATGACAAATAGGAAAAAAAGAAATAAGTTAGGATAATTGAGAGTGCACCTCTAGATTTATATGAGAAACAGTTTTTGCTTTTTGTATTAGAGAATTTAAAACTTTATTTAAAAAAGAGTTAATTATCAAAATCGTCCCTATGGTTTGGATCAATATGTCAGTCCAGTTAAAAACTTTAAAAATTGATTGAACAATCTCCCACTTTTAATGAAATAGGCCAAAACAATCCATTTCGTTAACAGAGTTAAGTCAGGGCAAAATTGTCAAGTCAGGGGCAAAATTATCTTCTTCCCCAATTGTACTCTTCCTCATCTCGTCTGCAACCACCTGCAACCATTTTATACACTCACACCTACAACCACCACACTCCACCTTCTGCAACCCACCTTCACAAAACCAAATAACCACCGACAACCCCCACCTTCTGCAACCCACCGATCACCTCCACCTTTTGCAACCCACCATTATCATTATCATTCACCACCACAACCTAAATAACCCACCACCATTAATCAACTTCCACCGTCCAAACCCTCCTCCTTCGTCACCACCACTGTTCACCACCGTCCTCAATCACCATTTGTCTCTGTGTCTCTACACCACCGTTCAAAACCCCCTCCTTCGTCACCACCACTGTATTAAATTAAAAAATGAAAAATAAAAGCAAGTTAAGAATTCCAATCGGATTCATAAAAATGACTCACCAACTCATTTGCCATTAATCGATCCTTGTACATGTGACTTCTATCCAAAACCAAACAGTTGCAAATCTAAGCACACTGACCGGAAATAGATGATTAACTAAAATTCAATTGAATGCCTTTTGGGTTTTTTGATTCTTGTTCTGACATGACCCGCATTTGATTTTTGATTTGATCTCCAAACCCTCCTCCTTCGTCACCACCACTGTTCACCACCATCCTCAACCACCATCTGTCTCTGTGTCTCTGCGCCACCGTTCAAACCCTCATCCTTCATCACCACCACTGTTCACTACCGTCCAAACCACCCTCCTTCGTCACCACCATCTGTCTCTGTGTCTCTGCAATGTTCTCAGTTTACCGTTAAACGATACCACTTGAACAGACAAGGACGAAGTCTTTAGTAGAGACGGTGTTCCGGTTGCAGAAAAGGTGGAGAGACACCCCAAAGGCATGGCCATCTTATCTTGATTGAAGAATTTTGAAATGTAATGGAATGAAGGCTGTGTGTTGTTTTTTTTTTCTAGATAAGACTCAAGTGAGTGGGTGAGAGAATTAGGGGGTTTTAGGGAAGGACTAACAGACCACCTTCTTTTAAATATATGATTTAGATAAAATGCAGGATTTAGATAAGATGCAGGATTTGAATGGGAAAGAAGACAATTTTATTGGTAAATGGACAATTATACCCATGACTTAACGACATGACTTTAACTACGTTAACGAAATGGACTGTTTTAGCCTATTTCGTCAAAAGTTAGGGAGTGTTTAAACAATTTTTAAAGTTTTGAGCTGGACTGGCATATTACCCCAAACCACAGGGATAATTTTGGCAATTAACTCTTTAAAAAATGAACCCAAGGTTCACTTTTATACTCACAAAGTTGAAATATATTTTGTAATTTAATTATGATCATAAATTCGATCATAAATTTCAATTACTAAGGAATTGATGTTGTCAAACAAAACTGCCATTTTGTTTATGAAACGAGTTAGAAATGTTCTTTTACAACACCTAGAGATTGTGCATGAGTTGGTAATCAGTCCGGCTTGTATATTGCGCGTGCCACAACAACGCGTGCATACCAGGGCGCTACCTGGTCATGCACGCACTCTAGTCCCGCACACATAACACTACCTCATCCGTGGATGACCACCCGCGTCAGTTGGAACCCGCTACGCAGTGGCGGACCCATGAATTTTTGTCAAAGGGTTCCTTTTTTTAGGTGTTTCAATTTATACGACCAAACATAAAATTTTCGGGTCGGTTCAAGGATTCGGGTCGGTTTGCCGGTTCGGGTCGGATAAGCTCATCACATAAAAAAAAATACAATGTAATAATGAAAAAACATTAGCTTTAGAAATTCAAGATCCTTCGTGTCCTTTATGTTATACGGGTCAAGAGAATACGATGCGTTTGTTTACGGGGTGCGCATTTTCTTGTGGGGTTTGGATGTCTGTGGGTAACTGGTGCAAACTTCCTCCCGTTTGGTTGTTTGACTTCGAGGACATTATACAACTTCATCAACCAGTTGGGGGGAACAAGTGGAGTAAAAGGGTTGTCAAAGGCATTGTCATGATAACATGTTGGGAGATATGGAAAACTAGGAATGACAAGGTTTTTAATGGGGTCAATCCAAAGGTTATTGAAGTGGTCGCGAGAGTCAAAGCTTGTTCGTTTTTGTGGTTGAAGAATAGATCTAGATTTTAAGATATAGTTTGGAAAAGTTGGGTCGTTAACCCGTTGTACATGATGTAATTGTTTCCCGGTGGTCTTCACTTTGAGGACTCGCCTGGTTTTTTTAATGAAGTTCACTATTCAAAACTTTTTTTTAGTTAAAAGTAACAATAACCACACCACATGCTTGAGTATACTAAACTTATGAATTGTCCAGACTAACAATTCAATAACAAATAACATATACTAATTACCTATCCTATATATAAACTAGTGAAGAAGCAGTAACGTAAATATATAAGAATTTTTCATTCATTTTAATTAATCGCAAAATCCTTTGTTTTTTTTTTTTTAGAAAATTTTTAACTATCTTATTAAAACAAAATACGAAAGCTACATCACAATAGAAGGTAGACGGGCAACAAGCTGCGCCGCCACCCCTTTCTGAATTGCGAACCCTAGTCTACCTAAGACAAATCCTTGCCCCTCTGGAGATGAACTATTGCTGTGAACGACCTGTTGGACCCTGGTCAAGAAACGAATAGCTTCTGGCGCTAGGGAGCCAAAGGTATTAAAAGCCAAAGGAATAAAGACATGTTGGTTCTCTTCGCAAGCTTTAGCATGTTGGTTCTTTGTTTTTGTAAAATGCTAAAAGCCTCAAAAGTCAAAGTTGTTAAGTGGACAACATCTTTGTAAGCCTCAACTAGTGGTAGTTACCCACGCGTTGCTGTGGGGTGCGTTGGCCTGCGCTTCGTTGCAGGCGCGGCTGTTGTGCATACATGTTTAGTTACGCTTTATTTGAAGCTAAAGTTAGAAAAAATGTGTCAATGTTTAGCTAAAAGGTGGCATATTACGCGGACCAATAGAAACATAATATGTGGATGAGCTCACGATGCATCCACTCGATAGAACAGTTGAATCATCTAGATCACTATACTGGTATTGAAAGTATTAGTCTCGAGCGGCAAAATTTGTTGTCAGTAATGATAACGATGTGCACAAATTACGTTAACGATCGCGCGTTGAAGGTTTGGTGGACGTTAAACATCGCGCTTCGCTGTGGGAGCTTCTGTTGCGTGGAGGGTTTTGTGGACATAAAAGATAATATTAAGTGACTGTTATTCTCGCGTGTGCTTCAAAAAAATACTCGCGGCTAAAAGCTAAAAGTTTGGTGGTCAAAAGAAAAAATGTGTCAATGCTTAGCTAAAGATGTTGCGGTAGATGTGGCTGTAGTGCAACTATAAAAAACTTGGATGGTCAAAGTTTAAAATCTTAAAAGCTAAAAGTTTAGTGATCAAAGTTTGGTGGTCAAATAAGTTAGTAAGAAAGTTAGTTGCCAAATTGCAATTATAATATAACAATAAATTATAAAGTAAATATAGAATATTAAAATATTATTTGATGGTGGGCATCTTAGTGAAGTGAAGGACACTATTAAAGTGTCCTTCAATTAATATATAGAGAATAGTAAAAAGTGCAAAAATCCATTTGAAGCTTATTCACAATTATTATTTTTTTTTTCTAAATCTAAACACATTGATTATCCAACATAAATTACCTTCATATAAACTTGATTATCCCAACAAAATAAACTTACCCAGCCGGAGTAGAGACGGAGCAGGCGCGGAGAAAGGGCTGGTTGTTGTTGGAGGAAAAGGTCCAGAACAAAGGTGGGGGGGGGGGGGGGGGGGATTAGAAGGAGAAGAGGAGTGGGTTTAGGTAAAACCCTAGCTTTAACAAAAAAAAAAAAAAAAAAAAAAAACTTACTAGGTGCATGATTTGAACCTGGATTTATGTGTCTTAACGAGGGGCTTCAACCACTAAAGCACTTTTGGCTTTGGGTAAGATTTTTTTTTGCCAAAATAGTGCTACAGGACAGGAATTTTGTGCATTTGGGGGTGTCAGATCAAGATTTAAACTTTTGGTGAAACCGCAAGTTCAACTTGCGGTTTTTCTCTCCTACTCACCAAAAGTGCATGATTCAAAAAGGAAACCGCAAGCTCAACTTGCGGTTTCTCTCTCCTACTCACCAAAAGTGCATGATCTCTCCCACCTAGTCAACGACACATAAGCATAAACCGCAACTTCAAGTTGCGGTTTTAACAAAAGGATAAATCCTGATCTGACACCGTACATAACTCCCGTCCTGTAGCACTATTTTGGCAAAAAAAATCCTTTTGGTAATGGGTTCCTCAAATAATATCTCATGGTTCCTGCTCAGTTTTCTATATATATATAAATACCTGATTTTGAGCTCGACGCCATTGTTTTTGTGTTTTGATCGTTTTGGTTTTTTGATATTCAGAGAGTAAAAAAATCCTAATTGTGTTTTGCTTTGAATTGAGCAAACGGTTTTTGTTTTGTAAATTTAGAAACTGAACGTCAGTTGAGTGATGTTTGTAATTTGCCCGCTCCTTTATTTTTTGTTGTCAATTACTATTTTGCCCCTTTTGATTGTTTTCGACGAATTTAAGGACGCGTGTTTTTTTTACCATCGTGCCCCTCATTGATTGCTGGATCCTACGATCAAAATTTCTTCTTACATTATGTACGCTAACATTCTTTGTACGTTAGCCTCTCCCCAAACTATAGACCATAACAGCTGGATATTTTGATAGATTTATCTAGAAATCAACATACAAATAACCGTAACATTTAAAAGAATTTGGTACTATTTGAACTCTTGTATTCAAGTAATACAAACCATCTTTCTTGTGAGTTTACAATCTAGCGCGGCCGGCCTGTACAAGTCTTCCGATGTACAACACAACTTGATCACTACCACCAAGGTTTACTTGGATACAATCGAAGGCTCTAATAGTGCTGAAGAACCAAGTCCGTGACACCGGGTTCCCTTGTGCACAGTGGCGGATCTAGAAATGAATTTCAGTAGTAACGTTTTTCATTTTAGTAGCAACGTTTTCCAAATTTCGTAAAAAAAATAATAATCAAATTTTCAACTAATTTTTCACTACGCGCGTGAAGTTTAGCAGCATCGGATGCGGCACCTAGCTCCATGCTAGGTCCGCCCCTGCTTGTGCATAGCATCCCCTCCCTTTGCGTACAAAAGGGTTTTAGGAAATTTCACTTCACTTTTTTATATTTGACATCTGTCTTTTGATGTAACTAGACTATGTGTATTTACGATTATGTTGTTGTTCATGGCCCACGGTTTGGAATTTTTTGCATTTATAGGTGATTTTGAAAATAAAAGAGTGCTTTTTAGTGTTTAATGCATAAAATTGTGGAAATAGGTAGTTCGTTGATTGAATCAGCGAATTCCAACAAAATTTGTTAAAGTTTGCTGATTCAATCAACAATCTTCAACATAATTCGCTTATCCATTTAACCATCAACATTATTCGCTTAAATTTGTTGAAGTTAGCTGATTCAATCAGCGAACTACCCATAAACACAATTTTGTGCATGAAACATTTAAAAGAGCTCTTATTCTTCAAATTCACCCACCTATATATAAATGCAAAAATTCCATGGTTTGATTAATGTCATTTTCGTGTTGTGTCCTTACAATATTTGCTAACAACCAATGGAGTGCTTGTACCATTCCCTACATTCCTAAGTTTGTTCTGAATATTTATAAACTTGTAATGGTTCAACTTGGTTTTTTCATTTATATACAACACTATATATACAAATACAAAGACAACAATGAGGGAGATAAATGCTCCTCTAAACATGAATAGACTTTGACTCAATAATTATACATTGACTCAATAATTACACATAGTTCTTTGACTCAAGACTTTGACTCAAAGAATTATGTTGTTAAGACTTTAACTCTTGACTCAAGACTTTGACTACAAGAATTATGTTGTTTCCTTATACCCCCGTCAATGCAAGTCGGTGCATGGAGGTCCAAGACGAAGCATTGTTCGAAATCTTTCAAATAACGGTTTTGGTAAACTCTTGGTGAATATATCGGCTACTTGTTTGTCAGTCGAGATGAATTTGGTGTATAGTTTTCCAGCGGTTACCAATTCACTGACAAAATGATAGTTGATGTCAATATGCTTTTCTCGTTTATGTGAGATAGAATTTTGACTTAAGAACAAAGCACTCTTGTTGTCACATAAGAGTGTCGGGCGACCCGGTGGTTGAGCATGAAGTTCCCGAAGAAGATCAGTTAACCAAATAATTTCAGCTGCCGTATTTGCCATTGCTCTAGATTCGAATTCACAACTGGATATTGACAATGTTGGTTGCTTCTTTGCACTCCAAGAGACCAAGTTTCCTCCTAAGTAGATACAATAGCCGTATGTGGATCTTCGTGTGTCGATACAACGAGCCCAATCTGCATCTGAAATAACTAATAAAGTAGTGTTTTGTGGACGATCAAAAGTTAAACCATGTGCTAAAGTGCCCTTACCATAACGAAGAATCCTTTTAACTAGCTGGAATTGAGTGGTTGTTGGAGTTTGAAGGAATTTACTAGCTTGATTTACGGCATAAGAGAGATCGGGACATGTAATTGTGAGATATTGAAGAGCACCTATAAGGGAGCGATAAAGAGTGGGGTCATGAAATGGTTGGTAGGGGTGCAAACGAGCCGAGCAGCTCGCGAGCTACTCGAGCTCGGCTCGGCAAAAAGCTCGAAACGAGCCGAGCTTTATCGAGCTCGAGCCGAGCTCGAGCCTAAAACAAAGCTCGTTTATTTATCGAGCTCGAGCTCGAGCTCGAGCCTGACATGTGAAGCTCGTTAGGCTCGTCGAGCCTTATCGAGCCTGGTATAATATTAGTTTTTTAAATATTTAATAATATCATTTATTTAAAGTTGTTTAGTAAACGAGCCCCGAGCCCGAGCTTCACTTATCGAGCTCACGAGCCTAAATGAACAATTATTTATATTATTTTTATCTAATATATTAACTAATAAATACTAAACGAGCCGAGCCCGAGCCGAGCTCGAGCTTGAGAAATTATAAACGAGCCGAGCTCGAGCTTTGAAAACAAAACTCGAATCGAGCCGAGCTCGAGCTCGAGCTCTTATAACTTAATCGAGCTCGAGTTCGAGCCTGGTTGAGCTCGGGCTCGGCTCGGCTCGTTTGCAACCCTAATGGTTGGCCTTCAGAGGTGAAAATATCTTTGGTTGTTAAAGGAGTGGCAACGGGTTTAGGGTCAAGTAAACCGGCTCGGGTGAGAATATCATGGGCATATTTGGACTGATTTAGAAAACGACCCAATTTTGTTTGATGAACTTCTAGGCCGAGAAAAAAATTTAGAGAGCCAAGGTCCTTTATTTTGAATTCCTTGTTAAGACAAGATGTGAAGTTGTTCATGAAATTTTCATTATTCACGGTGATAATGATGTCGTCAACATAAACAAGAAGATAAATTAAAATACATTGGTGATTGTAAATGAACAAAGATGTATCGGCTAGACTGTTTTGAAATCCACGATTAAGAAGGAAGGAGCTTAATCGTTGAAACCAAGCACAGGGTGCTTGTTTTAAACCATATAGAGCACGGTTTAGTTTACACACATGGTTGGGTCGGTGAGAATCTTCAAAACCCGGAGGTTGTTCCATGAAAATGGTTTCAGTGAGGTGACCATTTAGGAAAGCATTGTTGACGCCTAATTGACGAAGATTGGCAATGAGGAGGACGTTTGGTGTAGGAAGAGGTACGGCCTCGTGAGAAGTTTTGTTTGGGTGGGCATAGAAGGCGGCTTGAGGTGTTTGAGAACCATGTAATTGTTTGACAAACATTTCTTGATTCTCGGCATTTGCCAAGAGATCACGAAATGACGGGGCTGGACAAATGGTTCGTTGAGAGGTTGAAAAGTTTTCAAAGGAGGGGCCAAATCCACAAAGGAACCAATGACGCTTGTCTTCGTCACTTATGGGATGTCCGATTGCCGAAAGTTGATCGGCTAGAGCTTTAAATTTTCGGCCAAATTCCGAAACCGAGGATGTCTCTTTTTGAAGGGTTCGAAGGGAGTCTTTGAAGTTGTGGATTCGTTCAATAGAGGAGTGACTATAGGCATCGGCTAGTGCTTTCCAAACGGCTTTGGCCGTGGTATGACCAATAGTTTCCGCCATGGCTTCTTCGGTTAGGGTAGAGTTTATGAGGAGAAGGACTCTTTGATCGGCAAGTTGCCAAGCAATGAAGTCAGGATTGGGGACAGTTTTGTTATCAGAAATGATGGTTTCGGGTGGAGGAGAGTTGTCACCGGTAACATGGTCGGAAAGTTTTAGGTACGAAAGGACCGGAGTAATTTGTTTCTCCCATGGGAGATAGTTGGTGGAGGTTAATTTGATGTTGATAAGGTGACTAAGGGAATGAAGAGGGAGGGATTGTGAGTCGGTAGCCATGGGAACAAGGAAGAAGGCGACTGGAAATGATGAACAAGAAGAAAGAAGGGAAAAAACTAGAAAGAAAGGATCTTGCTTATGTTATTAGACTGATACCATATAAACTTGTAATGGTTCAACTTGGTTGTTTCATTTCTGTACAACACTATATATACAAATACAAAGACAACAATGAGAGAAATAAATGATCCTATAAATATGAATAGACTTTGATCTCAATAATTATACTTTGACTCAATAATTACAAATAATTCTTTGACTCTAAAAATTATGTTGTCAAGACTTTGACTTCAAGAATTATGTTGTTTCCTTATAATATTTCTAAGTGTTGGAGATGCCTCTAACTTCTAATTAGTGTATCACCAATCTTGATTCGTGGCTATGTTTCATCCCATGAGCCATAACCTGGTATGTGTTGTGGCCCTGAACTATGGCCTGATTTTGAGTCGTCGTATTATTTCCCAAGCTACGATTTGACTCTGACACGATATTTTGTCCCAAGCCACCGACCTTACCTTGTGTCACCGTTTGGGCTGGTGTCATGATTTTCTTCCAAGTCTTGTTATATGTGTGTGACGCTTGGGTTTGTGTCGAAGCCGACCGTATACCCACAACTTGAGCTTGTGCCATGACCTGAAGACGTTTATGGACTTCATATCGTGGCATAGCGAGATTTGGTCATTTTACTATGACCAACGGTTTGTGTTGCGACTTATGATGCTACCAAGTTATGAAAGTGTTACCTCGTCATCAACATGTGACCAAAACTCTTCACCTCATAGGTAAAAATATCATTGCCATACACCTTGATACTACTATAGTAAATAACTTTTCATTGCCATTGATTTTTTTTTATGCAATACTTTGATTTTCAACACATAAGCCGAATTTTTTTCAACACCTCAATAAAATGTGATTTTTAAGTATAAAGTCTTTGGTTGAAGTTACAAATTTTAAATTCTCTTGGAAGAGTGATTGGATAAAAATTATTCCATAAAAAAAAGATTACTAGAATAAAAATACATTTTATTTACCCTTTCTTGTAATATAATACAAAAACTTGGTCATGTAAAGATGGCGGACAATTCAAGATTCATTAAGATATTATTGTTTGATTAATGCTTGTTATTAAAAAAATCGATGGCCTCTTGTGTTGTACGCCGGCATTGCTGTTGTTTTCAAACCCTCACCTCATAACTTCATCACTCCATTGATTCAATTCTTGCTGTCTAAACAATCACAAATTAATATGACGACTATAGTTTTGTACCCATGTCCCGCTATGGGCCACCTCATCTCAATGGTAGAGCTTGGTAAACTCATCACCAAACACCACCCTTCTTTCTCCATCGTCGTCCTCACCCTCATCCCCTCCTTCAACACCGGCACCACCGCCGCCTACGTTCGTGACATCTCCACCACCTTCCCCGCCATCACCTTTCACCACCTCCCTGATATCCCTCTTGACCCTTTACTTTTTCCCTCTATGGAAGCCATCATATTTGAGCTTATTATACGTAGCAACCCTAACGCTGATCGCGCTCTTCAATCCATTTCTTCATCTTCTAACATCACCGCCTTTGTTATCGACCCGTTTTGCATGCCTTCCATCTCTGTGGCTGAGAATTTTAACCTGCCGGTTTACTATTTCTTTACGTCTGGTGCATGCTGCCTTGCACAGTTCCTTTACATGCCTACAATTCATAAAACCACTACTAAAAGTTTTAAAGATATGAATACACTCGTCCATTCGCCTGGGTTGCCTCCTATACCTTCATCGGATATGGTAGGTCCACTTCTTGATAGAACTTCTACTGATTATTCCAATTTTGTGACAGCATGCGAGCTATTTCCAAAATCAGCTGGAATTATTATTAACACGTTTAATTCGCTGGAGCCAAGAGCGATTAAAGCCATAAACGAAGGAGTTTGTGTCCCCGATGGGCCTACGCCACCGATCTACTGTGTGGGACCATTGGTGGCAAGTGGTGGTGATGGTTCACATGAGTGTTTGAATTGGTTGGATTTGCAACCGAGTGGGAGTGTTGTGTATTTGTGTTTTGGGAGTTTGGGTGTGTTTTCAGGTGATCAGTTGAAGGAGATTGCGAAGGGGTTGGAGATGAGTGGAGTTCGGTTTCTTTGGGTGGTTAGAAGCCCACCGTCAAACAGAAAAGAAGACCAGTTTCTGCCATCGCCAGAGCCGGACTTGGATATACTACTGCCGGAAGGTTTCTTGGAGCGTACGAAAGATAGAGGGCTTGTGGTGAAGAAGTGGGCGCCGCAAGTGGCTGTTCTCAACCATAAGTCTGTGGGTGGGTTTGTGACACACTGTGGGTGGAACTCAGTCTTAGAAGCTATATGTGCTGGGGTTCCGATGGTGGGGTGGCCGCTGTACGCGGAACAAAGATTTAATAGGGTGGTGTTGAGGGATGAAATGAAGTTGGTGCTACCTATGGATGAGTCAGAGAGTGGGTTGGTGACCGCGATGGAGGTGGAGAAGCGGGTTAGACAGTTGATGGAGGGAGATGAAGGTAAAGTTGTTAGGGAGGTAGCTAAGGCGAGGAAAGAGGAGGCCGCGATGGCAGTAAGTGATGGTGGGTTTTCTCATGTGGCTTTGTCTAAGTTGGTTGCAACTTGGTAGCTATTAAATTCAATTAACAATACAACTTAGGATATTCATAGTCGAATTACAATACTACAATAAGAACATAGTTATGTTTGAATATTTTTGGATTCCTAGATAGTTTCTAGGATTGTTGCGTGTTTCAAAACAAATGTTTATGGGCAACTTACTCACTGAGCTCACTAGTGGAAATAGCTAACTTAACAATTTTTTTGGTAATGGGCTTTGCCCGACAAAAGTATTATATCAAAACTCTAAAATTACCTCATCATGAGGGCATCCTCCCCCCACCCCCACCACATAGATTGGGGGACCAAAAATAAGGCACCATATATCTCACTTGCGGGGATTTACAGAAGCTAGTCCTAACTACAATTGCCCACATGAGGCCATAGTTTTTAACCCAAGAAACAAAAGTACAAGACCGGTCATTGACAGGACACGACCCACAAAAGTCGGTATTCCGGGAGCATATAGGCTCTAATAAAACCGAATATCCTTAACCCCAATTATATTTTAATCCCCACCACACCCAAATACTAGTGTCTATGATGTGCTAATACAAAATTAAGCAATAAACCCAAGACCAAAGCCTATACACATGGGCTACCATACAAGCATATACATGAGCCCAATCCATCTTGTTAGGCTTGACGATAACACTAGCACCTGGGAGCAATTTCCATGTGCTATCCCAGGCCTTCAAAAAATTAGGGATAGGCTCCCTTAATCGGGCCTGAGTCTTCTTTTGAGCAGCAACATCCTGGCCTACCTCCATATCCCACTATGGATCAAGGCATGACCTTTGGTCCTGTGACTAGGCATGCTCATCCTTCATGTATTGTTGGGCCTTACTAAATTGCGGATCATACTAGTGAATTGAAGTTTCCTGATTGGCTCCCCAACCTAGTCTGGCACAACTGAACCTCAATCCACAGATTTTGAGCTCATCAACAGAGGCTCCCATCGGCCTGAGCAACCATTTGCAAACCCAACTTTAGGCCTTCAACACTTTCCTAGTACCCATGCTTAGGACTTACTCAACATCAATACTGTAGTTATAAACCCATAGTCGGGCCTGGATTTCGGCCCAACTCTCCAAAACCAGCCTCCCTTGCCTCACCATCAGTTTCAGCTAATGGCTCACACGATAGTGACTGGGTAGCATGCATAGATGACAGAAAAAGGGTTAGTGCTTATGTGTTTGCAATGGGAAGTGGAGCTATATCATGGTGTTCTAGGAAACAAAGCATTGTGGCTTTGTCAAGCACAGAAGCCGAATACATAGCAGCCACTAGTGCAACTTGTTAAGGGATTTGGATCAATCGTATATTGGAAGACTTAGGTGGTCATCAAAGTAAAGCAGTTACTATCATGTGTGATAGTCAATTAGCTATAAAGTTGCCTAAAAATCCAAGGCAACATGGAAAAGCAAGGCATATTGAGCTCAAGTTCCACTTTATTAGAGACATGGTGAATCAAGAGAAGGTGGTGTTAAAGTTTTGTAATACCAATGAGCAAATTGTAGATTGTTTAACCAAGGCACTCTCAAAAGAGGAGTTAGTTTATTTCAGATTCAAGATGGGGCTGCAGAAGTATGAATCAATAGGGGGGGGGGGTATTGACATGTGATTCATTACTCCCGTGCATGCACGTGGAAAGAGTCTTGCTTGAAGATCGGCCTTTAGTTAGCTTTATTTGTGCTTAAAGTTTGAATTATGTTTTGAATAAGTAGTCCTATTAGTTTACTATTCAGTTGAAGTGTACGTTGTAATGCAACCTATATAAGTGCTGCCTATGTTCTTGTTTTTAGTCATTCGGTTAAGCAATAAAGAAAGGCCGAGTTGATTCTTATTGTTATTCATTTAATCATAAAATATTTGCTTTGATCCAATAGTATTACCAAATGCTTGTCGTGACATTATCCATGAATGAACAATCAGTTGTGACAATACCGAATAGCCAGCTCGAATAATGCGTATGATTATTCCTTCTAGAATATTGTTGAATCGAAGATGGAAATCTAGAATAGCTGATAATAGATTTTAAATTTGTATGTGACTTGTGTGAAGTAAAAACTAAGATGTGGTCACTAGAAGTCGGCTATCATGATCGTCTTCCTTGGTTTCAATCTGTTACAAGTAAAGGGGTAGTTTGAATAATATTGTAATAAGAGGGGACTAAATGTGTAATAATCTAATAGTTTGAATGGTTGTTAGAGTTAGTTACAGTTTGGGCGGGAACTTGTAATTGTGATTGTGTATAAAAGTGGATCATAATAATAAGAATGACAGCTATGATTTGATCCTATTCTCTCTCTTTTGGTTCTTTCTCATTTCTTAGCTAACAATTTGGTATCAGAGTAGCCGGTTCTCGGCCTCAGATCACCACGACCACCGCAACTAACCACCACCAACCACCATTATCCACCGTAACTACCACCATAACCGTCACAACCATCATTTTTTTACTGCAATCACCATCATTTTCCTTCGTTTTTCTTGTAATAATACTGTATAATCATGATTAATTGATTGATTTTGCTCTTAAGAAATTCAATTAATTCATCTTCTTCATTAATTTCAGCGTTTAATCCTTTGTTTCAATTGCTTACTCTATTTCTTTTGTTTCTTGATTTGTTCAATTGACTGATCAAATTATTCCATTGAACTGATCATTTGGATCATTCAATTCCATAGATCGATCTATTTGAGATTTGTCTATTCCAATAGAAGAATGTCGACTAGAAATCAATCATTAGAGCAGAAGCTTCAAGAACATGATTCCTCTTTAGAGGGATTAAAGAACAATATGTCTGCCATGAAAGATCAGATTGAAGCACAAGTCTCTGAAATCTTGAAAACCATTCAGAACATGGTTCATACTCAAAACCATGGTACCAATCAGTTCAATTTTGGTACAATGGAGCCTTATAATAGTCACACTAATCGTCTCACAAAAATTGATTTTCCCAAGTTTAATGGAGAAAATGTAGAAGGATGGTTGTGCAAGGTAGAACACTTCTTTTCTATTGATAATACTCCTGAAAATGTTAAGGTAAAATTGGCTATTGTGCATATGGATAATGTTGCTCTGTCTTGGCATCAATCCTTTGTGAAATCAAGAGGGGGTAGTATTGAGGGAATGCTGTGGGGGGAATACAAAAGTTTTGTAACAGCAAGATTTGGTAGTGTGATTAATCAAGTTGCCATGGGGGCTCTTGCTGCTATCAGACAGACTGGTTCATTGAAGGAACTGTGTCAAGAATTTGATTTGGCATTAACAAAGGTGTCCATTCCAGATGAATATGCTGTAAGCCTGTTTTTGAGGGCTGTTAAGCCTGAAATAGGGTATCCAGTGAGAATGTTGAGACCCAAGAACTTACCAGAGGCTTACCTATTAGCAATATACCAAGATGAAACCCTAACTGCTACCCATTCAGGATGGAATAAGAACACAAAAAGTTCTTATACCTCCACAAGCCGTACCACACCTACTTCCAATACAACTAATCTCTCTTTGTTACCAAAATCTGCACTTAACCCAAAACCTTTAAACTCAAAAAGATGGACCTTATCACATAAGGAAATTGAGGAGAAAAGAGCTAAGGGAGAATGTTTTGGATGTCATGAAAAATATACCCCTGGGCATGTTTGTAAAAACAAACAGCTATTTTCTATAGAATTAATTGGTGAAGAGGAAGAAGAAATTCCTACAGATCAGTTGGAAGATTTGACAGAGAACATGCAGCAATACATGCATGTTCAAGAACCTAAGATTTCACTAAATGCAATGATGGGGATCCCTTCTTTTTCAACCATGAGAGTCAAGGGTTCCATTGGTACAATGATATTACACATCCTGAGTGATTCTAAAATCTACACACAACTTCTTGGATGAAAAGTTGGCTACCAAGATGAGATGTCCCTTAAAGTCATTTCCACCAGTCAAAGTAACAGTGCCAGATGGAATAAAGGTGACTTGTACTAAGATGTGTCCTGATTTTCAGTGGATGATGCAAGGTATATGGTTTTAAAACTGATATCATTATCATTCCTTTAAAAAAATTATGATAAGGTCTTAGGGGTGCAATGGCTGCAAACCCTTAATGACATTGTTTGGAATTTTAAAGAAATGACTATGAAGTTTAAGGTTGATTAGAAATGGATAGAGTTAAAAGGAATAGAAAATAATGATATAAGCCTTTGTTCTGATGAGAAAATGGAATCAATGATGGGTAAAGGGCAAATGATAATTGAGGGACAGATGTTTAGTTTACAAGCTGTTAATGAGAGTTCATTTCAGCATGAAACTAATGTTAAGAATGAGCAAAACATTAAGGCTTTGAATAAGTTGTTAGCAGCATATGATGATGTGTTTGCTATTCCAACAACTTTACCTCCCAAAAGACCCCGTGACCATAGAATCATACTGAAAGATGAAACCATTACTCTTAATCAAAAAGCATATAGATATCCTGCTGCTCAGAAGGATATACTTGAAAAAATGACCAAAGAGTTGTTGGAAACTGGAGTGGTGAGGGACAGCCAAAGTTCCTTTGCCTCACCAGTTGTTTTAGTCAAGAAGAAAGATAGTTCATGGAGATTTTGTGTTGATTACAGGCAGTTGAATGCTGCTACTGTTAAGAAAAGGTTCCCTATTCCTTTGATTGAAGAATTATTAAATGAGTTGGGGGGAGCTAGTGTGTTTTCTAAGTTGGATTTAAGGGTATGGTACCATCAGATTAGGATGGATGATAGAGATGTTTCTAAGACTGCATTTAGAACACATCAGGGGTTGTTTGAGTTTGTTGTCATGCCCTTTGGCCTTACTAATGCACCTGCTACATTCCAATCCCTCATGAATTCAGTTTTTAAAGAACTTCTCACGAAAACTACCCTAGTTTTCTTTGATAACATTCTGGTTTATAGTCCTAACATAAGTCAGCATGTTCATGATTTGGAAGAAGTGTTGAAATTGTTGAGAGCAAATTCATTAATGGCAAAGAAGAGCAAATGTTATTTTGGGGGATCATTAGTGGAATATTTAGGTCATGTGATAACAGGAAAGGGAGTTCACACTGATCCAAACAAAATTGCAGCAATTAAACAGTGTCCTTTGCCTAAAGACCTTAAACAACTAAGGGGTTTCTTAGGCTTAGCAGGTTATTACAGAAGGTTTATCAAATCCTTTGGGGTAATGGCAAGACCCTTGACAGACTTGTTGAAGAAGGATGCCTTCAAGTGGAATGAAGGGGAAGAACAGTCTTTTTACCGGCTAAAAGAAGCACTAACTACTGCTCCAGTTTTAGCTTTACCTATACCTGATCTGTCTAAAGAGTTTGTTATTGAGACAGATGCATCTTCAAAGGGGTTAGGGGCAGTGCTTATGCAAGAAGGTTATCCATTGGGTTTCATTAGTAAGCCATTATCACTGAGGCAGCGGTCTTTGTCTGTGTATGAGAAGGAACTTTTAGCAATCTTAATGGCTGTCAAATACTGGCATCATTATCTGATTACTAAGAAATTTCTTATTAAGACTGATCACAAGAGTTTGAAGCATTTGTTAACTCAGAAAATCACTACACCTCTTCAGCAAACATGGCTTGCAAAACTTATGGGTTATGATTATGATATATGCTACAAGAAAGGGGTGGAAAACACTGTGGCAGATGGCTTATCTAGAGTTATTGGGTTAGCACTATTTGAAATGGGTCTGAGTTCCATTAATCCTATGTTGTTCACTAGGATTAAGGACTCTTGGGAAAATGATCGTAAAGTGCAGCTGATTATTCAGAAATTGCTAAGTGGACAAGAAGTTAAGCATTTTTCTTGGAATGGCCAATTATTAAAGAGGAAGTCTAAGTTGTGGATAGGCAATGATGATCAGTTGAAGAAAGATATCTTAGAACTATTTCATTCATCACCTGCAGGAGGCCATTCAGGGTTCATTCCTACTCTCAAGAAATTACAATCTTTCTGTCATTGGATAGGATGCTCTAAAGATGTTTCACTTTTGTTAAATCTTGTCATATCTGCCAACAAGCCAAATATGAACCAGTTGCCAACCCTGGTCTTCTACAACCCTTACCCGAACCTACACATGTTTTCACTGATATCTCAATGGACTTTATCTCTGCTCTTCCTAAGGTGCAGGGTAAAGATTCTATTCTGGTCATCATTGACTAATTTAACTAAGTATGCTCACTTTATTCCTCTATCTCACCCTTATGGTGCTCCTCAAGTGGCTTAAGCTGTGCTAGATTATGTGTTTAAATTGCATGGTTGTCCAATGACCATTGTCACTGATAGAGATCCTATTTTCTTGAGCCAATTTTGGAAAGAGTTTATGAAGTTACAAGGAGTTCAGTTGTCTTATTCCACTGCTTACCATCCTCAGACTGATGGTCAAACAGAGGTCTTAAATAGGTGCCTTGAGTCTTATCTGAGATGTATGTGTATGCAGGCCCCTACACAATGGCTAAAATGGCTTAGCTTGGCTGAATGGTGGTATAATACCACCTATCATTCCTCAATTAAAACTTCACCTTTTGAAGCCCTTTATGGGTATCCTCCTCCATTGCACATTCCTTATATAGCTGGTGATACCAGTTTTGCTGCTATAGAATAATTGCACCATGATAGAGAGGCCATGATTGTATACTTGAAGCAAACCTTGACAGAGGCTAGGCATAGGATTTAACAACAGGCGGATAATATAAGAACATAAGTGAAAGAGAATTTATGGTGGGAGATTGGGTTTATCTGAAATTAAGACCATTTGTGCAGACTTCTCTTAGAGTTCAAAAGCATTCTAAGCTTGGGCCTAGATTTTTTGGACCATTTTTTATCACTGCTAAGATTGGAAAGGTTGCTTATAGGTTGGATCTCCTTGAGAATGTCCAGATGCATAATGTGTTTCATGTGTCTTTACTAAAGAGGGCTTATGGTCAGCATATTCCCACTTTACCCCTACCAGTTGGTGCTAGGTTTGTGTTGCTGCCTTGAGCTATTGTTGATAGAAGAGTGGTTAGAAGAGCTGACAAGATGGTTAGACAATTGTTGGTACATTGGGAAGGACTGCCAATTTCTGAAGCTAGCTGGGAATATGAAGAAGACTTTATGTTGAGGTTTCCTGGATTTGCAGAGTCTTGAATTGCAGATTCTTGAGGACAAGAATCAAGTTTGGGAGGGGAGTTATGTTACATGTAAAGGGGTAGTTTGAATAATATTGTAATAAGAAGGACTAAATGTGTAATAATATGATAGTTTGAATGGTTTTTAGAGTTAGTTACAGTTTGGGCGGGAACTTGTAATTGTGATTGTGTATAAAAGTGGATCATAATAATAAGAATGACAGATGTGATTTGATCCTATTCTCTCTCTTTTAGTTCTCTCTCATTTATTAGCTAACACAATTCTTCACTGGGAGTGAGGCATACACAATGAACTTTTGGTCTCGTTAGGTTCAAAGATTTTATTGGATTGGAATTAAACATATTCAAGAATATGTTCGCGCGGGTGGTAAAAGAAGAAATTTGACTTGGAATTTATTCCAATGAATTCACTAATTTAACAGAAACATTTGTCCGTGCATATGATGGAATGTTAAACTTTCCAAGGAATTCAAAGAGGATTACAAAAACCCCTTGCAAATAAATAAAACATCCCAAATAAAAATCAAGAGTCTTCTTCTTCTTTTTCCATTAATGAACGTCCAATCATTTTCTGCTTTAATTCCTCACTACCAATGTCGTCTTCTTTGATTCACCACCACATCATTCTAGTCTCTCAGTTGAAATGTCGTACAACCATCCTCTTCTTTTCAAAAAACTAAATCTGGAAAGCAGTGGCGAATCTTGACCCGAAATTTCGGGGGTCGAAACCTTATATACCAAAAAATTTCTATACGAATACTATATAATCGGAAGTTCTGAACGAAAATTCGGTGGGGTCGGCCGCCTCCTCCCGCCCTTAAAAGGATCGCCACTGCTGGCACCAGTAGCAAAACAAATCACAAAGTGTCGTCCAAGAACACCTTGGAAACTGTAAATGAACATATGCATACAACAATATATGTCGGGGCCGGTTTATACATTTAAGATTGTTGCTGGACTATTAAAAAAAGTGGTTATACATGTTCAAATTAACTAAAATTAATTGGCTTGTGTTAAATATACCAAGTAAAAGGATTAGTATACCAATTTAGTCAAACTTTAATGATAGGTGTGCATTTAATGATAAGTAGGCATTTATTAAACTATTATTTATTATTTATTATTTATATTACTATCTACTATCACTTTTTTTATTTACAATTTTATGTTTTGTTGTACTATTATTAATAATATTAATCCCAATATTAATAAAAAATAAATTAATCTTTCATAAAAAATATAAATATATACGAAAGTGCAAAAGTTCATTATAAATAAACAACGATACGAGTCTCTAATAAAAAAAGTAAACATGCAAACATTAAAATACTTAGTCAACTAGATCGACAAAACCACTTTCACGGTGACAAAGTTGAGTATACAGTTCTAGACGCGACCTATACATGGTTTCCCATCTAGTTGCAGACTGGCTAATGTAGGGAAAATTTCAATAAGGCGTGATAGTAGGCATTGTGTACCCTCCTTGTAATTCCACAATGACATAATGGTTCTCATCATTAACTAGGGCAATTGTAAGAGCTCTGTGATGTTGAATCTCTTCTGGACCACTCCAAAACGGGAAAATAGTTGTACTGACTGACATGCTTAAAGAATGGACGATTGCACCAAACTTAATAGCAATCTGAACACCTGCCTCAGGCATTTTCATCTGGTGTACTTCTGGACAAGGCGACACAAAGAAGCATAAGTCTTGATACAATGAATTTACATCCCTAACAAAAAATGTCCGCGTAGATATCATATAGACTTTGTAACTCTTCTCTCATCATCTGTCGAATGTGCTCATAATATCTATCTTCATCAAGTCTGAGGCAAACAGCTAGTAATACTTTTGGAATATCAACCAGCATATCTAAACTATCCATGAGTGGTACTTCATTCAAGTCTATCACGCATGAACTATGTCTGGCCGGCTCACCTGGGATCTCGGTCCAGTTTATCACCGGTTCCTTGTTTAAGTCAAATTCGAATAAGCTATGTCTGGCCGGCTCCTTTTTGTCACACCTTTTTTGCTGCGATTTCTTCAAGCTTGGTCGTCCACAAGTTTTTCTTTCAACTTGAGGTCCCGACTCCTTTTTGACACTTTGCAAAGATGTCGATGGTGAAATATCTAGCTTCCTCCAAAAAAAATATCAATCGAATCCAAGGGAACATGTTGATCTACACACAAATATAAATAAGTACTATTTTCTCTAAACTTTTAGAATGAAGAGTTTAAAACAATAAATTGGAAGTACATAAACATACTTATGTGAACTTATATACTTTGAAAGTTCGCAAGCACATGGTAACCCATGACTGGTTACCATAAAGGCAAAAGCTATGGAAAACGTATTGCTAGTTGAAGTTACACCAACAACCTGGAGGAAAGGAATATTATAGTGATTCGTTTTGTAGGTGACATCTATAAGCAACACGTGTGGAAATGCACGCCAAATATCAAACGATGTCAGATGAACGAAGAATAAATTTTCTAACTTGTTACACCCGGTTGTAGTAATTTCATAAACATAACCATTAGAGTGCAAAATGGACAAGAGAACCTGCATCGGAGATTTGCCTACTTGATCGACCATGCGAATTTTGTTGCGTACGTTGTAAATAGTCCTGAGCGTAGACACATTACTTAAATTCTACTACTTAAGTATTGCTAGAATATCACGTGGCGCCACATTCATCCTTGTCAAATCTGCAACCAAATTAAATTCATCTTCGGAAAGTCGCTTTGCATATGGATGACCATCCATATACAGTATAGGTTGATGGTTATGTTCATCACATATCACCCTTAAGGTCCAACAATCATATACATTTGAATATGTTTCTTCTAATTCGAATGGACAATTAGTTTTTTTTGGTGCCAGTAACTTTACTTGAATCTTAAACTTTATATTCGCCGCCACTATCACATTGGAACACAACCTTATACATGAAGCCACATGCTTTTTTATTTGATCTTTTTTTCACGATGACAACACCAAGTGAGTATGCCAACTTTTGTACCCAATCCACCAATGCTTCACGAGACCCGAATGCTTAAAAATGAAACGTGAAACGAATTAAACCATCTATGAATTCTTGATTTACTATAGGGTGTTCATTTTGGAATTTGGTTAGTTTTGAAAAAAAAAAAAACTGGAAAAATGGCCAACTTTAACTTTTTCAATTTGATTGAAAAAACACCATATATGAATTCTTGATACGCTTTTTATATTGTAAAACCCATGGTAGAAAAAAAAAACCCACAACCTATGGGATATTTTGCACTAGGAAATTTCGTATGTTTGGTTTACATATCCATGTTGGATTTTAATTATTAAATCTAAGGTTATCAAAAAAATTCACCTAACTACTAATTTTTTAATAAAATAAGATCTAAGGTGGTCGTTTCATGTTTGCCTTTTGGTTTAAAAAAAAAAAACTTGACCTCATAGTTTTAAAAAAATTCTAACTAATTTAATAACTTATGTGTTTTAATAATAATAATAATAATAATAATAATAATAATAATAATAATAATAATAATAATAATAATAATAACAACTTTAATCCAACTAAATACTAACTTATTTAATAAATTAGTGAAACACATAATTTACTAACTTATAACTCCATGCAATAATCTACATAAATCAACTACTAATATCAAAATTGTTTGTAACCCACATAAAGTGACATGTAATGTATCTAAACAAAAATATATAGAGGAGGTGACATGCTGAATAGTTGAAGCTTTTTTGGGAAGTAGGAGTGAGTACATTCATGGATTCATTTTTTAGTCGAATTTCAATTCCTAACAATTTTCCTACCCAAACACATCATGCTCATTCATTGGAGTTGATTCAACTTCCTTTAAAATCCAATTTCATTACAACATTCCAATTCCCTCACAAATATTATGCAAACCGAACGACCCCTTAGTCCTTCCAGTCATGAGTCATCAATCCAATCCTTCGACCTCCAATTTCCTCTAGAAAATATAAACCGGCCAAATATGAATATATATGTATTTGTGTATATATATATATATATATATATATATATATATATATATATATATATCAATATAATATAGCAGTCGGTTAATTAGCAAAAAAAAAAAAAAAAAAACCCCTCTCAACCGGATCGTTTTTTGTTGGCCTATAAAGCCTAGATTTTTCTTTTGTCATTGTTAGTGGACCGGTCGAGCAGTAACTTAAGGCAATATCTTATACGAATAAAGTTGAAAATAACTTTTTTGTCGTTCATCATCATCCATATCTTATGTACTTGTTCACAAAATTTCCACGATATATGCTAGAATAATATTAATAGTTGTCTTTCTTATTATCAATCAAGGGTATAAATACAAGATGGAGAGATCTCATAAATATAGATACAAGACTAAATATGGATACAATCAATTACAATAATTGTGATTGATAAGCTATTTACGGTATGACTATATTGATTGCTTGGTTGGCGTCTATTACTCCCCCGCAGTCGAAGCGGGAGGGGACCGAATGCCGAGGCTGGACCGAAAATCTTCGAATAAGACCCGCGGGAGGCCCTTAGTGAAAATGTCTGCAATCTATGTGTTTTGTGCGTTGATGTTGAAATGGGTTGCCAACAAGGTAGATTGCACTCACATTATCACAGTAGACCAAAGTAGCTTTGGTGAGAGGTCTGTGAAGTTCCAATAGAAGATTGCGAAGCCAACATATTTCTGTCACAACATTGGAAACCCCACGGTATTAAGCTTCAGCACTGATCTAGAGATGGTGGGCTGACGCTTGGAAGACCATGAAATGAGACAGTCACCGTTATAAACACAGTAGCCACTGGTGGAGCGTCTGGTTTCTAGGCAGCCAGCCCAGCCAGCATCAGTGTAGGCCATGAGAGTCAGGTTTTTGTGAGACCCGAGTGTGAGGCCGAGAGTCAAGGTCCCCTGAATGTAACGAATTATCCGCTTCAGAGCATTCTAGTGGTCCGTTTTGGGAGAGTACATATGCATGCAGACCTGTTGGACTGCGTAGCTTATATCTGGACGGGTGAAAGTGAGGTACTGTAGAGCACCCACAAGGCTCCTATAAAGAGTCGGGTTCTCAAAATCTGTGCCAGAGGTCGCACTAAGTTTAGAATTTGTATCAACGGGTGTGGCAGCTGGTTTACAGTTTGACATTCCTGCTCGTTCAATAATATCTCTGGCATAACTTTGTTGAGATAAGAACATGGTGCCAGCGTTGCGGGTGACGTGTATGCCAAGAAATAGGCTAAGGCTGCCAAGGTCCTTCATTGCAAATTCTTTAAATAGAAGAGCTAGCAAGCTTTCACGAAGCTTAGTAGACGAGGTGACCAGGAGAATATCGTCTACATAGAGAAGAAGATAAGTTGTATGACCTGCATGATGAAGGATGAATATAGAAGCATCACAGCGGCTCTGAGTGAAGCCAATGGTGAGAACATAATCGGTGAATCGCTGGTACCAGGAACGTGGTGCCTGCTTGAGACCATAGAGTGATTTCTTTAGCCTGCAAACATGGTCAGGATAATCCTTGCTGCTGAAGCCCATGGGTTGGTGCATGTAGACAGTTTCGTGTAGATGGCCATGTAAAAATACATTAGTTACATTAAGTTGATGTACGGGCCATGACATAGATACAACAATAGATAAAACTGTCCGAATAGTGGATGGTTTAACCACCGGGCTAAAGGTCTCCCCACAATCAATTCCAACATGCTGAGAGCGGCCATCACACACTAACCTGGCCTTGTATCTTTCAAGTGACCCGTCAGACCTGTATTTATGTTTAAATAGCCACATGCTGCTGATAATGTTCATAGAGGGATCTCTAGGAACCAACTCCTACATATCATTTTTAATAAGGGCATGAAACTCAGTGGTCATGGCATTTCGCCATTCCGGGATGGACAAGGCAAGGGTAGGCGTTTTTGGAATGGGGATGATGGTGGAAGTGGAGAGATTGAATATTTGTTTCGGTTTGTGATTACCGTCCATGGCTCGGGTGCGCATGGAACGAGTGGGAGGTGGAGGGGTAGGGTGGGTGCGGGTTGTGGGGTGATGGGTGGGTGAAGCTCAGTTTCAGTTGAATGCGAGGGGGTGCAGTGGGTTCGGATGGGCTTGGTGAGGGGATTGGGCCAGGTTGTGGGCTATTTGGTGTAGTGGGAGTGTGGATAGGTGTGGGATTGGGAGTGTGGGCCGGCGTAGGTGGCTGGGCTTGTGGATGGGGAGGCGAGTAGTGGTGAGGTGGGCTTGGAGTTTGGGCTGGATGTGAAGGTGTGGGGAACGAGACATAAGGCCAGAGGGTGGTGCGGAAAGCATTTGTTAAAAAATCATAGGTTTGTGATGGAGGAGAGGATTTAATATGCGAGTAGGGGAATTTGGACTCGTTGAATAAGACGTGTCGAGAGATGGTGATTGTGTTTGTTTGGAGGTTTAGGCATTTGTATCCGCGGTGTGAGGCGGGATACCTGATGAAGACACATGGTTGTGAACGGATATCAAGTTTGTGAATTTTAGTGGGTGGGGTTATGGGATAGCAGAGGCAACCGAAAACTCTAAGGTGTGTGTATCTGGGGATTTGGTGGTAAAGGAGTTGGGTTGGTGCTTGGTATTGATGGGTTTTGCTAGGAATGATGTTAATTAGGTGAGTGGCGGTTTCTAAGGCATGTTGCCAAAAAGGGTTGGGCATATGTGATTGGGCAAGCAAGGTGCGAATGACATTATTAATGGACCTGATTTTTCGCTCTGCTTTCCTATTTTGGGAGGAGGTGTAAGGAGAAGATAAACGGAAAAGGGTGCCATGGGTGGCAAAAAATTTCGTAAAAGATGCATTAATATATATTCTTTTCCGTTATCACATTGAAAGGTTTTTGTGTTTCGTTGAAATTGGGTTTGTATCATTGTGGCAATTGTGGTGAATATGGTGAAAACTTGAGATTTGTTCGAAATAGGATAGGTCCATAAAAAATTAGTGTAATCATCAAGAAATAGGACATAATAACGGTGACCACCGAGCTTAAAACTGGGGAGGTCCAAACATCACTATGAATGACATCAAACGGTTGAAACGTAACATTATTAGAAAAATAAAAGGGAAATCTAGTACTAATTTCAAACACACAAGGTTCACACAAATTTTTATTCAAAGATTTAAAAGAAATAGAATTTGAGTTCTTGAGTGACTGAAGTAACGCCGGGCTAGGGTGTCCAAGACGTTGATGCCAAAGTGTGGAGGATGGAGCAGCAACGGTGTTGGTGGAAAAACACTTGGTATGGGAAGAGAAGGTGTATAGGTCACCGCTGCTGTCGCACCGGATGATAGGCATCCGGCTCTTGAAATCCTTCACAAGAAAACCAAATGTGTCAAATTCCACAGAAACTGAATTATCTCTAGTGAATTGACATACGGAAATTAGTTTTCTTATAAGTTTTGGAGCGTATAAAACGCGGTTTAGGACAAAGGGTGGGAAGGGCAGTTTAAAGGTTTGTGGGCCATATCCAAGGACCGGGATGGTGTTACTATTCCCAACGATAATATTTTCATTCATGTCGTTATTAAAAATAGTACAAAAGTTACCTGAGTTGAGATCCATAGAGATTGTGGCTCCCGTGTCCATGACACCATCATTGTAATCTGGAGGGTTGAGACTCATGGTGTACAGTGCTTGTTGAATATCAGTTGGCGAGTATGAAGTATGGTGTGCTTGAGATGGCCGCGGGTCGAGTAAACCTTGACCCGGTTTGTGCTGCGGCTACTGTGGGGTACTCGGATAAGGACATGGTGGGACGGGCCAAGATTACCATTGCTGCTGATTATTATATGGCGGCTGCCATGGACTAGGAGGAGGCGGCCAGCCATATCCTGGCGGCGTAGGCCAGCCAGACGCGGAAGGAGGGCGGCGACGCCAAGATTGATTTGAGCGACCGCGTCCTCTGCCACGGAA
Source organism: Ambrosia x helenae (assembly GCA_030844895.1). Classification (NCBI taxonomy): domain Eukaryota; kingdom Viridiplantae; phylum Streptophyta; class Magnoliopsida; order Asterales; family Asteraceae; genus Ambrosia; species Ambrosia x helenae. The sequence goes on from CM061232.1 coordinate 9,469,679, forward strand.
TCCACCACGACCACGTTCCCGATCCGCAGGCGGGTCCGCTGAAGGCCGACCAGATTTGGTCAAAGAAGCCGCAAGGGCTTGGGCCGCAGTTTGTGCGGCTTCGAGTGCTTTTTCTGCTTTCTGTCTCTCTATCATGAATAACTCGGGTCGTGCCTCGTAGAAGGAGGGGAGAGTCTTGCGAGACTGCAGGATGAGTTTTATTCTCTCGTATTGCTCCGTTAAACGTGCAAGAAGTTGCAAAACAAGGCGTTTGTTGTCAACTGGGGAGTCAATATTAGCTAGTTGATCAACGATTGTTTTTATGGCTTAACAATAACCCGAAATATTCGGAAAGTTTTCTAGGCGAATTGTGGAAAATTTGTGAGTGAGGTGTAAGGTATGGGCGGCGTTGTTATCATTGAAAAGGCCTTCCAAGGTGGTCCAAACTTCATGGGTTGTGTTGCTAGGAACTATGACGGTGTTGAGAAGGTCATTGGAGACATTACTGTACAACCATTGTAAAACAATGGCGTCAAGCCTGTCTCAAGTCTCTTCAGATGGTTTAGGAGTGGTGGGTTTGGGTGTTTCGGAAATGGTGATGGGCGACGGTTGAGTGGTAGGTCTAGGTGAGAGATGGTCTATCACTTGGAAGGCTCTGCAGTGTATGCGAAAGAGTTCTGCCCAAGAAGAGTACTGGGCATATTCTACTTCTAGAGTGATTGGAATAAAAATCTTTATGTTAGAAACGGTTACTGCGGGGTGAATTTTGGTATCCATGGTGAAAGAAAGAGATGAGAAAGGGGGTTTAAGGGTGGCTGGCGGTTATTTAAGAAGAAGAATAAGCCGGCAACGGTGGTGGTAAGAAGAAGGTAGGATTATTCTAGCTTTGATACTATGCTAGAAATAATATTAATCGTTGCCTTTCTCATTATCAATCAAGGGTATAAATACAAGATGGAGAGATCTCCTAAATATGGCTACAAGACTAAATATGGATACAATGAATTACAATAATTGTGATTATAAGCTATTTACGGTATGACTAGATTGATTGGTTGGTTGGCGTCTATTAATATAGTTGATTGTGTGTGTAGTATAAAAATATATATTATTACTTGTCCGCTTAACCACATGAATCTCTAAATGAAATTTGTATGTGGCAATCACAACAATAGCCATGTCGAATATTATTAAAATCTGTACCACACACATACTAAACACATGTGTAAATGTTTGGTAGCCATTCAAATACATCTTATCTACAAATTTACGGTATTTTGGAAGCATATATATTTTTGCTATAAACAAATTCATGTTTGTTTTCAAATCTTCATCTTATAAATTCATTCACTCTTTCTCTCTTTAAGCAATCACAAATATGGAAACTATAGTTTTGTATCCATCTCCTGGTATGGGTCACCTCATATCAATGGTAGAGCTCGGTAAACTCATCACCAAACACCACCCTTCTTTATCGGTCATCATCCTCACTCTCATCCCCTCCTTCAACACCGGCACCACCGCCGCCTACGTCCGTGACATCTCCGCCACCTTCCCCGCCATCACCTTCCACCACCTCCCTGATATCCCTCTTGACCCCTTACTTTTCCCCTCTATGGAAGCCATCATATTCGAGCTAATTCGACGTAGCAACCCTAGCGTTCATCGCGCTTTTCAAACGATTTCATCATCTTCTAACATCACTGCCTTTGTCATCGACTTCTTTTGCACGACGGTGATGCCTGTGGCTGATAGTTTTAACGTGCCGGTTTATTACTTCTTTACATCAGGCGCATGCTGCCTTGCACAGCTCCTTTACATACCTACAATTCATCAAACCACTACTAAAAGTTTTAAAGATATGAATACACTTATCCATACGCCTGGACTGCCGCCAATACATTCGTCGGATATGGTAGTCCCGCTACTTGATAGAAATTCTACCGATTATTCCGATTTTCTTGAAGTATGCGAGCATTTTCCCAAATCAGCTGGAATTATTATTAACACGTTTGATTCGCTGGAGTCGAAAGCGATTAAAGCCATAAGAGAGGGAATTTGTGTCCCAGATCAGCCTACGCCACCGATATACTGCGTGGGACCGTTGGTGGCGAGTGGTGGTGATGGTTCGCATGAGTGTTTGAGTTGGCTGGATTTGCAACCGAGTGGAAGTGTTGTGTATTTGTGTTTTGGGAGTTTGGGTGTGTTTTCGGGCGAGCAGTTGAAGGAGATCGCGAACGGGCTGGAGAAGAGTGGGCTTCGGTTTCTTTGGGTGGTGAGAAGCCCGCCTTCCAATAAAAAAGAAGACCGGTTTCTACCACCACCAGAGCCGGACTTGGATGTACTACTACCCGAAGGTTTCTTGGAGCGTACTAAAGATAGAGGGCTCGTGGTGAAGAAGTGGGCTCCCCAAGTGGCTGTTCTCAATCACAAGTCTGTGGGTGGGTTTGTGACGCATTGTGGGTGGAACTCCATCTTGGAAGCCGTGTGTGCCGGGGTTCCTATGGTGGCGTGGCCGCTTTACGCGGAGCAAAAGTTCAATAAGACGGTATTGACGACTGACTTAAAGCTAGCATTACCGATGAATGCGTCAGAAGGGGGGATGGTGACAGCGATGGAGGTGGAGAAGCGGGTTAGACAGTTAATGGAGGGGGATGAAGGTAAAGTTGTTCGGGAGGTGGCCATGGTGAGAAAAGAGGAGGCGGAAATGGCATTGAGTGACGGTGGGTCTTCCCATGCGGCTTTGTCTAAGTTAGTTGCGTCGTGGTGATTTCCTCTTTAGTAAAGGCAGTAGTATAATCAAGGTCCTTGATTTCCTAGTGCTTAATGTTATTAAGATGGTCAATAGAGTCATTTAGCGGGGAAACTAAAAAATAGACATCTTTTATCAATCTTTTGTTCAAAATCGACATCAACTACTGATAAAGCTTTGCCCACAAATTGGTCGGTAGTTCATGACATCTATTTAGTAATTTTCCTGTTCTTTAGCACTTTGCAACAAGTTAAAATTATAATAATTAAATACTCCGTACTATGTTGTAGTATTTGATTTTTGATATGTAAATCGTGTGAATCATGGACTTGTCATTTTGTATGAGTTATTGAGACCGGCAATGAAGTCATGACGTGTTGCATTGCAATTATAACAACGTTGATGGTGACATGACATGATGTATGATTATGCAAGTGTCATGTTATTTATACCGTAGGTTTTTTAGGGTTTTACACATCTCTACTGCTCGTAGAGGCCTCTACAAGCAGTAGAGGTGTCATACGTCCGCCCGCTCATACTAGGCGTAAGGTACTAAAGTAAGAAATAAGTTCTATATGTGTAACTCAGTCCCGTCTGAGTTTCGAATGGAAGTAAGAAAGATCAAGTAACAAGGAACAGAAACTACTTGTCTCCTTGCTCAGTGAAAAAAGGATAAGTCTCAGTATCTGAATTTCTTCACAGTTGATTCGATTTAATGGTACCACGTCATGCGCATCGTGCAGCTTCCTGTGTACGTGCGCCACAACGCTCGCAAGGGCTCCCTACCTTGTACTATTGTTGTTTCCTCATCCATGAGGTTTGTTAGGATACTACTCCCAGTAATGCGCCACCTGGTGTAACCCTGGGTTCCCACCATTGACGTGTTCAGAATTAGGTCTAGAACTAGAAGATAACATATCTCCCGAAATCATATGTTGTAGATATATGTAGCTAAAACCTAGTTGTGCACTTAAGTTGTCAGTGTACTTATGCTATGATGATTATAGACTAGACTCAACATGCAGTCCTAGTTCACTATACCCAATGTCTCTGATACCAATCTGTCACACCCTCAAATTTCCACTGAGGGTTCATACCGCGAGGCGCATGACATACCAGGATCCCATAGCCATAAGTCATATGAACGAACTCTAAATGCCCAAACCATTTAGTTCGTTTTCAAAAACCAAGTTTAGTTAAGCTGCGGAAGCGTAAACCAAATTTAAACCTTTTAAAAACCATGCGCAAAACAACGCGCCCAAATTAAAACCATATGAAAGAAAATGTAAAAGCATAATATGTAATTTAGGTGTATGCCCAAGATCCCAAATGCAGTGAATTGTGCAGTGCTTTCTAATCCTGGCACCGGATGCTAACTACCTGCAAAAGCATGTAAATCGTTGGTCAACAAACAATGTTGGTGAGTTCACTAAGTAAAGTAAATGAGTATGTAACTGCGCTGGTTTCCAAAACCACGTAAACAAGTAATTGAGTTGGTTCCAAGAACCGTGTAAACACTAGTTCATCGCATGTCAAGGGTAGCTAACCCATTCATGATAACTAACACCGATATACCGAACTGCTGATGTACGTGTAGCCACAAATGTGAGCCGCATGCCTTACATCATTGCCTATCAACAATGATAAAATCTGTTAAGTTATAGTTCACTCCCGCACTCCCCAAGCCGGTGTGAGGTTTGTAAGACCTAATAGCGCTATCAACTAATAACCCGCTTGCCATAACCCGGCAACTCATTCGGTATGTGAAGGACTTACAGATGATAGAGTTGGTTTAGTTCATCAAGGACACAGTTTGCGAACTAGCAAAAACCGACCCACACAAGGATCCATAGCATCCCAACCCGGGATGTGTAAGTAGTCCCAAACCGGACTAGAAAATAGTAGTCCCAACCCGGACTAGAAAAAGTTAAGTACATTGTCTCAACCCGAGACGCATGCTTTTGAGAAAAGAGTAGTGAAACTCACCTTAGGTTGCACGTGAATAATCCAAATTCCTCAAACAGAAATGAGCTACCGACTCCCTATTACAAATGTCACTAGGTGAGTATATGTGCATACCCAACACACCATACAACTCGTTTGTCCAAGACTTTTAAAGTTCAAACCGTGTAGTGACACCTAATGACTCTACATGCACAAGTAAGTCCTACGTATCCCATTGGTGATCATATTGATTATTATCAGTTTTATACCTCATACACATCTCATATAAGTATTCATGCAAGTTCATGTCAAATACATACCATATAAGACTCCAAATAGTCACGTAAACATCCCTTACACAATCTGCGTTTTCAGGGCAGATTGTCCGCTGTGAAAAACGAATTATTTAAAATACTTAACGAACGAATTAAACTCCCAAATTTTTACTGAATATTCATTGGGATTCATTTGATAACCCATAGTTTTGTTTTGTCTCACAACCAAACACAAAAATTATTAAAATTCGTACAACACAGCTATGTCCAGAAAATTTCCACAGCAGGTCAGTTTAGTAGAAAAATTCCCAAAAATTGTGTATTCACCCAAACGAGGTGAATCCAAATGTAAAAGCCAAGTTTTTCCAATGTTGACATACTGTCCAAATTTCATAACTTAACCCTTTGTAAATCTCGAGTTATGACCGTTTAAAGTTGACCTAATTTATAATTCCGAAAATCTGATATGACCTTTAATCAAACAAAATTCCAAAAACCACTCAAAAGATGTCCAAATCTGATGGTTTTGCCCATTATGAAAACCTAAGACCACGTACAATACAATCATGCAAAGAAATCATCAAAACAATTAGTTTAACATCACGATATAGACCCTACAAAACACCCTAACGAATCTGTCAGAAATCAGAACTTTCATAACATGATACTCATGAACCCTAATCACTCTCAATAACCTATAATCATGTAGTAAACCCATATTATTACAATCAAATCCATGTTAACAGAATTACATCCCTAAATTCACATACCAAAAACCCTAATTATGATTACCAACAACAATTCTCATCAACCTTTACAATAAACATTCAAGAATTCACATAAAACTCTATCATGCGATTTCAATTATATAGTTTTTAGGGTTTCTAAAACTTTTCAAGCATTATTAACTATCATACAATACGTAAAACTCATACCATGCAATGCTAGAATCCTTAAAACCTCAAGATAGCACCCGATTCAACTTGAACTAGTGAAGGAAATTGTTGAAAGATTGAAATTGGAAGTGAGGGTGGGTGTTGTTGTTGTTCACGGCGCAAAACAAAGGGGATTAGGGTTTTTATTTTTTTTCTTTAAATAATAACATTATAGAAGTTGGACCATGGGCCAAGGTTTCGGGTTTATGGGCCTTTTCTTGATAACGGACCCGTTAATAAGGTTCTAGCCCCGAAAATAGTTCCGATAATATTATTCATACTAACTTATATAAAAACTATGATTTTAATCATCTCATAACATATTAATCCCATACTACTCACAGTGTGCACATAATTCGTAGAACTTACATACTGACTATTTAAGAAGTAATTCGCATAAACGTGTAATTCACATAAACATGTTAATTTATATTCATCATCATTCAATTGCACATATGATCATGCATGCTTGACAAATCACCAACGTTCGGGATACAGGACTCGCGTGTGTGTCAAGACAAGGGTTTTCCTAACCATAACGTACGTTAATGTCACCTAACATATGTTATTGTTACATAACATCCTGAAGGACCTGTTTAACTAACCCTAGCTAAGTGTTTAACCACGTATGATTATGGAAATTAACTAGAGTTCAGTAAAAGAGTTAACATGAAAATGCGGGGTGTCACACCAATCCTTCGTCTTCGAAGATTCGCCTTGTTCCGACCTCTTACCCTTTCTCACAGGAGCATCGTACCATGTATTAACCTTATACCTATCCTTACTCGCAATTGAAATTGAAGAAGATACCCAATCCGCCTTGCAGTCGCCGTCAAAACGCCTCCGAATTTCTCGGAGCTATTAGGGTTTTTTTTCCAGCTGTTGCACTAATTAGTTAAGTTAATTTGTTATTAACTCATTAAATGCTTTCATGAATCTAAAAATTCAACTTCGGTGATGTTCACATTTAGTAAAATAAAGGAATCTATGATTTGGAAATATAATTATTAAGGACCTATGAAATTTTATTGTAAATTGTCAAATAAGATAAGCGATATTTATTTTACTACACGGTGTGAAAACTTATTAATTTTTTTTCTTTAATATTTTGAGGGTATGGCATTTCAATGAATAGTACTATGGTATATACCCATTGGGACTCTGTTGAGAGACCTTGGTCATTGTCTTGTAATTCATTATACTCAAAAATGGTTTTTGAAGTGGTTGTCTTATTCTTGATTCTTGATACTTGATTCTTAGGGTTGATTTTGACTGATACTGCTTATTACATAATTGCAAATGGTACCGCACATGAATTGCTAAACAATTTTCCTACTATATGTATTCAAAACAGGGTATGCTCACCAATACATTGTTTGTATTGACATATACTATTTTCGTACATGTTTCAGGTTATTTTGAGACGCCTTTTAGCTTTTGGAATTTAGACTTATTTTCCGGATTCCCTTGTATTTCAGTTTTAGTTGTCATTTTAGAATTATTGAATCTTATATTTTTCCTTTCAATGTAATAAATTATTAACTTCAATATATTCAACGTTACACTTTTAGTCCATGAGCTATTGAACAATCGTGACTACATGACACCTTGATGATTCCGCCATCGGTCGGGGTTCCAACATCTTGTTGGTTTCGTCCAACTCGTTAACCTCCACATGACTTCCACTCTAGCTCCCCCAATTTTTACCAATTGAGCCAGGCTTCATCGGCCCCCAATTTTTACCGGTTATGGTGTGTTTGTTGAAGAAAGATGTTAGAGGTGTGCTATAGAGAGAGAGGGGGGGGGATAGAGAGAGGGTAAAAATTGAATTTCCTTTTTATGTATTATTCTATTTGTTATTTTTATAGGTTTATTTTATAGAAAAATAAAGTTATAAAAGAATATTTTGTCGTGTGAGAGAAAGGGGACATGTAATTTTTAAGAGGTGTTTGTTTATTCACAAACAAAAATATCGAAATTAACGAGTCTCACATGTTTTTTTTATGCAAGAGTGAATGCTCAAGTGTGAAATTAAACATACGACTATAGAGAAGCGTAACTTTTTGACACTTGTCCTTGAAAACTTTACTAATATACGTATCAATAGTTTCCTTGCGTGTTCACACCTCACATTCTTGATGATTAATGATTGGACCACCATAAATAAAAGCAACTACTACTTCAAATACTAACATGTGTTATCCATGTAAGACCTTCCAGTGTGGGGTGCGGCATATGACCATCATCCTCTAGCTTAGGGGCAGCAACACTGCCCCTGGCCATCATCATCATGAACGGCATTTTGTTGCCGGGCTTTCCGTCCCTCTTGATAGGTGAGTTTTTTTGTTTTTTTTTTTAAGGAGGTCGGTCCATCACTCCACACTCTTAGACCATCATATGGATGATGTTGTTACCCTTTGCTGATGTGGCATCTGAGGTAGAGGACCATCATAGATGATCAGTGGTGAAGCTTGGGAAATTGATCCGGAGGGTCAGAAATAACCAGTCACGGGACAAGACCTAAATTTTTTTTCTAATTATATGCTCAGGTCGGCGATTCGATTCGGGTCAAGTCAAACATTAAATACAATAATATCAAAGTTCTAAGCATCGTTTAACAAAAAAATTGAACAAATACACTAAAACCTTAAAATAGAGACAAAGCGTGGGTACCTGGATGAAGAATTACAGTTCAGCCCGACGACCTTTAAGATTTTTGAATTCTTCAATTATGGACTCCGAATCAAAGTTTTTAGCAATTTCTCTTTCTATGTAAATCACCACGCTATTTACTTATATTTTCATTATTTGTTCCCTCTACTTGTTCCTCATTCACTCTTTTGAAAAAAGATGTTATGCTTTTATTCTTCTCCATCGTATAATCAAATAATAGCATAAACATTAAATTAAGGAAAAAAAACATTCAACAGATTAAAGGAAAAAAAACCACCGCCAAATCGCCAATTGTATCAACGTGGCAACATCAACATTCAACAGACAACACAACACAATCATGACTCAACAAAACAATTGCAAATATTATATAATTTATATTCAATATGAATTATGAAAATAAAATGCATTACCTGGATGGTCAGATGGAATACACAATGAACTTTGATTGATTTTTCAATGAAAAATTACAAATTACAACAGAGTTCTGACTGATGAGAAGAGATGAGGGTTTTTTTTTCGACACAGATGAACAGACAACAGAGGAGCTGAGAAGGGACGAGGGTTTTTTTTTTTTTTTTTTTTTTTTTGTTAAAAGTTTTTTTGGGTTTAGGTTTTTCAAGTGGGCTTTGAAGTTGGGTTTTTCTAAAGAAAAATAAATGGGCTAAATCAAACACTTGGGTTTTATCTCTTAAAATGGGCCAACGGGGGGTCGAAACCGTATATACCTATTTTTTTTTCAAAAAAAAAACGGGGGTCGAAACTGAATATACCAATTTTTTTTTTTTCAAAAAAAACCGGGGGGTCGAAAACGTATATACCTAAAAATTTCTATACGGATACTATATAATCGGCACTCCTGAGCGAAAATTCGAGGGGGGGGGTCGGTCGCCCCTCCCCGCCCCAACAAACCTGCGCCACTATAGATGATGGGTGACACCCACCAGCCTAAACACATAACTTTAAAGACGTACAATTCAAGATAGGCCCCGTTTGCTTTTTGTTGTGTTATACTTGTACACGATGCTGTTTTCAAAACCTCACCATATTATCACAAACGTTATTAGGCTTTGGATCCCCTTTTATCTCCTTTTGTTATGTGTATTCATTTGACTACATATTATTCAATCAAACAATAATTCATCACTCTATCAACAATGGCTACTATAGTTTTGTATCCATCTCCTGGTATGGGTCACCTCATCTCAATGGTAGAGCTTGGTAAACTCATCACCAAACAACACCCTTCCTTCTCCATCATCGTCCTCACCCTCATCCCCTCCTTCAACACCGGCACCACCGCCGCCTACGTCCGCCACATCTCCGCCACCTTCCCTGCCATCACCTTCCACCATCTACCTGATATCCCTCTTGACCCTTTACTTTTCCCCTCAATGGAAGCCATCATATTCGAGCTTATTCGACGTAGCAACCCCAACGTTGATCGCGCTTTTCAAACGATTTCTTCATCTTCTAACATCACTGCCTTTGTTATTGACACGTTTTGCACGCCTGCTAAGTTTGTGTCGGATAAGTTTAACGTACCTGTTTACTATTTCTTTACGTCTGGTGCATGCTGCCTTGCACAGTTCCTTTACATGCCTACAATTCATAAAACCACTACTGAAAGTTTTAAAGATATGAATACACTCATCCATTCGCCTGGGTTGCCTCCGATACCTTCATCGGATATGGTAGGTCCTCTTCTTGATAGAACTTCTACTGATTATTCTAATTTTTTTGAAAAGTGTGAGCAATTGCCCAATTCAGCTGGGGTTATTATTAACACGTTTGATTCAATGGAGCCAAGAGCGATTAAAGCCATAAACGATGGAGTTTGTGTCCCGGATGGGCCTACGCCACCGATCTACTGCGTGGGACCATTGGTGGCGAGTGGTGGTGATGGTTCTCATGAGTGTTTGAGTTGGCTGGATTTGCAACCGAGTGGAAGTGTTGTGTATTTGTGTTTTGGGAGTTTGGGTGTGTTTTCGGGTGAGCAGTTGAAGGAGATCGCGAACGGGCTGGAGAAGAGTGGGCTTCGGTTTCTTTGGGTGGTGAGAAGCCCGCCTTCGAATAAAAAAGAAGACCGGTTTCTGCCACCACCAGAGCCGGACTTGGATGTACTACTTCCCGAAGGTTTCTTGGAACGTACGAAAGATAGAGGGCTCGTGGTGAAGAAGTGGGCCCCGCAAGTGGCTGTTCTCAACCACAAATCTGTGGGTGGGTTTGTGACACACTGTGGGTGGAACTCAGTCTTGGAAGCTGTATGTGCTGGGGTCCCGATGGTGGGGTGGCCGCTGTACGCGGAACAAAGGTTTAATAGGGTGGTGTTGAGGGATGAAATGAAGTTGGTGCTACCTATGAATGAGTCAGAGGGTGGGTTGGTGACCGCGATGGAGGTGGAGAAGCGGGTTAGACAGTTGATGGAGGGAGAGGAAGGTAAAGTTGTTAGGGATGTAGCTAAAGTGAGGAAAGAGGAGGCCGCGATGGCAGTAAGTGATGGTGGGTCTTCTCGTGTGGCTTTGTCTAAGTTGGTTGAATCGTGGTATAGCCACTAAACAACGATTATAAAATATAAAAAATATCATAATAATGTTTTAATCGTTGTACCATCAGTTTTTGTTTGTTACGTCTATAAAGTTTGTTTGATAGTTTTTGTTTGTGGCATCTAGAGTTTATTTGATAGTTTTTGTTTGTTATGTATATTGTTTGTCTGATAGCTTTTGATTGTTGTCTTTTTATTTGTTGGATATATAGTATGTCCGATGTAATTAAAAGTCGAGATCAACGTAACCCGACCCGGTACGATCCGAAGAGTTACACGTTGGTACACGAATCAGACAAATTCACATGTAGGTAGATTATTATTTATAAAATAACTAGCTAATAACCCGGGAACGTCCCGGGGGTGAAATTTAATAATATTTAACGTCGCTTGTCGTTGAGCATTATGAGAAAGTGGTTGACGCTAATTTTACGTGTGCACATGTTATTAAATATTAGTATACAAAAAGATGTAATATAAAAAAATGTATAATCATTAAAAAGTATAAAGATTCTATAGGTGTATTACAAATATGAGAAAACTTCTTTGTAGACAACGTTCTTGGTTTCTGATTGTGGTTCGCCATCTTTGTTAAGAATAAACAACCTTAGGCCATCTTTACTTTTAACTCTTGATAAGGCAACATAAAGCTGACCATGTGTGAAAACTGGTTCTTTTAAGTAAAGGCCAACTCTTGACAACGATTGTCCTTGACTTTTATTGATTGTCATGGCAAAACACACTGATAAAGGAAACTACCTTCTTTGGAATTTGAAAGGAATTTTGGTGTCTGATGGTATCATGTTTATTCTTGGAATAAAAATCTTCGTTCCAACATTGGCACCAGTTATAATCTCAGCCTGAAGAACTCGTCTACCAAGTTTTGTTAGCCTTAAACTTGTGCCATTACACAGTCCTTGTTGCTGGTCAAGGTTACGTAAAAGCATTACCGGTAGACCAACTTTTAGAACCAATTTGTGATTAGGCAAACCTGAAAAAGAAAATATTATTTAAATATATAATAAAGAAATTACAATTGTAAAATAAAGAATTTTCAAACCTGAAATTTGAAGATTATTAAGTACATCAAGAGAATATAAAAGTTCTTGAAAAGGGTTTAAAGTTTATGAAGGACAGATACTGTCAGAACTAAGATATTCTCTTTGGTCACCTGGGAACAAAGCGGTCAATCTATCATTTAATTCATGAACAATTTCATTTTTTGGAGCAAGAATTGCTCTTTCAGAAAAGTATGATTGATTGCCATGTTGTTGAAGAAGTGATGGATAAACAAAGTCAATCAAACTCTGTATAGGATCAGATGAATCAGAAATTAACAGATCATTTGGTATCTTAATGTTTGCTTCTCCATCATTTGGATCTCCAACCGTTCCTTCACCAACTTGTAGGAGCCATTGAGCAAATTTTTCGGTCTCTTCAAGATTTGACAATTGTGAACCAATGGCAAGTCTCATATTTCTTGTTAATCTTAAAAGCTTGCATTGTGACCATAACTTTGATGAAGTTAAAGATGCATTGACAATATCTTGTCTAGTACCGTTTTGAACAACAGGTAAAATCTGTCTGAAATCTCCTCCAAAAACAACAACTTTACCACCAAAGGGAAGTTGTGAAGCTGAATTGGTACGTGTAGACAAAATATCTTTCATTGTTCGATCAAGGGCTTCAATTGCATGTCTATGTACCATTGGTGCTTCATCCCAAATGATTAGCTTCGTTTTCTTTAGTAGATTTGCCTCATCACTATTTGGTGTAATATTGCAAATTGTGTCTTCATTAATGATAATAGGGATATGAAATCTTGAATGTGCAGTTCTCCCTCTTGACATTAATAAAGATGCAATTACACTTGAAGCAACATTTAGAACGATTTCTCCTTTACTTCGAATTGATGAAGCAAGTGTCTTCCATAAAAAAGTCTTTCCTGTGCCACCAAATCCGTAAACAAAGAAAACTCCACCAGTGTTATTTTCCACTGCATTGGTAATTTGATCAAAGATGTGTTGTTGTTCTGAAGTCAACGACTGTTTTAGTGTATTGAACTCACTAAGCACATGTTGTTGGTCAAATGATAACTCATCATTGATTAATCTGTTATCAATATTAGACAATGCTCTTGTATTTGGAGAAGGCATTGATTTATATCTTTTTAATGTAGAGTTATTTTGAAGAAGGAATTTTTCAATTTCCAAAAGAGTTAGACTTTTGATGACTTCTTTTTGAATGACTCTACCTGGAAAAAGTAAATATTAAATTTTATTAAAGTAAAAATAAAATAGAAATGTTAATAAAAAAATACCAATTCATAATTAAAGTTGTAAGAAAATGTTATTCTATTTAATTAAAGTTTAATTATATACCTGGAAATCTTTTTTGCCTTTAGTACAATATATCTTCTCCAAGCAATTGCCATGTTTGTTCCCAAACAAAATCAGGACGTGAAAGACTTTCGGATGTAAGAAGGGTTCCAAACAAATAACGCAGATAAGTACCGCCAGAAGAAAAACTTGCTTCTTTAATTGCCTCAACATATTCAGTGTCATCGTCTAAAAGTCCTCTTGCATAACATGCATCTCTGAAAGTTTCATACAGTTTACCGTTGACAGTTCGGATTTCTTCAAATGATTGGGGACCTTTAACAATGTTTAACAAAATCCGTAGGAAGTAAGGTTCTCCCAAAGAAGGAGGCACTGAATAAACCCTGCCAATTGTTGAGAAAAACGACTTCCTTTCCTTCCAACATCGTTTTTTAAATTTCCATGTAAATTTTGTAGGAAACTCAGCATACGTTAACGTACGTGCAAGAGAACTTTCTTGGTTCATAACCATCCATTGTAAGAAAATAGAAGAAGCGACACTACGCTTACTTAAGACATTGTCAACATCTTCATTTGCACCAAATACAATTGTTTGTTGATTTGGAAGATGAAATGGAAGTCTCATAACAGAAGGATACCTGTAATGGACATCAAAAGAAAAAATTCTCCAAGACGCTTCACAGGTAGATACATACCTGTGAAAAAAAACATATTTGTTCATGTATTTTAAATTTCGAATTTTTATTTGTTTTCAGTTATGGTTAATGTAAATAAAAATTATAAAGATAATATTTATATATCTATTTGGAATACTTATATGGTATAATAGATATGAAAGCCATGTTTCAAATGTTTAATTGGTCCTGAACGTGACTGTTGGACCTGGTATGGTTTCAGTCCGTATAAAAGTTAAAACCAAAATAATAAGTAGCCTATTCTCAATTTTATAAGCATATCCCATTTAATAAACATAATATTTATATATGTATTTCTTAATTTATATGGTAAAATAGATATGGTAGGCGTTTTTTAAATCTGTAATTGGGCCTGAAACAGATTGATGGTCGTTGTTGTTAGTTCGAATAAAAGTAAAATCGGAAATAAGAAGTTAGTGTAAAATTTTATAAGAATAGCAATTTTACGTTTCAAATTATATTGTTTGAAAGTTGTCAGTGGGTCTGTAAAGCATTATTGGGTCTGCAAAACGATATGAAAGTGGGCCTGAAAAACAGATTGGCATCTTAGCTATATAGTGGATTTGGTTATTTAATTTGTTATGGATTTAAATTGTTTACCGAGTGTTTAAAAAAGTGAATTTAACAAAAGTATAATTATTTTAAATGTTATACTTAAAAATAAGATAACATAATGATGATTGGCATCTGCTTTAGTGTTTTCCACCTTTTTTTGAACTTCATTATGACTTGGATGGTTTATTACTTCAATATTATCACCATCAATTGCATTTGCGTCAGCTTTTTTCTGTTTTTTCAATGGTTTAGCATTCTTCTCTTCATCTTGCCTTTCATGAAACTTACCTTTCATCTGAAATGTAAAATTAAATAAATAAAATAATATTTTTAATTCCATACTATACTATATTGCTAAAATTAATGATACTAACATCAATTTCTAAGTGATTGAAAGTTGTAGGTGTCTATGAATGTTGAATACAACAAAGTAGAAACATGTTTTAGCTTCTTTGCCTCGCTTAGTTTGTTTACTGGTATGTTTACTTGTATATTCTAACAACTGTTTACTTGACAGTCTTAAGCCATAAGATAACTTTGACATATCTACACATCACACATCATCCTAATTTGCCATAATAAAGGCATGTTTACTTTAAATAATGAGCATACGCATTAACTATGTTCTCTTCCTACATGTGTCAGATTTAAAGTCATGCAAATAGATTAATAAATCAGTCTGTAGTTCACTTATGTTATTCTATATTTTAAACCCAAACATCTATGCCTAAAAGGTATCCAATATTGCTACTGTGATATTAAATGGTCAA
The DNA here is from genome assembly GCA_030844895.1 of Ambrosia x helenae. NCBI lineage: Eukaryota > Viridiplantae > Streptophyta > Magnoliopsida > Asterales > Asteraceae > Ambrosia > Ambrosia x helenae. Next base: position 9,485,141 of record CM061232.1, read on the forward strand.
AATGAACATAACACTTGTCAATTGATCAAATAGGAATAGCAAGTATAATCAAAAAGACAAAAACAAAGAAATACGACGATAAATAAAAAAAATGCAGCTTTTCACTTGATGGGGGGGGGGGAGTTTATGATTCAACTAATACATAACAGAAGTAAAGTTTCATCATTTACCTTATTACTTGTAGTAATCTTCATAACACCAAAATAAGGAACATGAAATTCCTTTTCAATTTTGCAAAAATATTTCCTTGCTTCACACCATAAAGAACCAAGATCACCAGATTCAATTCTAATGCCTTTTGCTCTATACCTATACAAATATCAATAATTAATGGTAAATATGCAATACTAATCATGGCAAACATAAATTAAAACAATATATAAACGTTTAAAAAACTTACCCCATATCATTTAAGGCGAGAGCAACAACACAAAAGTTAGGAATTCCACTTGTGATCACCTAATTATTTAATTGAATAACAATTATAAGATTAACTAAAAGATTAAATTTACTAAATTTATATTTATGTGATTAGGTAAAGAAAACTTCATACATCATATTTGTCAACAATCCCTACAAAGTTATGTGGCAACGTCAATGCAGATGAAATAAAACTTCCCAACTCAGTTCTATTTGTCTCAATAGTAACAGTGTTTGAAGACATTAATCTCTGTAACAAACATAGATTAACACAATTTTATAAATTAGCTAAAAATACGCATTTATTTATTTTTTATAATATTATTATAATTGACAAACATACCTTCATTTTATCTAACCACTTTTGTGTTACATCCACAAAATCATTGCAAATTTTTGCCCCATTCTCACTTTTCAGAGACCGCTCTATAATCTCATCAGTTCCCTAAATATTAAAAAATTTATAAAATCTAATAAATACAATATACTATTTATACTCGTTATTGACTTGTTTGATTATTTTGGACTTAAAAAATCATGATCTTTCACTTTTTTGACACATCAATTCCTTTTTCCCAACATAAGAACCATCACAAAACATCTCAAATTTGACAATGTATGGCTAGGTAGTTAAAGGCTCGAGGCGCACTATAGGCAAAGGGCGAGCCTATCATTTAATAGGCAACCCCAAGAAAATCAAAGCGTACGTCTGATCAAGCCATTGTTACCTGTTTATACTGGTTATTGGCTTGTTTAGACTGCTTCAGACAGTTTGAAATTATTTTTGGACTTTTCAATGCGCCTTGCTGCACTCAAGGCGTTTTGTTGTACCTCGCCTTTTGCTCTTTAACTACATAGATGTGTGTTTTGTGTAATTTTCTCTTCACATACTTGATTAACTAACTTTCGAAATACTGTACATAGTTTTTAATCAACATAAATAAACTGTAACTAACAATAAAGGTGGCAAACTTACATCAGCAAGCAACATATTGTTGCAGTGATCACCAAAGTGAGGTGTAACCTGCATTAAATAGAATAAGTACTAAAATATCCCATGAAACAACTTAACATTATCTAATTTATAAAGTAAAAAATTACCTCATTTTTGTCTTTTAAGATTGGCTCAACTTCTAAACCAGTGTAAACAAAAACACGGACATTAAATGCATCCTTCCCATTTTGTTCAAAAGTTAACACATCGCCAATATGCAAACATAGATCTTTGAAAACATTATTCCATCCATAAGTGAAATAGAATCCTTTTGCTTTCTTTTCTAAAACAACTTTCCATTCATTGTAACAACCAAATTGCAATTTATAAATCACTTGATTTACATCTTCTTCTTTGAAGTGCTCTTTAATATACTCAATTGGCACCTTTTGAAAATTATAACACAAAATATGAAACCATTAAATATAAAAAATTTTAAGTCCTATTTCAAAAAAAAAATAATGACAATTCATACCATTTTTTTCAGTCGCTGCGCTAATCAACCAGTAATGAAAACCATCAGATACATCTTTAGAACTTAAGTGTATCAAGTTGAATGTATTATTTCTAGTTAGTTCAAAAATCAGAAAATCATCTTCTTCGATTTTTAATTCATCAACAATTTGTTTCCAACCATTACATATTGTATATGTTTCACCTTCTTCAATTATTTCTGCATCCCAAATCATATCATTCTTGTTCCTTAAAATAACGGAACCAATTAGAAAGTTTTCTTTTGTATGTAATATGTGGTAACAGCTTGGAAGTTCCTACATATTATTACATAAATATGTTAAAATCATATATTCTTTCACATTATAAGAAATTAACTAATATAGTTACATATTCTTATAGGTTAAATCATACCTGTTGTCTGTAGTCATAGTGAATTATCAACTTAACAAATGATTTCACCATACTTCTATTTCTGTAAAATAATAAAACAAATCAAGTTTTACACCAAACTCATCTTCAACAAATCTGAGCAATACATGACATCAATATATGACATCAAGTATATTACAGACCAATATATCAGAACAATTATATTACAATTTCAACTTAACTCTATTACAATTTCAACGTAACTCATAGATACATTATATGCGCAAACCGTAAGTGGGACGTACCAACCGCGAGCTATGTGTTGGCAAATGATAAGACTATGTGTTGTGGCCCGTGAGCTACCAGTCGCGAGCCACAAAAAAAGCTACGTGGATCAGCCTAGCCACAACACCCCTCAGCGAACACTGGCGCGAGCGAGCAGGCGTTAGTGACATTACAACAGAGAACCCAGATCTCATTAATGATGAACAGATGCATCACTTATCTCGTTCAATTGAAAACCACGTGTTCATACATGAACATGTATCAATTCATAAAACTATGTAATTTAAATCTAACTTTCGAGAAGTAATTTAGGTTTCATTATTTAAATCTATTATTCATACCTCAATTCTGTTCAACTTAACATTACTTAAGTAATTTATAAACTATGTAATTTAAATCTAACTTTCGAGATAAGTAATTTAACATTATCTGTTCATACCTCAATTCTGTTCAACTTAACATTACTTTCAACTTAACTGACCTTCAAAACATGTATCAATTCTGTTCATACATGAATAATAGATTTAAATAATGAAACCTAAATTACTTATCTCGTTCAATAGATCTAAGAAATATGTACCTTCAAAAGATGTATCAGTTCTATCCAGTTCTAAAATATGAAACATAAATCTATTATTATAAATAACAGATATAAATCTGTCGTGACTAATTAGCATCTAAATTATAATAGATCTGAAATAGAAAACAAAATTAAACAATCAATAATACTTAAAAACTATAAAAAAAAGGCTGAAGATATACCGATTCAAGAACTGATGAAGACAGAAAAACTGAAGATTATTTGAGAGATGAGAGAGAGACGTGAGAGAATGAGAAAAGAGAATGAGAAGAGGCAGATTATGAATAGGATGATATTTTAGGGTTTCAGTTTTTTGATTTCTTTTTCATTAAAAAACAAAATAATTGAAAACCACCAAAACCTTTCAATTAGAATGCCACGTGGCGGTTTCAAAGGGATATTGAAGTTACCATTGGACGCCACGTCAGCAAAGTTCTTTTCTTTTATATATATTAATAGATAATTGTTTTAGGCTTGAGGGACTTAATATTAATAAGATTAATATTAAGGAGTATTATGATATTTGACAAGGGGGCTTAATGTAAGTTATTGTTTTATAAAAGGAGGGTTAATGAGTAAACCCTAATCACACTTTTATAAAAACAACAAACCCTTGCCTCCTCCTTTTGGGGTATTGCGACCGCCACCAAAAGAAAAAGAGCCGCCGCCTCTTTTTGCCTTGGTTCGGCCAATAACCATCACAAGCCGCCGCCTTCCTCTTGCAAAGTGTTGCTTCCCGGTTGGTTCGTGCTCGGTGTGAACTTCCTACTAGCGAGGATTCGTTGTAACCCGCGTGTTACAATTCCGGTGTAGTCGTCAAAGGTTGATTACTAAACCCCCTATGGTTGTTTATGTTTTATTTGTTTATACGCGTTTAACCGAGATCCTGATTGGGAATATTTTATTAATTGGATTAATAAAATTATTATTATTATTTTCGCAAATATATATATTTATATATATATTGGTTTTAAGTTTAAATAATAATATAAACCGCTTCCGCTGTGTATACGATACCATGATTCCCAACAGTGGTATCAGAGCCACGGTTATGCGCGTATAGATGGTAAAGTTATAATTTTGATCTATGTTTTATTTGTCAAAAATTATTATTATTATTATTATTATTATTATTATTATTATTTTGACAAAAGATCAAATGCTTTTGTTGTTCATAGATTGTGATGTGAATCGAGCCCTAGGTATTTTGACTCTTGTCATGGTTGTGTTTGTGATGTTTTATTTTTTTTATTGATTTGTATTTTTATTACGGATATTGGATCCGGTGTAATAGATAGGATTAGAATAAATTTGTTTTATATGTATTTCAAATTTATTTGTAATCCTACAAGTACAAGATCAAGACGAAGATAAAAAGGCGAACAGGTTCCAGGAAGATAGAGATCTCGGGTCAAGTGGGAGCTATTTCAAAATAGTTTTGAAACCCTTTTTGACTAGTTCGTTTCGTTTCTGGCTAAAACGAAACGGGCGACCTATTAGGGGCTCGATTCGTTTAATTTTATTATTATGTTTTGTTGTTGTGGTTTATTTATTGTAAATAATTTAGATAACCCAAAATAAATAAAATTTTCACAATCATGGCAACGGTTTTATTAAAACAAGTTTTATAAAAACCAAAAAGCCTATTTAATAAAAGGAGTTTTATTAATATTAAAACAAGTCCATTCGCGATAATACGACCAACATAGTTTAAATAGGGTATTTAAAACTATATCGTATCGAGTGTTGAAAGGTGTTTCAATTATCACGAACAATATAAAATTGGATTTTATAAACTATTGTGCGACTCACATCATGCTAACGAGTTATTCAAAATATTTATGGTAAATATTAAAATAAATCCCAATTTTTAAATTGATGTTTTATGCCACCCTTAACGAGTTAACACTTCATTCTATATCGAATCCAAATGTTAGTGCTGACCCTGCATCTGGGCGTTGATCATGAGTGAAGGTAATCATCGCGTTTCCTGTGTAACATAGGCCGGTGTTACAGTTAACAGTAAAGGACCAAACATCGCTTGTTTGACAAGTGGGCATAGTTGGGCATAGTAAAGGACCAAATGTTAGTGCTGACCCTGCATCTGGGCTCTTGCTCATGGCACATGGAACCATTCTTAATAACAAGCAGTGTGCAAAAACTGAAGAGGAAAAGAAGGAAATGGAAGGTGTTCCATATGCTTCTGCGATTGGTTCTATCATGTATGCCATGTTATGTACTAGACCTGATGTCTCCTATGCTCTTAGCATGACGAGTAGATATCAACAGAACACAGGAGAGAGTCACTGGGCTGCAGTGAAGAACATTCTTAAGTACTTGAGAAGGACTCAGGACATGTTCTTAATATATGGAGGACTGGATGAGGAGCTGTCAGTTAAGTGTTATACTGATGCAAGCTTCTAGACTGATCGTGATGATTCAAGGTCACAAATGGGATATGTTTTCATTCTGAATGGTGGGACTGTAACTTGGAACAACTTTAAGCAAAGTGTGGTTGCTTAATCCACCTGTGAATCAGTATACAATGCTGCATCGGATGCTGCAAAGGAGACTGCCTAGATGAAGAAGTTCATTGGTGATCTCGATGTTATGCCTAGCATAAAGAAACCAATCGAGATACTGTGTGACAACACTGGTGCCATTGCTCTTGCAAAGGAACCAAGGTCACATCAGACCACAAGGCATATACTCAGAAAATTCCACTATATTAGAGTGATAATAGAACGTGGAGACATCGTAATAAACAAAGTTCATACGGATCTGAATCTGGCTGACCCCTTTACTAAGCCTTTACCTCAAGCTAAACATGAGGAGCATGCTGGAAAGATAGGGCTTAGAGTTGCTAGACAGTGAGCATGATCTGTACTTAGTATTGATGTTTTATTTTGAACTATAACAGTTACATGGAATATTTATTTGATTTAATGGGTTAAATGCAAATTTAAATATTTTGTGACTGTGTTCATTATTTGTATGTTTAAATCCTTGATTAAGAGTATTCTAAATGTCCGTAGTCGATCAAATTACATGGGAATGAATTTGAATGTAAGACTATTGTGAATTGAGATGATTGTATTCATGAGATGAATAGCTCAAGGGTTTGAGGATCATAATTCACAGATATCATTAAGGAATGATATTGGATGTAACTCGCTTCAAAACGATCTCCATGGATCAGTGTCATGAGATGTTTTGATATTGATATGTTCAATCTGTCCTTTTTCCTAAGGCACATATTAAACTACATTGATCAAGGACTATCTTTGATGTTATCTAACACTATCCTGAAACATGGGTAGCAATAAGGGTAGCGTTGGGAGAAATCCAAGATTAAGTGGGAGTTGTATGACGCTGATGGAATTCTGTACTTCTATAGGATTAGAAGTCTAGACATTCTGGCTCCCTCGTAAACTCAAACTGGTATAAACGCATGGCCACGCTCGGACTAAGGTAGTTTGTTAGACCACTTTGAATTAGAGACGAGAATAGAGAATGGTTGATCACTATATAAGAATGAATGGTCCATGTCTTATGATCAACGGATGTCTATACAAAAGGGACTTATTGATAGAATTATCAGGGCTATAGTATTTGGTTAAGTAAAGCGTTACTTGAACTCAAAGAACTAGTTGACGACTGTAAAGTGTCATACTGGTTTGGGTGCAATGCGATGCAGCTAGGCGTCCAACTTTGCGCACGTTGACTCATTTAATTAAAATAGTCCAAGTGGGAGATTGTTGGATATATAGTATGTCCGATGTAATTAAAAGTCGAGATCAACGTAACCCGACCCGGTACGATCCGAAGAGTTACACGTTGGTACACGAATCAGACAAGTTCACATGTAGGTAGATTATTATTTATGAAACAATAATTGTTTTAGACTTGAGGGACTTAATATTAATAAGATTAATATTAAGGAGTATTATGATATTTGACAAAGGGGCTTAATGTAAGTTATTGTTTTATTAAAGGAGGGTTAATGAGTAAACCCTAATCACACTTTTATAAAAACAACAAACCCTTGCCTCCTCCTTTTGGGGTATTGCGACCGCCACCAAAAGAAAAAGAGCCGCCGCCTCTTTTTGCCTTGGTTCGGCCAATAACCATCACAAGCCGCCGCCTTCCTCTTGCAAAGTGTTGCTTCCCGGTTGGTTCGTGCTCGGTGTGAACTTCCTACTAGCGAGCATTCGTTGTAACCCGCGTGTTACAATTCCGGTGTAGTCGTCAAAGGTTGATTACTAAACCCCCTATGGTTGTTTATGTTTTATTTGTTTATACGCGTTTAACCGAGATCCTGATAGAGAATATTTTATTAATTGGATTAATAAAATTATTATTATTATTTTCGCAAATATATATATTTATATATATTGGTTTTAAGTTTAAATAATAATATAAACTGCTTTCGTTGTGTATACGATACCATGATTCCCAACATTATTATCATGAGAGGGAGATTGTTAAGCTATTGGTGGGGTTTTAATCAGTATAGTGGGTGGTTGATTTATTGTTCCTTAATTAGACATTATATATTTATATGACATGACATAAATTGCTTTAGCATAACTTGCAATTTGAATATATATTAATAAAAAAATATATCACAAACGCAGCACAATCTACTACATTACATTGTCTAGGATATATGTTTCGTAATATTTATACTTCATATTTGTAGTTGAAAATCTTTGGTGCTAAACTTTTCTGTTCGATGGTCATATCACAAAGCTAAAACAAAAATTTGCTACCTCCTTTTAAGACTACACGGTGTGGTCATGAGTTGAATGAGGCATAGAGCGACATGTGATATCAACGTCAATTCCCCTCCAACCAACCAATCACAATTATCCATAATCTAACAACCAACCACAACCATCTACCTCATCCTCACCTTTTGCATTACGCCCGTGGAAATTTCTACCCAATCTCCCCCACGCCGGCTTCCGTACCACATAGGGGTTGGTGTTGGTGGCATGGAAGGGCTTCACATCCCCTTCCACGACCCCACACTGTGTAGTCAAACAGCTTAGAGCACGAGGTTACCTAGGTAATTACTTTTGAGTGGTGAGTAGGGTTGTAAACGAACAAACGAACACGAACAAGGCCTTGTTCGTGTTCGTTTGTTAAGGAATTAACGTGTTCACGAACTGTTCACGAACACTGCTCCAGTTTTAGCTTTACCTATACCTGATCTGTCTAAAGAGTTTGTTATTGAAACAGATGCATCTTCAAAGGGGTTAGGGTCAGTGCTTATGCAAGAAGGTTATCCATTGGCTTTCATTAGTAAGCCATTATCAGTGAGGCAGCGGTCTTTGTCTGTGTATGAGAAGGAACTTTTAGCAATCTTAATGGCTGTCAAATACTGGCATCATTATCTGATTACTAAGAAATTCCTTATTAAGACTGATCACAAGAGTTTGAAGCATTTGTCAACTCAGAAAATCACTACACCTCTTCAGCAAACATGGCTTGCAAAACTTATGGGTTATGATTATGATATATGCTACAAGAAAGGGGTGGAAAACACTGTGGCAGATGGCTTATCTAGAGTTATTGGGTTTTCACTGATATCTCAATGGACTTTATCTCTGGTCTTCCTAAGGTGCAGGGTAAAGATTCTATTCTGGTCATCATTGACAGATTAACTAAGTATGCTCACTTTATTCCTCTATCTCACCCTTATGGTGCTCCTCAAGTGGCTCAAGCTGTGCTAGATTCTGTGTTTAAATTGCATGGTTGTCCAATGACCATTGTCACTGATAGAGTTCCTATTTTCTTGAGCCAATTTTGGAAAGAGTTCATGAAGTTACAAGGAGTTCAGTTGTCTTATTTCACTGCTTACCATCCTCAGACTGATGGTCAAATAGTGGTCTTAAATAGGTGCCTTGAGTCTTATCTGAGATGTATGTGTATGCAGGCCCCTACACAATGTCTAAAATGGCTTAGCTTGGCTGAATGGTGGTATAATACCACCTATCATTCCTCAATTAAAACTTCACCTTTTGAAGCCCTTTATGGGTATCCTCCTCCATTGCACATTCCTTATATGGCTGGTGATACCAGTATTGCTGCTATAGAACAATTGCACCATGATAGAGAGGCCATGATTGTGTACTTGAAGCAAACCTTGACAGAGGCTAGGCATAGGATTTAACAACAGGCGGATAAGATAAGAACAGAAGTGAAAGAGAATTTATGGTGGGAAATTGGGTTTATCTGAAATTAAGACCATTTGTGCAGACTTCTCTTAGAGTTCAAATTAGGTTGGATCTCCCTGAGAATGCCCAGATGCATAATGTGTTTCATGTGTCTTTACTAAAGAGGGCTTATGGTCAGCATATTCCCACTTTACCCCTACCAGTTGGTGCTAGGTTTGGGTTGTTGCCTTGAGCTATTGTTGATAGAAGAGTGATTAGAAGAGCTAACAAGACGGTTAGACAATTGTTGGTACATTGGGAAGGCCTGCCAATTTCTGAAGCTAGCTGGGAATATGGAGAAGACTTTATGTTGAGGTTTCCTGGATTTGCAGAGTCTTGAATTGCAGATTCTTGAGGACAAGAATCAAGTTTGGGAGGGGAGTTATGTTACATGTAAAGGGGTAGTTTGAATAATATTGTAATAAAAGGGACTAAATGTGTAATAATCTGATAGTTTGAATGGTTGTTAGAGTTAGTTACAGTTTGGGCGGGAACTTGTAATTGTGATTGTGTATAAAAGTGGATCATAATAATAAGAATGACATCTATGATTTGATCCTATTCTCTCTCTTTTGGTTCTCTCATTTATTAGCTAACACAATCCTTCACTAGGAGTGAGGCATACACAATGAACTTTTGGTCTCGTTAGGTTCAAAGATTTGATTGGATTGGAATTAAACATATTCAAGAATATGTTCGCGCGGGTGGTAAAAGAAGAAATTTGACTTGGAATTTATTCCAATGAATTCACATATTAACAGAAATATTTGTCCGTGCATATGATGGAATGTTAAACTTTCTAAAGAATTCAAAGAGGATTACAAAAACCCCTTGCAAATAAATAAAACATCCATGACGTCTTCCTTGGTTTCAATCCTTCACTAGGAGTGAGGCATACACATTGAACTTTAGGTCTCGTTAAGGTTCAAAGATTTGATTGGATTGGAATCAAACATATTCAAGAATATGTTTGGTTGGTAAAATAAGAAATTTGACTTGGAATTTATTCTAATGAATTCACCAATTTAACAAAACATTTGTCCGCGCATATAATGGAATGTTAACCTTTCCAGCGAATTCAAAGAGAATTACAAGAAACCCTTGCAAATAAATAAAACGTCCCAAATATAAAATCAACAGTCATCTTCTTATTTTTCCATTAATCAACGTCCAACCATTTTCTGCTTTAATTCATCACTACCAATGTCGTCTTCTTTAATTCACATCATTCTAGTCTCATTTGAAATGTCGCACAACCATCCTCTTCTTTTCAAAAAACCAAATCTGGCACCGGTAGCTAGCAAAACAAATCACAAAGTGTCGTGATCCAAGAACACCTTGGAAACTGCAAAAGAACATATGCATACAACAATATATGTCGGGGTTAAAACATTTAAGGTAGTTGCTGGACTATTAAAAAATGAGGTTATACATGTTCATAGCTATGGTACTATGAGTCTATGACTTAACTAAAATTAATTTGATATCTCCGGCTATAATTGAGATTCAGTGAATTAGTGAAACACATAATTGACTAAGTTATAACTCCATGCAATAATCTACATAAATCAACTACTAATATGAAAATTGTTTGTAACCCACATAAAGTGATGTGTAATGTTTATCTAAACAAAAATACATAGAGGAGGTGACCTGCAGCATAGATGAAGTTTTTTTGGGAAGTAGGAGTGAGTTTATTCATGGATTCGTTTTTTAGTCGAATTTCAAGTCTTAACAATTTTACAAACCAAACACATCATGCTTATTCATTAGAGTTAATTCAACTTCCTTTAAATTCCAATTCCTTCACAGCTATTAGAGCAGCCGGGTTGGTCCGTGATGCCGTGATGGCCGTGAAACACCGCCCCTCTTAAATCTTCGCGGGCGTGATACACAAAAACCGTGATGTACATCACGGTGAAAAACAACTATCTCACCCATGTTCTCTACCAAGAAAAGGCACAACATTCCAAAAAGCAAATGAGAAAAAAACAAGATGGTGGGCCATCTTTTTCTTTATTTTTATTATAAAAAATAGTGTTGGGTGTGATAGATTGAGGTGTCACAAGATGATTAGGTGTGATGGTTTTTAGTGATAATTGTGAACACCGCCGTATAGGTTTAGTGATGGAATGCGATAGAATGTGATAAAATGAGGTGGCACAAGATGATTGGGTGTGATAGTATGATGAATGTAATAAATTTGAGACCACCCCTTGTGGCCTTAATTATGCAAACCGAACGACCCTTTAGTCCTTCCAGTCATCAATCCAACCCTTTGACCTCCAATTTCCTCTAGAATATATAAATAAACCGGCCAAATATATATATATATATATATATATATATATATATATATATAGATATAACACTCGGTTAATTAGGAATCCTTTACATAAATGGTGTACTTTTCTAAAATGAAAGTGCATTTGGTGGGCATTGAGGGAAAAAATTAAAAATGGGGATGCCTCTAATTCATTTGGCGGTATCAAGCTATTGTTTCTGCAGGGCTACACTGATGCCGCTAATCCATTTGGTGTCTTCCATTGATGCCGCCAATCCATAAGGAGACTTCATTGATGCCACCAATCCATAATGTGTATTCATTGATACCGCCAACCCAATTGAAGTCTTCTCCATTGATGCCGCCTTTATGCCGCCAATTGAATTAGAGTCTTCCTTGATGCCGCTGATTGGGTTAGTGTCTTCTGCCTTGGATGTTGCCTGCCCTCTGCATTTTTCACAGACTATAAACACCCACTAAAACACTCTGACACTCTAGCATTGCATGCAATGGTCTTGGTTTTTTAAATTTTTTTGCAGGTGATATGATAGGCAAATAGTGTATGTGTAAGGCTTTGAGAGTGTAAGAGAGCATCCAAGGGGGGTTATAAAATGGAGGGTGAGGTGAAGAATGTTAACCATCCACATCCATTTCCACACCATCACCATTACAATCTCAACCAGAAACCTTTGAAAGTTATAAAAAATCATACCAAAAAAATTCCTACCACCATGAATCCAAACATAAACTTACACCCTGGTCCTCTAACGAACGATGTGTTGTATCTACGTGATCAACATCGTTCCTTTCACATTTTTGTAAATGATGAAAACTTCAATGAGCCCCTTATGGTAAAACGTAGCGATAGAAGCATATGGCGGACACTTCGTGACAACCCTGTTGTAGGACGGGTTCGTAACCTTGTCGATGCCGCAGGGTTTGGTGGCCTTATAGATTGTGGTTATCGATACGTTGACCACTCCTTAATAACAACTTTGGTGGAACGATGGAGGCCCGAAACTCACACGTTTCACCTACCATTTGGTGAAGCTACTATCACCTTACAAGATGTTAACGTCTTGTGGGGGTTGCCTATTGAGGGAAGTGTTGTGTCTGGAGCAGATGATGCACTGACAACTGCCGAGGCAATAGGGTGGTGCCAACGATGGTTAGGTGTTATGCCTGCAGAGAACCAAATGTCCGGCAAATCCATTTTGGCTACTGTTATTATTAATGAAATAAAGAAACCGTTTGTTGAAGCTGAGGCTACGGATGAAGCGTGCATTATCCGTGCCCGTTTAATAATTTTTTATTTGATCGGTTCCACTTTGTTCCCTGATAATAACAATAATAGACAAAATGTTTTTTATTTAAGATTTTTACGAGACCTAAGCCGAACAGGATCTTATAGTTGGGGCAGTGCGGTTCTCAGTTGTCTTTATAGGCGGCTTTGTGATGCCACCCAGCTGGATAGGAGAGCCGTGACCGGGCCCATAATGCTCCTTCAAATATGGGCATGGGAGAGGATTCAGTGTCTCGCACCACGACCACCCTCAAACCGGTTTGATTATACTTATCGGCTAGCGGCTCGGTATATATCGCAAAGCCTAAACAAATATAATATGTCTGCATGGCATCCCTTTGTATTTTTTTTACTGAACACGTTTATTAAAATGTTAATTTTGTAGGTGGCGAGACCGCAACTTAAACTTCAGGGAGGTATCCACACACTGCCTCAGGACATATCGTTCCCAGCTACAATCATTGAACGAGAACATGGTATGTTTATTAATCCCGTGTTAGTAATTATTTTTAATTTTTTGTATTAAGAATGCATTTATTGTGTTTTGTAATTGACTCAAGTGTTTGTTTTTTTGTTTTTAGTTCAACTGGACCCCCTACACCTCGGTTTTGGATCAACTACCGGCTATATGTTCAAGTGGGATCGAAAGCTGGAGGAGCTGTTGTCCTCTTATATGCTTTGAGATTTTTGAGCATCATTACCCTCAACGGGTTATGAAGCAATTCAACATGGTCCAGTACATACCTCCGCAAATAAACCTAACCGTACCCATGGCTAAGCTTGAAACATTGCATGCTTTGGGGCGGCAAGGACACAACGGGGAGGACTGGATGCGTAGGCACGAAGCCTACGTGAATGCATGGAATAACTGTCGTAACACGGTTTTCAGGTCTGATCCCATAAGGATGAGTTCCACAGAGCCCGGTTATATGCAATGGTATTCAGGGCGTACCGTTGCATTTATTAGCAATCCAAGTGTAGCACCGGTCCCAGTTGGCGGTTTCCAAGATGACGGTGCTAGAATCCAGTTGATGATAAAGCATTTTTACGTGTCTAATTCATACATTAATTATTTAAGTTTACGGTTTCTAACTAATAATTTTGTTTGCAGAGGGATGCCATAGGTGATATTTACCGGTCTTCTCAGCAGGCATTTAATGATCCTCAGTCCTTCGCCACGCAGCTTGAGCGTATACAGAACACGGCGTTTCAAAGTATGATGATGTCACACGATGTCGGACACTTACAAAATCCGACGCATCTTACAACGAACGCCGTCGACTTGTCAGCACCAACACGACCTCAAAGGGTACTTCGGCGACGCGCTCCTCGTCACGTGCCGGAAAATCAGGACCAAGCTGGAACTCCGATTGACAATGATGCTTGGTTTGGTGCATCTGTTGCGGATGCTGGGTTTGGTGCATCTGTTGCGGCTAGTAACAATCAGAACCAGGGTGGGGGATATGTCCCGCACTTCTCAGACGACGTTGGATTGGGTATTTCCCAGTCCATGTCCTTCCTACAGGGAACTGGTGATGTTGGTGGGTCCGGTGGCGGGCAACCGGTGGTGACAGGTCCACTAGCTAACTTGATTGCAAGCGGAATTGGCATCAGAGATAGTTGGGCATTTCCCTCACCGGATTATGTGACGCCGGTTGGACAGGGGTTGCCACGGGTTGATCTCGACCTTGTTAGTGATTTTCATTACCATCCCCCGCATAATTCGTGGGATGAAGGACCTTCAAGCCGGCCAGGACCATCGACGTCACTGAATTTAAACCTTTTTCCCGATGATCAGTACGGGAATGAAGGAGCACCACCCACCAATGAAACACAAACCCAACACCAAGCACCTAGAAGGCAATCTGAACGTCTTATGAATCAGAATCCCACGACATGGGACTGGTTTAACTTGTAAACATGTCTTGATTAGTTAGTTTAAATGTAACATTTTAGTTGGTTTATGTATTTGAATATTCAAGTAAAATAGCAATGTAACATTTCAGTTTTAATGTGACAGCAGATACAAACAACTAAAATTAATAATCCAAACACTAAAACAAGATTACATAATCATATAACATGACGAGAAGTTGCTTCACAACGACATTTGTATAGCTCATCTGCCATGTGTCGTCGATAATTGACACAAGCGTCTTCGACGTCGATTTCTAACAACAACGATTTTTTTTTTCACAAGCCTCTCCATCATCATACAAACCAAGACACCTGTATTATCAACCTTTCCGTTGTCTTGGGGCACATCTAATTCAACTAAACCAACAGAAATTGGAGTTTTGTCCACACGATTAGACCTCAGCCAGTAAAGAATACATTGTAGAAACCATTCGAAAAAAAAAAGCCTTACCATCTCCATATAGTGAGCAACTTCGTGTTGCCTTTCGTTTCTCCATCTCTTATCAGTCCAATACTGTGTAATTACCATGTTTCTCATATCAATTCGGACAAGCAGCCAGTCTCCCTCCCCAATCGATAAAGGAAGGTAAACGCGGTCAACCTCCGAGAATGGCGGGTAGGGTTCCATTCTTCCAACCATGTCGAGGGCAACTGAAGAATTCGGGTCCTTCATTTCATCATAGAAAGCAGGGGGTAACACTGTCCAACGTAGCTGTGAAGCAGGATCTCTTAAAAGCTTTGCTTGTCTAAGTCGCATGAGTCTTACCGTCTACGCTTCAACGTGCTGAAATCATAATAATGCATAAGGTTTGTTATTGAGTTAAGCAAATCAATTTACTTTCAAGATAAATTAACGTGAAAATTACCGTTGCGGATAGCGCCCTGTTGGGTTGTACCCCATAAATTCCTGTCTAGTTTGGCAGAAATGAAGCGAGTGTAGCAAAATGGGGCATCCCCGTTTGTATAAAAGTCGACAACATCAGCAGACCAGTTGTTTCTGCATTTTTGGTTTTCTTGTGGGTGTTCTGTGGGCTTATCTTGTTCCTTTTCGGCTGGTTTCACTTGTGGGTTACTTGAAGACGAACCAGCCGTGAATGTTGTTGATGGCTTGCGTAAACGCCTCCATATTTGCTCGATCGATTTTACTGTTTTAGGAGCTGGTTGTAAACAGTAAAAGCCTTCTCCATTGTTTTCCATTTTTAGAGATTTCAAATATGAGTGGGTAAGAGAGAAAGAAGTTGAGTGAGTCATGTTTGTGAATCAGCTGCTTTTGAAGAGGTGAAGCCTCGTAATGGTTTGGCGGCATCTACATGAGGCCTCATAATGGTTTGGCGGCATCTACATGAAGCCTCATAATGGTTTGGCGGCTTCTACATGAAGGCAGCTTGTAGATGAAGCCTCATAATGGTTTGGCGGCATCTACATGAAGCCTCATTAGCATCTAGATGAAGCCTCATAAAGGTTTGGCGACTTTTAAAAAATATCACTATGTTGAAAACGGCCCAGGCTGCCATTTTTGGACCTCTGTACAGTCTGACAGGGCCTGCCAGTCAGGTAACCAGACATTCGGAACGCGTTGTCCTTGGCTGATACACGAGTGTCGCACGAAGTCCGGGCCATTTTCGGGTCTCCGGGGCCTGATCCCGGTCGCCCGAAAACGGCTAGGTCATTTTTCAAAAAACTCACTATGTTGAAAACGGCCCACGCTGCCATTTTTGGACCTCTGTACAGTCTGACAGGTCCTGCCAGTCAGGTAACCGGACTTTCGGACGCGTTGTCCTTGGCTAATACACGGGTGTCGCACGAAGTCTGGGCCATTTTCGGGTCTCCGAGGCCTGATCCCGGTCGCCCGAAAACGGCTAGGAGGTCATTTTTCAAAAAACTCACTATGTTGAAAACGGCCCAAGCTGCCATTTTTGGACCTCTGTACAGTCTGACAGGGCCTGCCAGTCAGGTAACCGGACTTTCGAACGCGTTTTCCTTGGCTAATACACGGGTGTCGCACGAAGTCTGGCCCGTTTTCGGGTCTCCGGGGCCTGATCCCGGTGGCCCGAAAACGGCTAGGAGGTCATTTTTCAAAAAAAACCCGCTATGCTATGCAAAACGTTATTCAAATTTAAAAAAGTGCATAAACACATTAATACATAAACACATAATACATAAACACATAATACATAAATCCTAATCCTAAAGTACTTATTTAAAGGTTACATAAACACATAATATAATCCTAAATTACTTGGTACTCCTCCTCATAGGGCTCCCAAGGAGGAGGGTTTGGGGCTGCTGTAGCCTGCTGGTGGGGGGTCGCTGTACCCTGGTTTTGGGGGATCTGTGTACTATCTTGCATCCGGGGGTGGGTGCTGATAACCTTAAACGATCCAAATCCCTTACAGCCATGACATAATCCACAACCCAGACCAACTCATCTTCAGTGAACTCATCATCTGCTGCGGGAGGAGGAGTGGTTATTTGAGTAGGAGCAGGAGGAGGAGTTATTTGAGTAGGAGCAGGAGGAGTTATTTGTGCAGGAGGAGGAGTATAGAACGAAGGTTGTGCAGGAGTAGGAGGAGATGAAAATGGTAGTTGCCGTCCCCGGCGAGAGTATCGCCGGACATTTGAAGATCCGTCATATTCGTGATAACCGCCACCCATAGTTTGTAAACCCTTTGAAGAGAGGCAGTTGTGACTGAGATTGAGTCTTGATATGGTATTTATAATAGTTGAAGCATCAGAATGAGACATCGGCATCAAAAAAAGTTGATGCCTGATAATGGTTTGGCGGCATCATAAATGTTGATGCCTGATAATGGTTTGGCGGCATCATAAAAGTTGATGCCTGATAATGGTTTGGCAGCATCATAAAAAGTAGATGCCTCAGAATGGGACAGCGACATCATAAAAAGTTGAAGCCTCATAATGGTTTTAGCGACATCATAAAAAGTTGAAGCCTCTCAGAATGAGACAGCGGCATCATAAAAAGTTGAAGCCTATTTAGGGGATAGTCACCCCAATCCATCCTCACACCAAACTTTCTTCCTAAACTCTCTATATCTCACAAACCTGCTTCTTCCCCCCCCCCCCCCCTCCACCACCCCAAAAAAATAACCTTCAAAGCAAATGGCTTCTTTCGTTCCATACCTGGTTAGATTATACTGGGGTGGTCAGTTTTCATACGTAAACGGGGTTGTTCAAGATGATAACTCGTTGGTATCATCCAGCTTTGTTATGCGAGAGAAGATGTCATTTGAACAACTGGTTGAATGTGTATGTGCTCATGTTAATATTAACAAAGAAACTGTTATTGTCAAACTCCTGCTCGGATACACTAATGCTGGGTACTCTCAAACTAGCAAAATTTTCAACAATGACGAGGTTGATATAATGGATTATCTAGCCGCTGAGAGACGTGGTGATTTCGTTGCGGATATCTACGTTGAATGGCAACAAGACCCTCCGTTACAACAGCTTACTTTTACTAACCTGCTACGTGACGTGTCGAACGTAAATGTTGTAGCACCCTTCGGGTCTCAGCATGGTTTCCCCCCAATCGAACATGCTGCCGATAACGAAGAAAATGACGAGGCAGGATCCCCTATGACGGACGAAGAATCTTTTCTAGAACCTCAATATGTTTCCGGTAATGACAATAATGACGGGTTTGATGAATCCGGAAGCGGAGACTCTGAAGACACGAGAGATAGTGATGACGAACAACCGGCATCAGAAGACTCTAAAGACTCCGCAAACGAGGCCGAGCCCAGTCAATCGATGTCCCAACAGACACCACTAAAAAAAAACAACATGATGTCTAAACCGGACAATTTTTTTGTTGGCCTATAAAACCTAGATTTTACTTTTGTCATTGACCAACCGGTCGAGCCGTAACTTAAGGCAATATCTATAACTTATAATAAAAGAATTAAATATTGATGAGGTGACATTCAATGGAGGCCTCAACTCTCCTTGGAATGTGCCACGTGGCACGTTGAGGTGAGATTTTTAATTTATTTTTTTATTTTGTTTTCATCCATTGTTCTACACTTATCTAACCCTATTCTTTTTAAGAATTTAAAAACAAATTTAGATTTTTTCTCTCTAATGTTTCCTCCCATCATTTTTAAACGTTAATATCTTTTATATACGAATTTTTTTAAAGAAAAAAATTACACCAAATTAACGAGCGTTTTATTATCTTTCCAACGAGTACCATAGTGCTATATAAAAAACGGAGAAAAAACGACTATTTTTATGGGGTTTCGTTCATACAGGAAAAAAAAAACACAAAATGTTCAGGTTATTCATTAATCATGTTTTTTCTTTTAAACCAGGTTCTTATATACAATGTTGAAATTTAGCCCAATCGTCATGCTATCATTGGAATTTTACTCTTCTAAAATGGATAGGTATACTTCATCAAGAGAAGCTAGAAGAAAGAATCGCGCAACACTGCAACACATGGTGTCACCTTATAGCAAGGTTATTTTTTATTTATTTAATTAGAAGAGTAATAGTTATTACTATTAGTATTATTAGAATGGATATATTTTTCAACCCGGGACACTCTCGGGATAAAACTAGTATCTTATATGAATAAAGTTGAAAATAACTTTTTTGTCGTTCATCCATATCTTATGTACTTGTTCACAAAATTTCCACGATATAGTTGATTGTGTGTACGTATAGTATAAAAATATATATATATTATTACTTATTCTCTTAACCACATGAATCTCTAAATGAAACTTGTATGTGGCAATCACAACAATAACCATGTCGAATATTATTAAAACCTGAATACAAAATGTAAGAATTAAAAAAAAAAAATCAATCTATACCACACACATACGAAACACATGTATCAATGTTTGGCAGCCATTCAAATACATCTTATCTACAAATTTACGGTATTTTGGAAGCATATATATTTTTGCTATAAACAAATGTTTGTTTTCACATCTTCATCTTATAAATTCATTCACTCTTTCTCTCTTTAAGCAATCACAAATATGGCAACTATAGTTTTGTATCCATCTCCTGGTATGGGTCACCTCATTTCAATGGTAGAGCTTGGTAAACTCATCACCAAACACCACCCTTCTTTCTCCATCATCGTCCTCACCCTCATCCCCTCCTTCAACACCGGCACCACGGCCGCTTACGTCCGCGACATCTCCACCACCTTCCCCGCCATCACCTTCCACCACCTCCCTGATATCCCTCTTGACCCCTTACTTTTCCCCTCAATGGAAGCCATCATATTCGAGCTTATTCGACGTAGCAACCCCAACGTTGATCGCGCTTTTCAAACGATTTCTTCATCTTCTAACATCACTGCCTTTGTCATCGACTTCTTTTGCACGACGGTGATGCCTGTGGCTGATAGTTTTAACGTGCCGGTTTATTACTTCTTTACTTCAGTGCATGCTGCCTTGCACAGTTCCTTTACATGCCTATAATTCATAAAACCACCACTAAAAGTTTTAAAGATATGAATACATTCGTCCATACGCCTGGACTGCCGCCAATACATTCGTCGGATATGGTAGTCCCGCTACTTGATAGAAATTCTACTGATTATTCCGATTTTCTTGAAGTATGCGAGCATTTTCCCAAATCAGCTGGAATTATTATTAACACGTTTGATTCGCTGGAGCCAAAAGCAATTAAAGCCATAAACGATGGAATTTGTGTCCCAGATCAGCCTACTCCACCCATCTATTGCATGGGACCGTTGGTGGCGAGTGGTGGTGATGGTTCTCATGAGTGTTTGAGTTGGCTGGATTTGCAACCGAGTGGAAGTGTTGTGTATTTGTGTTTTGGGAGTTTGGGTGTGTTTTCGGGTGAGCAGTTGAAGGAGATCGCGAACGGGCTGGAGAAGAGTGGGCTTCGGTTTCTTTGGGTGGTGAGAAGCCCGCCTTCAAATAAAAAAGAAGACCGGTTTCTGCCACCACCAGAGCCGGACTTGGATGTACTACTACCAGAAGGTTTCTTGGAGCGTACTAAAGATAGAGGGCTCGTGGTGAAGAAGTGGGCTCCCCAAGTGTCTATTCTCAATCACAAGTCTGTGGGTGGGTTTGTGACGCATAGTGGGTGGAACTCCATCTTGGAAGCCGTGTGTGCCGGGGTTCCTATGGTGGCGTGGCCGCTTTACGCGGAGCAAAAGTTCAATAAGACGGTATTGACGACTGACTTAAAGCTGGCATTACCGATGAATGCGTCAGAAGGGGGGATGGTGACAGCGATGGAGGTGGAGAAGCGGTTAGACAGTTAATGGAGGGGGATGAAGGTAAAGTTGTTCGGGAGGTGGCCATGGTGAGAAAAGAGGAGGCGGAAATGGCATTGAGTGACGGTGGGTCTTCCCATGCGGCTTTGTCTAAGTTAGTTGCATCGTGGTGATCTCCTCTTTAGTAAAGGCAATAGTATAATCTATTAAACCCCATTCGGTGGAAACCGAAATTCCCACCAAAACCAATTGAATTATATTTATCTATCTTGTTGTAACAAACTTGTATTTAGTCAATTATTAGCTAGTTTACCTCCTATAGAATAGTGGTTAGTTTCCT
Source organism: Ambrosia x helenae (assembly GCA_030844895.1). NCBI lineage: Eukaryota > Viridiplantae > Streptophyta > Magnoliopsida > Asterales > Asteraceae > Ambrosia > Ambrosia x helenae. Next base: position 9,506,536 of record CM061232.1, read on the forward strand.
AGTTTATAGTTACTTGATTTGTATATATTTGTAATCTCATTTCAATAATAATTCAAGAATTCCGATCCTTCATATGGTATCAGCCAGGATCACATTAAATCCTCTCCTTTCTGTTTTCATTTGCGCCACACCTTTCTGCCAAACATGTCAACTTCCGATAACACTATCACCACTAACCTCTCTGCTGCTCCCATCCCACCACAAACAATCACTATGGTCAACTTCCCATCCTCTCTCAAACTTACCTCCACAAACTATTTAAGCTGGAAAACACAACTTGAAGCTCTCCTTCAAGGTTTAGATCTATACAAATTCATTGATGGATCTCACCTTGCCCCAACCCCCACACTCAATGCCGATGGAACCACTACTCCCCACCCCAACTACAACACTTGGTACCGCCAAGACCGACTCCTATTCGGCGCTATTGTTGGTAGCCTTTCATCCGAAATCGTTCCACTCATCACAAATGCCCAAACTTCTCTTGATGCTTGCAAAATCTTAACCTCCACATATGCTTCCCTCTCTCGTGGCCACATCAAACAATTACACCATCGTTTAAAAAAATCGACCAAAACCAATAACCAATCCATCACTACCTTCATGCAATCTATAAAAATCCTGGTCGATGAATTAGCCATTCTCGGCAAACCCATGGATTCCGAGGATGTCACCGATATTGTCCTTCAAGGACTCGACCAAACCACCTACAAACCCGTTATTGAATCGGTCCATGTTCGTGACACACCCATTTCTTTTCATGAACTTCACGAAAAACTCATCAACCACGAACTTACCTTATCCCAAAACACACCTGAACCGGCCTCCATTCACCAACCAGTCACCGCTTTTGCGGCTCACAGCCGCCAATCTTTCAAACCATGGACCACTCGCACACCCAACAACAGTCCTGGCCTCCTCCCCACCCCACCTCTAACCCAAACCATCGTCCTTTTTTAGGCAAATGTCAATGGTGCTTTCTAAAAGGTCATTCACTCACCTCCTGCCCAAACTTTAAGAAAACCCATCCCACCATAAACCTTCCTACTTACAATCGCTCCACAACAAACCCCAAACCACAAGCAAATATGATGGCCATGCACAATAACATTGAATCCGATTTATCTTGGTTGAAAGATAGTGGTGCTTCTCACCACATTACCAATGATCTCAATGCTCTCTCCATGCATACTCCTTATGATGGTACCGAGGATCTTATCATCGGTGATGGTTCGTCCCTTAAAATTACTCATGTTGGCACTATCACTCTTTATTTTTCTAATGTCCCTATTGTTCTCAAAAATGTTCTTTGTGTTCCTTCCATATCTTGTAACATTATTTCCATCTCTCGTTTATGCATTGACAACAATATACTAATCTTATTCTTTTCTTCTTATTTTATTATCAAGGATTTCCACACTCGCCGAACCATCCTTCGGGGAATCGCTAATTGTGGTCTCTATGAACTCTCATCCACCAAGTCTCCACATGCTTTCCATTTGCAAACTAATAAGGCGTCTTCTTGGCACCATCGCCTAGGACACCCACATTTGAAAGTTTTACATCATGTAGCTTCTTTTGTTCCTTGTATTTCTAGCAAACATGAATCTTGTAATTCTTGTTGCATTAATAAAAGTCACAAACTTCCATTTCATGTCTCTTCCATGACTTCTACTACCCCCTTACAACTATTATATTCCGATGTTTGGTCCTCCCCAATCACTTCTCTTGATGGTTACAAATATTATATAATTTTTGTTGATCATTTCACCAAATACATTTGGATTTATCCGTTAAAACGCAAATCGGATTCTCTTCAAATTTTTATACGTTTTCAAACCCTTGTTGAAAACTTTTTTCAAACCAAAATAAAACAACTTTTTTCGGATAATGGTGGCGAATACATCAAATTGTCATCTCACATTGCCTCTTGTGGCATCTCTCATCTCACCTCACCTCCTCACACACCCGAACACAATGGTTATGCCGAACGTCGACATCGCCATATAGTCGAAACCGGTCTAGCTCCTCTCCCATGCCAAAATGCCCCTCACATTTTGGCCTTTTGCCTTTACAACCGCCACCTACCTTATTAATCGTCTACCTACCGCTACCCTCAATAATGACTCTCCCTTCTTTCGCCTCTTCAAAACTCAACCAAACTATGAAAAGTTACATGGCTTTGGTTGCCTTTCTTACCCATGGTTGCGCCCCTACTCGATGCACAAACTCGAGTCCCGCTCAAAACCATGCATCTTTATCGGCTACTCTTCCTCTCAAAGCGCTTATCACCTTCTTGATCCCCTCACCAATCGCATATACACTTCTCGTCATGTTCATTTTGTTGAACATATCTTTCCTTATGAAACTCTTGTTAACAAACCTTCCCCTCCAACACCTCCACCCGATCAATGGCTTCCTCTTTCTACCCAAACACTTCCCACCTCCCCACCCACAACCGCTACTGTTACCCCACCCCCACCCGAAACCAATACTTCTCCTTTCACAGAATCACCACCAAACACTTCCACCTCCAACACCATTGTTACTCCTACCCCACCCTCACCCGAAGCCACTACTTCCTCCCCTATACCTATTTCTCCCAACAGTTCCTTATCTACGTCTCCTACTCCTTCCACCCCTTACCAAACTCGCACATCCCGTAAACCAAATCCTAAATACCACAACTCCGACTATGTCTTGTATCATTCAGCCGTCCTTTCGCTTCCCGAACCTTCTACCATCACTCAAGCTCTAAAACAACCTTTATGGCGTGACGCTATGCAAGCCGAGTTTGATGCCCTCAAACGAAATCAAACTTGGACTCTCGTCCCTCGTGATCACGCTCCCAATCTTGTCGGTTGCAAATGGGTTTATCGTACTAAATTTAAACCCGACGGTTCCGTTGATCGCCTAAAAGCACGACTCGTTGCTAAAGGCTTTCACCAACGACCCGGTCTAGACTATGTTGAGACATTTAGTCCCGTAGTCAAACCCGCTACTCTTCGACTCATTCTCGCCTTAGCAACCTCCTTCAATTGGCCTCTTCGCCAACTTGATATCAACAATGCCTTTCTCCAAGGTAATCTTACCGAGTCCGTCTACATGACTCAACCACCCGGTTTCATCGATTCTTCCCTCCCAAACCATGTTTGCAAACTCAACAAAGCAATCTATGGTCTTCGCCAAGCCTCCCGCGCTTGGTATGATGAGCTCAAAAACTACCTTCTATCGGTTCATTTTAAACCCACTATATCGGATCCTTCTCTATTTATAAATAAAAATACCACCTCCCCCATTTTCATTCTCGTGTACGTTGATGATATCATCATCACCGGCTCAAACTCCTCCCTCATTCAATCCTTTATTCGATCCCTCGCCACTCGTTTCTCTCTAAAAGATCTTGGGGAATTATCCTATTTCCTTGGTATCGAAGTCATTCCTCACAACAATGGTCTTTTCCTTTCCCAATCAAAATATATTATTGACATTCTTACCAAAGCCAACATGGGTAATTGCAAGCCATCTACCACACCTATGCCGAGTTCCTCTACTATCACCATTTTGGATGGAGACCCTTTATCATCACCAACCGATTATCGTGCATTTGTAGGAGCCTTACAATATTTGTCCTTAACCCGACCGGACATTGCCTTCACCGTTAATAAACTATCACAATTTATGCACAAACCCACTACAACTCACTGGGAAGCTCTAAAAAGACTCCTTCGCTATTTACATGGTACACTCCATCATGGTCTCTTTTTTAGAAAGCACTCGCCACTTCAACTTCATGCTTTTACCGATGCAGATTGGGCCGGTGATCGCCCCTCTTACCGTAGCACCACTGGATACATTGTTTATCTCGGTTCCAATCCGGTCTCATGGAGTTCTAAATGCCAACCTACACTTGCTCGTTCCTCCACCGAAGCTGAGTTTCGTGCGGTCGCTTCAACAACCACCGAAATGCAATGGCTCATCTCTCTGCTCTATGAACTTGGCTTCAAGTCCACTGTCACTCCATCTATCTATTGTGATAATCTAAGTGCCACTCATTATTCAGCAAACCCGGTCTTTCATTCACGCATGAAGCACCTTGCACTAGATTTTCATTTTGTTCGTGAAAAAGTTCGTGACGGCACCATACGCGTCACTCACATTGCTGGAGATGATCAACTCGCTGATGCGCTCACTAAACCTCTACTACGTCAATGGTTCCAGGTTCTAACGTCCAAGATTGGTCTTCTCTCACGATCGTCCATCTTGCGGGGGCATATTAAACCCCATTCGGTGGAAACCGAAATTCCCACCAAAAACCATTTGAATTATATTTATCTATCTTGTTGTAACAAACTTGTATTTAGTCAATTATTAGCTAGTTTACCTCCTATGGAATAGTGGTTAGTTTCCTAGTTTATAGTTACTTGATTTGTATATATTTGTAATCTCATTTCAATAATAATTCAAGAATTCCGATCCTTCATATAATCAACGTCCTTGATTTCCTAGTGCTTAATGTTATTAAGATGGTCAATAGAGTCCTTGTTGGAAATCATGGTATCGAATACACAGCGGAAGCGGTTTTATATATTTAACAAAAACGGATTATATATACAATATATATAATAGCCGATTTTATATATAAATTGTTAATTAATTTTATTAATCCGATTAATAAAATATTCCCAATCAGGATCTCAGTTAAACGCGTATAAACAAATAAATAATAAACAACCATAAGGGGTTTAGTAATCAACCTTTGACGACTACATCGGAATTGTAACACGCGGGTTACAACGAATCCTCGCTAGTAGGAAGTTCACAACCGAGCACGAACCAACCGGGAAACAACACTTGCAAGAGGAAGGTGGTGGCTTGTGGTGGTTGATGGCCGAACAAAAAAAAAAAAGGCGGTGGGCTTCTTTTCTTTGGTGGCGCCCGCAAAAAGCCAAGAAGAGGAGGCAAGGGTTTGTTGTTTTATCAAAAGTGTGCATTAGGGTTTACTCCTTAACCCTCCTTTTATAAGACAACAACTTGCAATAAACCCCCTTGCTAAATATCTTAATACTCCTTAATATTAATCTTATTAACATTAAGTACCTCAAGATACTCCTTAATATTAATCTTATTAATATTAACTCCCTCAAGACTAAAACAATTATTATTTCATAAATAATAATCCACCAACGCGTGAACTTATCTGATTCGTGTACCAACGTGTAACTCTTCGGATCGTACCGGTTCGGGTTACGTTGATCTCGACTTTTAATTACATCGGACATCCTATATATCCAACAATCTCCCACTTGGACGATTTTAATTAAATGAGTCAACGTGCGCAGAGTTGGACGCCTAGCTGCATCACATTGCACCCAAACCAGTATGACACTTTACAGTCGTCAACTAGTTCTTTGAGTTCAAGTAACGCTTTACTTAACCAAATACTATAGCCCTGATAATTATATCAATAAGTCCCTTCTGTATAGACATCCGTTGATCATAAGACATGGATCATTCATTCTTATATAGTGATCAACTATTCTCTATTCTCGTCTCTAATTCAAAGTGGTCTAACGAACTACCTTAGTCCGAGCGTGGCCAAGCGTTTATACCAGTTTGAGTTTTACGAGGGCGCCAGATTGTCTAGACTTCTAATCCTATAGAAGTACAGAATTCCATCAGCGTCATACAACTCCCACTTAATCTTGGATTTCTCCTAACGCTACCCTTATTGCTACCCTTATTGCTACCCATGTTTCAGGACAGTGTTAGATAACATCAAGGATAGTCCTTGATCAATGTAGTTTAATATGTGCCTTAGGAAAAAGGACAGATTGAACATATCAATATCAAAACATCTCATGACATAGATCCATGGAGATCGTTTTGAAGCGAGTTACATCCAATATCATTCCCTAATGATATCTGTGAATTATGATTCTCAAACCATTGAGTTATTCATCTCATGAATACAATCATCTCAATTCACAATAGTCTTACATTCAAATTCATTCCCATGTAATTTGATCGACTACGGATATTTAGAATACTCTTATTCAAGGATTTAAACATACAAATAATGAACACGGTCACAAAATATTTAAATTTGCATTTAACCCATTAAATCAAATAAATATTCAATGTAACTGTTATAGTTCAAAATAAAACACCAATACTAATTACAGATCATGCCCATTGTCTAACAACTCTAAGCCCTATATTTCCAGCATGCTCCTCATGTCTAGCTTGAGGTAAAGGCTTAGTAAAGGGGTCAACCAGATTTAGATCTGTATGAACTTTGTTCATCACGACGTCTCCACGTTCTAGTATTTCTCTAATATAGTGGAACCTTCTGAGTATATGCCTTGCGGTCTGATGTGACCTTGGTTCCTTTGCAAGAGCAATGGCACCAGTGTTGTCACACAGTATCTCGATTGGTTTCTTTATGCTAGGCACAACATCGAGATCGGTAATGAACTTCTTCATCCAGGCAGCCTCCTTTGCAGCATCCGATGCAGCAATGTATTCTGATTCACAGGTGGATTGAGCAACCACACTTTGCTTAGAGCTCTTCCAAGTAATAGCCCCACCATTCAGAATGAAAACATATCCCGTTTGTGATCTTGAGTCATCACGATCAGTCTGGAAGCTTGCATTAGTATAACATTTAACTGATAGCTCCTCCTCCAGTCCTCCATATACTAAGAACATGTCCTTAGTCCTTCTCAGGTACTTAAGAATGTTCTTCACTGCAGCCCAGTGACTCTCTCCTGGATTTTGTTGATATCTACTCGTCATGCTAAGAGCATACGAAACATCAGGTCTAGTACATAACATGGCATACATGATGGAACCAATCGTAGAAGCATATGGAACACCTTCCATTTTCTTCTTTTCCTCTTCAGTATTTGCACACTGCTTGTTATCAAGAATGGTTCCATGTGCCATGGGCAAGAGCCCCCTTTTTGAGTCTTGCATTGAGAAGCGTCGTAAGACCTTATCAATATATGTACTTTGACTCAAACCCAATGACCGCTTTGATCTATCTCTATAAATCTTTATTCCCAGAATATAAGCGGCTTCACCAAGATCTTTCATTGCGAAACATTTACCCAACCAGGTCTTAACATCTTTAAGCATAGGGATATTGTTTCCAATGATTAGTATGTCATCTACATACAGTATAAGAAAAGTAATATAGCTCCCACTAGACTTCTTGTAAACACACGGTTCATCTTCGTTCTTGATAAAACCAAACTCTTTGATTTTCTGATCAAAACGGAGATTCCAGCTGCGAGATGCTTGCTTTAATCCATAGATGGATTTATTCAGCTTGCACACCTTATTAGGATTCTTTGGATCGACAAAACCTTCAGGTTGAACCATATAGACATCTTCCAGTAAATGTCCATTAAGGAACGCGGTTTTGACATCCATCTGCCATATCTCATAGTCATAATATGCAGCAATGGCAAGTAGAATTCTAATAGACTTAAGCATGGCTACCGGCGAGAAAGTTTCCTCATAGTCAATTCCTTGAGTCTGAGTAAAACCTTTCGCTACAAGCCTTGCTTTGTAGGTTTGCACATTCCCATCCATGTCAGTCTTCTTCTTGAAGATCCATTTGTTTCCCACAGTCCGACATTCGGTAGGAAGATCAACCAAATCCCAGACTTGGTTATCATACATGGATTGCATCTCTGCATTCATGGCTTCTTGCCATTTCTAGGATTCTGAATCCAAGATTGCAGCTTTGTAAGTAGTAGGCTCAGCTTCATCAATCATGAAGACATCGTCATACCTTACCGGTGCACGACGATCCCTAATACTTTTTCGAACACTTGGTGTTTCTGTTGTTTCTTGAGTCCTCTCAGGCTCAACTTCAACAACTGGATCAGTTACATCTGGTTCTGTCTGAACAGCTGGTTCAGTCACTTGTGATTCTCGAATTTCTTCAAGATCCACATGGTTATCTCCAATCCCTCGCGCTAGAAGCTCTTCCTCTAAGAAAGTGCCTCTGCGTTTGGTGAAAATCTTATTTTCAGTGGGGTGGTAGAACAGGTAACCGATCTTCTTGCCGTATCCAACGAAAACCACCTTTTCGCCCCTGGGATCTAGTTTATCCGAAGATTCTAGAGTGACATAAGCATTACATCCCCAGACTTTAAGGTAGGATACATGAGGTTTCTTTCCATGCCATATCTGATAAGGCGTTTTAGTAACCTTTTTCGTTGGAGCTATATTCACAAGTCTTGCGGCGGTCTCCAAAGCATAACTCCAAAAGGATTTTGGAAGGTTTGTTCGACACATCATTGATCGAATCATATCTAATAGAGTTCGATTTCTCCGCTCAGACACACCATTATGTGGCGGTGTTCCAGGTGGAGTGAGTTGTGAAACTATTCCACAATCCTTTAGATGGTCGATGAATTCCTAACTAAGATATTCACCGCCTTGATCTGATCGAAGCATTTTAATAGTTCTATTTAGCTGATTTTCTACTTCGTTTTGGTATTCCTTGAACTTTTCAAGAGTTTCATGTTTATGCTTCATAAGATAAACATAACCATATCTACTGAAATCATCAGTGAATGTAACAAAGTATCTTTCTCCATGTCTTGACATTGTTCTGAATGGACCACATACATCTGTATGTACAAGTCCTAACAGATCATTAGCTCTTTCTCCAACATTTGAAAAAGGTGCTTTTGTTAACTTTCCACTTAAGCATGATTCACATTTTCCAAACGACTCTGAACCTTTGGAATCCAGGATTCCTGCGGTTTTGAGTTGTTTAACACGATTCTCACTTATGTGACCAAGTCTACAATGCCACATATACGTATCATTAAAGTCCAATTTATTACGTTTATGGGAGATATTGCATAATATGTTATCGTTTTGGATTTCTATCTCATAGATCCCATTGTTAGGTTTTGCATCAAAGTAAAATATATCGTTAAAATGAGCAGAAATAAATTCACCATTAAAACGATAATCAAAACCTTGTCTACGCAAAGCATGAAATGAAACAATATTTCTAGTCACACTAGGAATGTAATAAACATTGTTCAAAACAAGTTCTAAACCAGAAGGTAGTAAAAGAACATATTCTCCTATTGCCTTCACTGCAACTCTTTGTCCATTGCCAACATGGACCTCCAAGTCACCTAGTTTCAGTTTTCTAATCTTTCTTAGTCCTTGCAAAACATTACAAATGTGGAAACCACATCCTGTGTCAAACACCCATGTTTTGCCAGAAAAAACAAAGATTTCAATAACATATATACCTGAGGACTCTCTTCCAGAAGCCTTGGCTTGCTTCAGTTCAGCTAAATACTTAGCACAGTTCCTTTTCCAGTGCCCAGTTTCATCACAATGAAAACATTTGGCATATTTCAAAGGTTTCTTGTTGGCAACAACTTTGCCCTTTCCCTTCCCTTTGCCTTGATAGCCCTTTTTCTTGGTTTTAGGTTTCTTAATCTGACCCTCCCTGATCATTAGCACTGGTGCAGTGTTGCCAGGTATGTTTACCTCAGCAGTTTTGAGCATCTGATGCAGTTCTGCAAGTGTCTTCTCCATCCCATTCATATTATAGTTCATAATGAACTAGTCATATGACTTGGGCAATGAGTTCAGGATGATATCCCCGGCTAACTCATCGCTCAAAGGGGATTCCAGACGAGCCAAGTGATCAACATATGCCTTCATTTTTAGCACATGAGTGCCAACTGGTGAACCCTCTTGCATACGAGTGGTTATAAGTGATCGCATCACATCAAACCTCTCATGGCGAGCATTTTGTTGGAACATTTCCATCAGATGCTGATTCATGTCGTATGCATCCATGTCCTCCATGGTCCTTTGAAGTTCAGGGATCATGGAAGCCAGCATCAGACATGAGACTTTCAAAGAGTCATCAAAATGCTTAGCCCAGGCTTTATAAAGCTCACTCTTGGGATTTATGGGTTCATCAGGGACTGGTTCTTCAAGAACATACAATTTGTTCTCCGCTTTGAGAACAATTTTCAAGTTGCGGTGCCAGTCCATGAAGTTGGAGTGGTTCAGTTTGTCCTTCTCTAAGATGGACTTGAGAGAGAAATGGGAGGTGGAATTGTTTTCAGTTGACATCTACAAAGTTCAAAATTAATGTATTAGTATTTCATGTTTTAAGTATCCTAATTATTTTATGACCCAAAAAGCAAAATTAATTAGGATGAGATCCCGATTCATCAATACACAATGAACTGGCTTAGCACTGTCTACTGGCACGATTAGGTAGGTAAACAACGATTGTTAATTGTGTCCACTACACAACTCTCCTTTTGGGGTTATCGCTAAAAGAGATGTATGTTTAACCCCAACTATGCCCACTTGTCTAACAAGCGATGTTTGGTCCTTTACTGTTAACTGTAACACCGGCCTATGTTACACAGGAACCGCGATGATTACCTTCACTCATGATCAACGCCCAGATGCAGGGTCAGCACTAACATTTGGGTTCGATATAGAATGAAGTGTTAACTCGTTAAGGGTGGCATGAAACATCAACTTAAAATTGGGATTTAATTTTAATATTTACCATAAATATATTGAATGACTCGTTAGCATGATGTGAGTCACACAACAGTTTATAAAATCCAATTTTATATTATTCGTGATAATTGAAACTCCTTTCAACACTCGACACGGTATAGTTTTAAATGCCCTATTTAAACTACGTTGGTCGTATTATCGCGAATGCACTTGTTTTAATATTAATAAAACTCCTTTTATTAAATATGCTTTTCGGTTTTATAAAACTTGTTTTAATAAAACCGTTGCCATGATTGTGAAAATTTTATTTATTTTGGGTTATCTAAATTATTTACAATAAATAAACCACAACCACAAAACATAACAATAAAATTAAACGAATCGAGCCCCTAATAGATCGCCCGTTTCGTTTTAGCCAGAAACGAAACGAACTAGTCAAAAGAGTTTCAAAACTATTTTGATATAGCTCCCACTTGACCCGAGATCTCTATCTTCATGGAACCTGTTCGTCCTTTATATCTTCGTCTTGGTCTTGTACTTGTAGGATTACAACAATAAATTTGAAAATACAATAAAATCAAATCTATTCTAATCCTATCTATTACACCGGATACAATATCCGTAATAAAAAAAATACAAATCAATAAAGAAATAAAACCATCACAAACACAACCATGACATGGGTCAAATACCTAGGGCTCGATTCACATCACAATCCATGAACAACTAAAAGCTTTTGATCTTTTGTCAAAATAAACAATTTTTGACAAATAAAACATAGATCAAAATTATAACTTTACCATCTATACGCGCGTAACCGTGGCTCTGATACCACTGTTGGAAATCATGGTATCGAATACACAGCGGAAGCGGTTTATATATTTAACAAAAACGGATTATATATACAATATATATAATAGCCGATTTTATATATAAATTGTTAATTAATTTTATTAATCCGATTAATAAAATATTCCCAATCAGGATCTCAGTTAAACGCGTATAAACAAATAAATAATAAACAACCATAGGGGGTTTAGTAATCAACCTTTGACGACTACACCGGAATTGTAACACGCGGGTTACAACGAATCCTCGCTAGTAGGAAGTTCACAACCGAGCATGAACCAACCGGGAAACAACACTTGCAAGAGGAAGGTGGTGGCTTGTGGTGGTTGATGGCCGAACAAAAAAGAAGAAGGCGGCGGCCTTCTTTTCTTTGGTGGCGCCCGCAAAAAGCCAAGAACAGGAGGCAAGGGTTTGTTGTTTTATCAAAAGTGTGCATTAGTGTTTACTCCTTAACCCTCCTTTTATAAGACAACAAATTGCAATAAACCCCCTTGCTAAATATCTTAATACTCCTTAATATTAATCTTATTAAGTCCCTCAAGATACTCTTTAATATTAATTTTATTAATATTAAATCCCTCAAGACTAAAACAATTATTATTTCATAAATAATAATCCACCAACGCGTGAACTTATCTGATTCGTGTACCAACGTGTAACTCTTCGGATCGTACCGGTTCGGGTTACGTTGATCTCAACTTTTAATTACATCGGACATCCTATATATCCAACAGTCCTTTAGCGGGGAAACTAAAAAATAGACATCTTTTATCAATCTTTTGTTCAAAATCGACATCAACTACTGATAAAGCTTTGCCCACAAATTGGTCGGTAGTTCATGACATCTATTTAGTAATTTTCCTGTTCTTTAGCACTTTGCAACAAGTTAAAATTATAATAATTAAATACTCCGTACTATGTTGATATGTAAATCGTGTGAATCATGGACTTGTCATTTTGTATGAGTTATTGAGACCTGCAATGAAGTCATGACGTGTTGCATTGCAATTATAACAACGTTGATGGTGACATACGTATGATTATGCAAGTGTCATGTTATTTATACCGTAGGTTTTTTATGGTTTTACACATCTCTACTGTTCGTAGAGGCCTCTACCAGCAGTAGAGGTGTCCGAGCATTAAAAACTGCAAAGCTCTACTACTGGTAGAGGCCTCTACGAGTGGTAGAGCTTTGCTGCCCTAAAAACCTATCCCTACTATGACTCGTAGAGGCCTCTACGAGCCGTAGAGATGGAGGCCCACAGAACATTCAATGTTCAGACTGCATACAGGTTTGTCAGTGAGCTCTGCGACTCATAGAGACCTCTACGAGCCGCAGAGGTATGGTAGTTGATGTAATTAAACTCTATACGACCAGTAGAGACCTCTACGAGTGGTATAGGGTTAGAAAGTACGAGGTATCCGAGTATCAGGTTGCCATTTCGGTGAAATCACCCTCTGCGGCCAGCAGAGACCTCTACGAGCCGCAGAGGTCTGGTTGTTGTCAGCATTTATATACATACTCTACGACCAGTAGAGACCACTACGACTGGTAGAGTTTTCTTTCAGCAATTTAAACCATCAACCATGCACAATTTTCAGTCCAGACCTCAAAATTTCATTTTTTTTTCTCCGACGGTTCCGGAATTTTTCCCGCGAAAATACCATCCGGCCAACCAGTTCGTAACACAATGTCTTCGGGTGAATGGTTTGACGTATGTTGCGTCCCGTAAAGCGATAGTGAGCATGGTGAGCCAGAGGTTATATCCGGGAAAGCAGCGCTACCGGATTTGAATGAATAACCACAGCTGCCCAATTTAAACGGGGAGTATGTAGAAGAACCGAAGTCATGTTACGTGCCTTCAAGCGCTCCACGATACGCACATGAGGCGGGTGACTGTAGCGAGGAACCGAACCCGGATATTTCGTTTGTTGTTGTTGTTGTTGTTATTGTTATTAAACCCTAATCATGATTTCTTAATGTTGGCGTTAATAGATATAAACTGGAAATCATGCATTGGAAATGCCAGCTTCGTAGAGAGTATCACCGGTTTATTACACATATTCAAAATATTCGGGGAGACGGTAACTGTGGGTTTCGATCCATATCTGTGTCTTTAGGGCGTGATGAGAATGACTGGGCTATTATCCGTTAGGATTTGATGAACGAACTATATGAACGCTATGTTATGTGGCATGCGATGTACTCAAGGTTTGGTTGGTATACGGCCGATTCCGTAATAAGGTCATTAGATTACTTTGGAATTGGACCGGTGCCCGATGACAAATGGATGGACTTGCCGGGGCATGGAATTGTGATTTGTGAGAGATATGGTGTGGTTCTTCAAGTATTCCACCATACAAGAGGGTTATCTACCACTTACTTCCCTGTGTTCACTCATCCTGACGACTTACCTGGACATCCAATCATATCGCTAGCCTTTGTGAACGAAAACCACTTCATCGTGCTTAATACAGCAGAAGACGCTCCAATGCCACATACGCATGATTTTTGGAACCGTGTAGTTGGGCAAAAAAACGATCATACAAATCCATGGGTGATGCTATATAGAGATCATCTCGCACATGGTCTTATGTTGTAATTATAACGTGTAATGTATTATTAATTGAATTTTTTATTTTCGTTTACGCTCTTTTATAGATAAAAACAAGTAGTGGATTTTTTTTATTTATTATTATTTTTTTTATAAAATCTCAAATAACATACATAAAATTAACAAACAAAACACAAAAAAAAAATAAATAATAAAAAGGGGTTTTCTACCACTCGTATGGGCCTCTACTAGCCGTAGAGTATTCCGATACGAGTCGTAGAGGTCTCTACAGGTAATAGAGGGTGGAACATATACGAGTGTAGAGCTCTCTACCACTCGTAGAGAAACAAATTTTAGTTTTGATTAAAAAAATGTTGGGAGCTTGTAGATGAGCTCTATGACTCGTAGTGGCTTTCTCTACGACCCGTAGAGCCCTCTACCACTCGTAGAGAAACAAATTTTAGTTTTGATTAAAAAAATGTTGGGAGCTTGTAGATGAGCTCTATGACTCGTAGTGGCTTTCTCTACGACCCGTAGAGCCCTCTACCACTCGTAGAGAAACAAATTTTAGTTTTGATTAAAAAAATGTTGGGAGCTTGTTGATGAGCTCTATGACTCGTAGTGGCTTTCTCTAAGACCCGTAGAGCCCTCTACCACTCGTAGAGAAACAAATTTTAGTTTTGATTAAAAAAATGTTGGGAGCTTGTAGATGAGCTCTATGACTCGTAGTGGCTTTCTCTACGACCCGTAGAGCCCTCTACCACTCGTAGAAGAACACACATTGTTATTTATTATTAATTGTTTTAAATAATAGTAATAATTTATGATAATAATAAAAATAATTTTTTTTTTTAAAATTTATTTTTCTACGACTCATAGAGGCCTCTACTAGTCGTAGAGAAAGCCTCTGCTAGTCATGGAGCTCCTATACGAAGGGAAAAGAATTCAAGTGAAACTCTACTGCTCGTAGAGGCCTCTACGAGCGTACAAGTGTCATTAAATGATTGGCATTCACGATACCACATTGACAGAGGCCTCTACAAGCAGTAGAGACCTCTACGAGCAATAGAATTCCTTCTACGACTCGTAGAGGCCTCTACGAGTCATAGAGACCGGTGCAAATTAAATTTCAGCAGGTGCAAATAAGAGGTGCCTTATGCAATTAGTATGTTAGACTGTCAGTTGTGAGCCGTGAGCGAATCCTAGTGCGAGCAAGGTTTTTCAGTCCAGTGCTCACCTCCGGCCACAACAGTCTTGGCGTGAGCACACGCGAAGAGCCCCAGCACACGCGATGGTGCTCGCATGCATTAACGGGAGAAAGTGACCACAGGTTGCACCAGTGCTCGTGCTCACCCCTAACCACAACGGGGTCAAGTGAACACATGCGATGGGGTGACTTCAGTCGTGTTAGAGATGTATGCAACCTTTTCCCCATTATTTTCTTTGTTTTTTCCGGATTCACCAAAGGTGATCGTAGTCAGGGACAAAGTTGTGTCAATCTTGACGACTCTGTTGTAACGGATTACATCTAGCGTTTTTGTTACTTTGGAAATAACTAAATTTAAATAATTAATTATTTTTACTCTGATATACATGGCGTGGAGTGGGTTGTTTAGAAGGAAGGGGCACAAGCCCTATCTAACCTCATCCCAACCAATAAAACTATGTCATGGCATTTTTACCATAAAGTAGCCCAAAGTAGCTCCAACACTGAAAATATCCTAGCTTAAATTTGCCTAAAACTTTTTTCTTTTTTAATATTAATTAATTATAAAAATAAAACAAACCAACCATTAATTAATTAAGTAAAAGAAAATAAACGTCAATACAATAAAAATAAAATACGAAGCAGAACATAAAAAATAAAACTAATCCTCATCCGACTCGAGTCTATCCATCAGCCAATTATATGATGAGGGTGGTGATATTTAAACCCCCCACCTTCTATTTTAACCCCCTCCAAGCGTCTCGCTTAGGCCTAAGCGAGGCGCTTTGGAGCTGAATTCGAGGAGGTCAGTACGAGGGTCAGACCTCCTCGAATTCAGCTTCAAAGCGCCTCGCTTAGGCCTAAGCGAGGCGCTTGGAGGGGGTAATTTATTTTGGTAGTTTTTTGATGTTTTGAGTTGTTTTTTTTTTAATTTAAAAATTATAAAAAGTTAAAAAAAAATTAAAAAACAAAGTAATTACCCTCAACATTGTCAATGACTTAAACTTGACATCATCAAAGGATATGTGTAAATTAGGTGTATGTCATCTTGATCAAAGTAGTTGAACATCTGATCATCAAGGTATTTTAAAGGGCTTTGATGGTTTAACTTCTTCATCATTATGTTAGTTAACTATCAATTTTACACTTAAATTGTATGAAAGATAACATTAATCGGTTTTATTTAGCGTAAAAAGTTCATTGTACATATACCTCCTTATCTAAAACAAATCACTTCTCTATGGAAGTTGCTAAAATAGTTAAACAAAAGCTGAAATTGAACAGTTATTTGAATCTCTCTGATCCATGGTATCCACTTTCAGAATCTGAAGAGAAGCTATCATCTCAGAGAGATATCTGTCAAGTCCAAAAATTGCAAGTCCAAATCATTGTACGATGTCTTTTTCAGAGGACCTCGACTCTTGAGATGTTGCAGGTGTTTGAAAAGTTTGAACTGAAATTGAACTTTTCATGCAAGCAAGTAAAATTCAGTTGTTTTACTAATTTCATAGTCTTGATACTTTTAACAATCGGATCGGCGCTAAACAATAGAAAGTAATTACAATCCGAAACAATAAAAAGTAATTACAAAGAAGATGATCAAAGATGCTACAACATAACTTGCACCGGCTTGAGATATGAGTTTAATTAGCTTGAATCTCTCTGATCCATGGTATCCACTTTCAGGTTGTCTTCATCGTTGACCACTATCTCTCGGATAACAACTGAAAAGTTGTCTCATTAATTCCAATTCCAATTCCACCGGTGCAATCAGAATCTGAAGAGAAGCTATCATCTCAGAGAGATATCTGTCAACGATGATGGCGCAGAGGTTAGCGGTAACTTTAAATTTTTAATGATCGTCGGTTTGCTCTCTATATACCAATCAGCAGTAGCGATCAGAGAAAGATTTAGTTGAAAGTGGATACAATGGATCAGAGAGATTTAAGCTAATTAAACTCATATCTCAAGCCGGTGCAAGTTATGAAATGACACATGCAGAATGTAATGTCATGCACAATGTGATTTGTATTAATGGCAAAGTGATTTGTAAGGGAAGAAGAAGAGAATGTTATATATGTTTACCTTCCCATGGAAACTCTGAAGACCTTAACGGAGGTTTGCTAGAGGGTCATTGGTCTTCAGAGTTTCCAACCCCTAATACATTCATCAAAGGATATTCATGTGAGAATGATTTCGTACAAGATTCCTATGCAAGCAAGTCAAATTCAGTTGTTAGACCAACTTGAGATATGAGTTTAATTAGCTTAAATCTCTCTGATCCATGATATGAGAGAATAAGAGAAGAGATAATAACATATGAGCTTCAACATAACTTGCACCGACTTGAGATATGAGTTTACAGGTAAAGAGATGAAAACCACTACTAGGGTTCTTTTCAGTGAAGGCTGCGAAAAGCATGCAGCGGATGATTGCCAATGAGATTGATAACTGGACAGGTTAGCCAGGTGTTTGTCAAAAAGGTAGAGCACACCACTACATGAAAAGTTATTTTTAAATGTTTGTTAATATATCTTTAAATGTTTGATCTGGAATATTTGAAAATTATCATTTCTTGACATGCTTGGTAACACCTTGATCTGTAATATCTGAAAATTATCATTTCTCAAAAAGTAATTAAAAACACTTAAAAATGAATTAAAAAACAATTGTTGCGAGTTAGGTTTAGTCGGAGGACCACGTACAATGATTCATCAAAGTTGTACAAAGCTGGATGTTTTTACTGGAAAACCAAAACGAGCAATTAACGAAGCGAAACGGAGAGTTATAATTTTCTTGGCTTGGAAACAACTTAAAAGAACAAAAAATTAATTAAAATTATTTTTTGGTGATTAACAGATAATTTTAAAGAATTAAAAGAAAATCAAATTTTTTTAAAAAAAGGCCAAAGCACCTCGCTTTGGTCAAAGCGAGGCGCCTGTGGTCTAATCAAACCACTAAAGCACCTCGCTTTGGTCAAAGCGAGGCACTAAAGCGCCTCGCTTTGACCAAAGTGAGGTGCTTTGGCCTTTTTTAAAAAAAACTTGAATTTCTTTTAATTCTTTAAAATTATCTGTTAATCACCAAAAAATAATTTTAATTCATTTTTGGTTCTTTTAAGTTGTTTCCAAGCCAAGAAAATTATATCTCTCAGTTTCGCTTCGTTAATTGCTCGTTTTGGTTTTCCAGTAAAAACATCCAGCTTTGTACAACTTTGATGAATCATTGTACGTGGTCCTCCGACTAAACCTAACTCGCAACAATTGTTTTTAATTCATTTTTAAGTGTTTTTAATTACTTTTCGAGAAATGATAATTTTCAGATATTACAGATCAAGGTATTACCAAGCATGTCAAGAAATGATAATTTTCAAATATTGCAGATCAAGGTGTTACCAAGCATGTCAAGAAATGATAATTTTCAAATATTGCAGATCAAGGAAAGAATGAAAATACGTGATGCACATACCGTGAGTGTAGTCCATTGATGTATTAATATATTATTTAATCGCAAGTTTCAATACTAGATAATGCACGTAACTCCCTAGGCACATTTCCCACCCTTTAAATAAGCATTAAATACTTTCACATTATATATTAAATACTTCTCCAATTCCTATATAATATTCCTTAGCTTTCTCTCTCCCCCTTCTCTAACCCTCCATGCAAATCATCCCAATTCTGTCAAAGAAGATGTATTCACCATTTCAAACAATTTGCCTCCTTTTGAATTCAGGTAGTACTAGTTAAGGGATTGTCAAAGACCGATCGAACATCTTTTTGTTTGTTTGTTTGCTTGAATGTCTATGGAAACAACAATGGATTTGTCAAAAGCAAGTGTGAAGATCAAGATCAAAGAAGACAGTACGTTCAACGATGAAGTTGTGTTGTATGTATAAAATAGTGAATAATTGTAGTGTGTTCGGTGCAGTCAACGAACATCATTCAAAATTTCAACTTCCCGTTCAGGTGCTTAAGTCCACCTTGAGATATGAGTTTAATTAGCTTGAATCTCTCTGATCCATGGTATCCGGTTGTTTTCAGGTTGTCTTCATCGTTGACCGCTATCTCTCGGATAACAACTGAAAAGTTGTTAACGATGATGGCGCAGAGGTTAGCGGTAACTTTAAATTTTGAATGATCGTCGGTTTGCTCTCTATATACCAATCAACAGTAGCGATCATTACAGTTATTTGGAATGTTTCTAATCATTGTTAGAGGGTCACTATTCATACATAAAGAGATAAAGGTTGTACACGAGTATAATCAAACAAGGGTTGCCCGGAGTTTGATTAGCTTGAATCTCTCTGATCCATGGTATCCACTAACCGTAGCGATCATTACAGTTATTTGGACTGTTGCTAAATTAGTTAAACAAAAGCTTAAATTATACAGTTATTTGGAATATTCTTGATCATTACAGTGAGATATGAGTTTAATTAGGTTAAATCTCTCTGATCCATGATATGAGAGCAAATAATCCATCGAGAACTTGAGAAAGAGAGAATAAGAGAAGAGATAATAACATATGAGCTACAACATAACTTGCACCGACTTGAGATATAAGTTTAATTAGCTTGAATCTCTCTGATCCATGGTATCCGGTTGTTTTCAGGTTGTCTTCATCGTTGACCGCTATCTCTCGGATAACAACTGAAAAGTTGTCTCATTAATTCCAAAACCTAAAGAGAAGATATCATCTCAGTGAGATTGATAACTTCTCTATGGAAGTTGCTACAATAGTTAAACAAAAGCTGAAATTGAACAGTTATTTGGAATGTTTCTGATCATTACAGTTATGCCTTTTTTGGTGAAATGAACTTGAAGAAATGATTTGGTGGATCTATCATGAGTTAAACAAAAGCTGAAATTGGACGGTTATTTGGAATGTTCCTGATCATTACTTTTCATGCAAGCAAGTAAAATTCAGTGGTTGGACAGTGAGATTGATAACTGGACAGGTTAGCCAAACCATACGAGGGTGGCAGGAAAAAGTTGACATTTTGATCCAAAGGAAAATCAGGTTAGCCAGACGTTTGTCAAAAGAACATTTTTTATAATAATTATATTAAAAAAAACAAAAAACTAACTCAAAAGACCAAAAAAAAATAAAAAAATATTTGATTCGAAGCACCTCGCTTAGGCCTAAGCGAGGCGCTTCGAATTAAAAATCAGCTTTTCTGCCCCCTCGTACTGACCTCCTCTGAATGATTTCAATGCTCCTCGCTTAGGCCTAAGCGAGGCGCTTTGAGGGGGTGGAAATAGAAGGTGGGGGTGGGAATAGACGGAGCCTATGATAACGCAATTTTCCGTTTACGAGTAATGGCCACTTTCCTCATAGGGTGGCTAAGATTGTCATGCGGTTTGTTAAAGAACCCAAAGTTGGTGTTAAAATCTATTTTCTTGAGACTCGTCATTTGTGCCGCGAGTAACGACATATACTCGTCCGCGACTTTCTTTTTCGTTTCCGTCATATCCTTAATTACCGCTTCTTCATTGTTGGCGTACTCCGAGAATGTTTCACCCAATCCACTTTTGCTAGACGACCCGACTTGTTTCTTTTCTCGTCTCCTAGGCTGTGTCGGGTTTTGTAGGCACGTTACCACGAGGAAAAAATTGTGTGTTGTATGTTGGGCCATACAAATTGGGTGGGGGTTGAGTAAAATATCCTTGTGGATTGGGTTGTGGTAGTCTAGACCGATATAGATCACCTTGAAATTCGGGATTTAACGAACTACCATCACATCGGTTCGCACCTCGTGAGCTTGCACCGCCTACCCAAGATTTGGTGGTTTTCTTGCTTGAACCAACAACTTTTTTTTTGCTTATCCATGGCAAAATTGTTTGGATGTGAAAAAATGAATGGTAAAATAGTTTGGATGAAATGGTTTAGTAAAATGGTTATTTATAAAGGTTTAAATATTTATTTTTTCTTTAAAGGCTAACGGTGATTTAGAGCATTTATTGATTTTCTTTATTGATCAACGTAACGGTCATGTTACCGTTCTAAATGTTGAAACCAAATCGGCTTGCCTAAGCCGAAAATGCAACCCCAAATTGAAGCCTCACAACCCGGGCCATTGTAGCCGCAGGGCTACTCAAACCGAATAGGCCGAGTCGAGGGTGCCCTTCCCCACTTAAAACACCAGATATTATATTTCTTATGATTTAAAAATGTAGATGATATCACTGTCATAAATCTCTCGATAATTTAAATATCTATATCTATATCTATATCTATATCTATATCTATATCTATATCTATATCTATATATATAATAAACCAAAGCCATTTTAATGACATAACACTTAAAGAGGCATTCTCCCCCTTGAGTGTGTCACGTGTCATCCCATATGGCATTGAGAAATTTTAGGAAAAAAAGAATTTAAAAATAAAATTGGATTTTTCTATATCATGTTTCCTCTCATAATTTTTAAACGTTAATATCTTTTATATACGAGATTTTTTTTAAAAAAAATTATACCAAATTAACGAGCGTTTTATTATCTTTCCAACGAGTACTATAGTGTTATATAAAAAACGGAGAAAAAACGACTATTTTTTGTGGGGTTTTGTTCATACAGGAAAAAAAAACAAAAAGTGTTCAGGTAAATCATTAATCATGTATAGGCAAGTCACTAATTATGTTCAAATCAGTAAATATGACTTCTATTTTCAACATGCGTTAGCATTGGAGTTATACATTGTTTTAGGTTAGATATTAATATTAGAGTTATACATTGTTTAAGGTTAGGCGTTAACATTGGAGATAGATTTTTAATTGTTTTAGGTTAGGTGCTACCCGGAGCTTTCCTGCATGTAACTGTAAAGCGCATCATTCTATTTATATGTAAAATTAATATGTCATATTAGATTTCTCAACCCCGAAACGTTCTCGAGGTATAATCTAGTACCTATATATTTTCTTAAGTTATCATAAATTTATGCATAAAGAAGCTTAGCTAATCTAAATCTAAATCTAAATTATTAATATGTTCATTTAAAAAACTATCATAACCAATAACATTTTTCATTTAATCATTTATATAATTTTGGTTATATAAATTCGGGTCAAGTTTTAAAAAATGGAAAAACCCACTGAACCACGCACTAACGGCAAGTGCATCGGTTTCAGTGTAGCAGAGCAAGTAAGTGAGGAATATCGATCCGTGCGGTACCAGACCTCTATTGACACATATCCTAGCAAATTGACTTTTTGTGAATTTTTATTAATAAATTATTAAAGTAAATAAATTAAAAGACTTATACTAACAGATAACAGATGATTAATAAGGAGGGAAATCAGAGATGGAAAAGGCAACCACCTAGGTATCGAATCCTACTAATGAAATTGGAACCGCCCCGACTTTGGAAACTATGTTTGCAATCAGGATCTTATAATATTCACCTCTAGTATCCTAGTGGCTCCCGGATCATTTACCAAGACTGACCGAAAAGGAATCCTAAAGGCTACTATTCTCATTGAATAGTTAGATCACCTCTCGGTCTCACTAACTATGCTAAAGTACTCGCTAGACTGGTTTAGATTTCTCACTCTCCTATCACAATACACCCTAAAGTGCAAGGAGTAACCTGTAAAGTCAATCTATGACACAAATAAGAAAATAATACTAGAGAACCTAGGAAAACCTGATCTCTCAGCGTTTCTAGCCTAAACCTCTAGCACCAAAGACAAACCTGACTACCTATCAACTCTCTCGGTCTCAAGAGTAGGAATAATATTAATTACTTCTAAACTTCCAATCAATGTTCCTATGGAATTTAGGCCTAAAACCATAAAGTAAACTACAAGCACAAAGCAAGTAGTTCTAACAAGCATCCAAACATGAAAGACATTCACTAAGACACTCGTGGAACATTAAAAGATCATAAATTAGTAAAAAGTACGCACACACATCATAGAATCATAAACAAGTTTCTTACTAAAACATAAATCCAACTATAAAATCCAAATCCGAAACATAAACCAAAATCAAATGGCAATCATTTTTAACCTAGGTGGCCACTAATGTTTTAGCCAAACATAATTAGGGAAAACAATAAAAACATAGGTTCAAGAAAAATCAAAGTCATAGTAATAATATTCATAAACACAAAGTAAATAAATATAAAAACTAAAACTTGCGGTGATCAAACCCGTAGCTAGCTTGAATCTTAATCCCAAGCCTTCTTGCCCTTCACTTCCTCTCCTCAAAAAGGTTGTTGTTGTTGTCGATCTCCTCTCCTCGAAAAGGCCGATTAAACAAGGTGGTTTGGGTATTCGTAAACTTGGAGATTGTAACAATGCTTTCTTGGTTAAGTGGCTATGGCGGTATCGTCAAGAAGGGAATGCTTTGTGGAGGAGAGTGGTCGATGGTATCCATGGGTCTCAGAGGAAGTGGGAGGCGTATCCTCATAGTTCTAGATATATCGGTACGTGGACTAAGCTTGTTAATAGTGGGATTCGGCTGAAAGTGGGAGGTCATGTGACACCTGGCAAATTCGGGTTAACAACGTTGTCTAGATGAAAGTCTACCTTAGCGAGTCACGTGTATATTGTACTTAACTGGGTTAGTTAAGTCGGGTTATGGTTCGGGAACTACTAGTTAGTCTAGAAGATCATTGGATGTTGGTCTAGAGGTTCATTAGATGTCGGTCCTTAACCAAGTGTACAAACGAGGACGATCGGTGGGATCGTCAGGGCATACGGAACATACGAGTCTCGAGTCCCGGGAATTGGTGAACGAGTGTAAATATGTGTATTTACTTGTGTTATGTGTTTACAATCATTATGTGACTTATCGGTATGATAATATGTGTTAACATATGTTAAAACGGGGTTTAACGCGCAAAACACACAAAGGGAACCCCTACAGGCGATTAGGAAGCCTAATCGCCCATAGGGGAGGCGAGTAGGGCACATTAGGGGCGAGTAGGAGCCCAATCGTGTGTACATAGGGGCGATTAGACCCAATCTCATGCGATTAGCAGCCCTAATCGCATGTAGCTGCTGCATACTCGCCTATAACGTGCTGGACGACTAGAAACGCCTATAAATACAACACTTAACCTCCTAAACTCACTAATATTAACCCTAGTCGTCCCATAACCGCCCCAAACACTTAAACAACCTCTGGAAGGCGATTTTGATCAAAAACACAAGGTTTCAAGGTCTAATCATCATCCTTTTGCAATTCCAAGGTTTAATTCTCATCCATAATACTTTGTAAACGTTTTTTTTATCAATCCCTAATGGTCCAGACCTGTTCATAAACGAAAAAGATTTCTGAAAATCGTCAATAAGAGTTATTAATCGGATTATAATTAATAAACATGTGTTATGGGTATGTATGATTAGAAAGATAGGATTTTTATGAATCTTGATGATGTGTTGATATGTTATCATGCTAGGTCAGAAGTAATATTGTTATTATAATGATAGGAATCTCAGTAATTGGATAATAGGGTTATGATTACATGCGTTATTTGAATGTTGCATGCTATGTGTATGTGTTTGGATTGCTTTGGTTGCATGCAGGACTGATTTTACGAGGATGAACGAAGGGTTTTGGGTTGAACATGTTTAGGATAGTGTTTGGGATGATATTGGGTAGTTACACACGCTCTGGATCTGATTTGGAGCGTTAAACGCGCGAAAAACCGGAACAGCAAGGTTACAGGCGATTAGCCTTTCTAATCGCGTGTATTAAGGGCGATTAGCCCCCCCACTCGCGTGTAGTCATGGGCGAGTAGGCCCACTCGCCTGGCTACAGGGGCGAGTAGGCCAATCGTGTGGTCCTAAGGGCGATTAGCCCCAATCGCCTGCCTTGAGGGGCGATTAGCCCTAATCACGTGACATTTAATGCGATTAGCCTCCCTAATCGCGTGTACTGCTGCTGTAAGTGTAAATTAGCATTCCGAGACCCGATTTGACATGTAGTAACATGCTAGGAACCTCGTAACATGTCTAATAACTTGGTAACATATATTTGGAGGTATTTCGGTGATACGTGAACTATGTGCTATAACTTGTTGTGTGTTAACGTATGTTAAGTGTACTTGCGTTATTGTATGTTTTGGGAGCGTAACCATAGCACGGGGGAGTCTCGGGTCACCAATGGGATGTCGAGTCTTGTACTTTGGGTCGGTTAAACAGTCACGGTGTTTTCAAACAAACTTGGTTATGGTCTGGACATCTAGGGACTAATTAACCTGCGGGTTATTAGCCTAAGTACTTGTAACTGTCGTATGTTAGGTCGCCACTGTACGGGGCTAACATAGCAGCTGAGTTTACTCGGGATTAGGAGTAAAGCAACTTAAGGTGAGTTTACGGCCCCTCTTTTAAACTGGTTTTATACTTTCGGGGGAGAAAACATGTGTTAAAACGATTGTTTGGTAAATTCTGTCATACTATGGGTTCTAACGTATACTACACGATCTTTGGAAGTCCCGGGGGGAACCATGAATGTGCGGGTTTGCACAACGGGGAAATGTGAATAGCGCTATTGGGAGTGACCAACCCCGCTCGTCGGCTTGGAGGGCCGGGCGAGTGCATATTGTCTCAAACAGGAACAACAGGAACATTTGGAACTATTCGGGCACAACAACTGGTATTCGTGTTAGTAATGGTTTTCCAATCGTGGTAGTAACAAAACGTACGCCTAGCTAGCGTATACTGGTTTTCTATTTGTTATAGTATGGACAGGTGGACTTGGTACTTGAACTGCAAACCTGTAAACTCACCAGCATTTTTGTGCTGACGTAAACTTTTACATGTTTTCTCAGGTCGCTAAGGTAGCACAGGGGAACTAGGGCGCACGCGTCTGCACGGCGTCTAGATAGAGTTGCATGATTTCACAAACATTGAACTTGGTTTATTTATGTTGAACTTTGTATTGAATAAGCTTCCGCTGTAAACGGGATTTTAAAACTATGTTTTGGTATTGCATTAATTACATTTAGACTTGTTTATTGTGATCGTTGGTTTGGATCCTGGTTTGTCATGCGCCTCGCGGTAAAACTCCGCAAGTGGATTTTGAGGGTGTGACAGATTGGTATCAGAGCCAATGGTTATAGTGAACTAGGACTGCATGTAGAGTCTAGTCTATAGCCGAGTCGCACACACTAGACGATCACATGGTACTAAACGTTATAGTGGGTTACGTATGGTCTTGTCGGGGTGTCTCTAAATCGTTGGTCTTTCTACGTTACATTATCCGTTCTATCTTAGGTTGGATTACTTGTTTTCTAGGCAGTGTGGTCTATTGGGGTAACTCGTGTGCTCTTGAGATTTGTCCAAGGCTCGGACATCTCCCTTTCGTATTCCAATAGAAACACTTGTCACGAACTACCGTAGTATTACGGTGTGTAGCTAAGAGTCTATGTTCGGTGATTTGAACTTTGAACTAGGAGAACACTTGGAGGACCATGTAGAGCGTTTTATCATTTTGGGTGCACACAAAATCATAAAACGAAATGCATGGAAGCCCTAGTAAGCTTTGGGTTTGAAGGGATAGTCCTGGATTGGATCTGGCTTTAATCTTGTGAACATTTGTGGTTATCTTTAACTGCGAAACTAAATTTTCTCGTTCTTTCTGCCAGAATCATGTCTGGAGTGCGTGGAGGACGAGGAGGTGGACGCGGTGGTGGACGCGGTGGTGGTCGTGGTGGTGCTGGTGGTCGTGGTGGAGGTATTAACCTGTCACAGGCTGATCTGAATAACTTGCTCCAGGCTGCCTTTCAGTTAGGGCACAACGGTGGTGGTAAGTTGTTTTATCCATTTTCTTTGCCTCATTGGTGAGTCTTGTGTACGTTATTCGTGGTTTCTCATACGTTTCATTTCAGGTGGTCCTGTTGACCCACCCCCACCCATGTGCACCTATAAGATGTTCCGGGACTGCAAACCCCAGGAATTCTCTGGCACCGAGGGTGCGGTCAGTTTGCTTAGATGGTTGGAGAAAGTGGAGTCGGTATTCTTGATGTGTAACTGTCTCCCAGAAGATCGGGTGAAGTATTCGGCTGCGTTATTTCAAGACGTGGCATTGACTTGGTGGAATGGTATTACCCAGAATATGGGTATTGGGGAGGCATATGCTATGCCATGGGAGAACTTTGTGCAGTTGCTGAAGCGGGAGTATTGCCCGAGAGAAGAGGTACAGAAGCTGGAACATGAGGTGTGGAACCTCAAGATGAATGGGTCGGAAATCGAGAAGTATACGGTTAGGAGGAATGAGTTGGCGGTGCTGTGTCCCGATTTGCACGTGCCAGAGTATCGTAAGATTGAACATTATGTCTCAGGGTTGGTGCCGGAAATTGCAGGGTTGGTAGCTGCTGGGAATCATCCTACTTATGCGGAGGTAGTTCGATCTGCACATAGGATGACTAATTTAAAGGTGAACGAGGGGATTTTGCCGGCGAAAGGTTCGACTGCTAAGGCTCCAGAGAACAATAAGCGCAAGTGGGAAAACGACGGGAAGGGATCTGGGGCTACGCAGCAGGGTAAAAAAGTTTGATAATGGGGGGTCATCGTCTTCGGGTAATAAGCAGGGTGGTTATGCAGGAAAACTGCCCAAATGCAACAAGTGTGGACGCCATCACCAAGGGAACTGCGACAGTAACCGTTGTCACCGCTGCCAGCGAACAGGCCACTATGCTAAAGATTGTCGGGTTACACTTCCATCGACTCAGGCTCCGACCAACAGTACAGCTCCGACTACTCAGGGGACTACAGGGAAACAAGGATGCTACAACTGTGGTGACACTGGGCATTACAAGAAGGATTGCCCAAAACTGAAACAGGGTGGAAACAACGGGAATGGTAACAACGGGGGCGGCGGCAGAAATGCACGTGCCTTCGTCATTGGAGCTGCTGAGGCTAGGCAGGACCCTGATACAGTCACCGGTACGTTTCTTCTCAATAATCATTCTGTTAGCGTGTTATTTGATTCTGGTGCCGACAAGAGTTTTGTATCCATGGGTGTTAGTCGACTGCTAGATGTAGTATCTGTACCATTAGAGACCAAGTATATTATTGAGTTGGCTGACGGTAAAACGATTGAAGCTACTAGTGTTCTTCGGGAGTGTCAGTTAGAGTTGTCGGGTTTATCGTTTCCCATCGATCTTATGCCGGTACCATTGGGTAGTTTTGACGTTGTGGTAGGAATGGATTGGTTATCTTTGTATCGCGCGGAGATTGTCTGTTACGATAAGGTTATTCGGATTCCTCTCCCTGATGGAGAATTTCTTTCTGTATACGGTATCAAGGGTGGTGTTTCACTAAACATCATCTCTAGCATGAAAGCCCTTAAGTGTCTTCGAAAGGGTTATCCAGCCGTATTGGCGCTTTTATCTGTTTCCTCCAGTGATGAGAAGAAGATTAACGACATTCCGGTGGTACGCGAGTTTTCTGATGTTTTTCCTGATGATTTATCTGGTCTTCCTCCTCATCGTCAAGTCGAGTTCGGTATTGATCTTATACCAGGGGCTGCTCCTATTGCTCGGGCCCCCTATCGTCTTGCACCTCCCGAGATGCAGGAGTTGTCTAGTCAGTTACAGGAACTCTTGGACAAGGGTTTCATCCGGCCAAGTTCTTCCCCTTGGGGAGCCCCGATTTTGTTTGTCAAGAAGAAGGATGGGAGTTTCCGATTGTGTGTAGACTACAGAGAACTGAACAAATTGACCATCAAGAACCGTTATCCTCTTCCACGTATCGACGATCTATTCGACCAGCTTCAGGGTTCTAGTTATTATTCCAAGATCGATTTGAGATCCGGTTATCACCAGCTGCGCGTCAGGGAGGCTGACGTTGCAAAGACTGCTTTTCGAACACGTTATGGCCATTTTGAATTCTTGGTCATGCCTTTCGGTCTCACGAACGCACCGGCGGTTTTCATGGACTTGATGAACCGCGTCTGTAAACCATATTTGGATAAGTTCGTCATTGTATTTATTGATGACATTCTGATCTACTCCAAGAACGAGATCGAACACGGGGAACATCTGCGATTGGTTTTGGAACTTTTACGACGGGAGCAACTTTACGCCAAGTTCTCAAAGTGTGACTTTTGGTTACGCGAAGTTCAATTCCTAGGACATGTGGTTAATGAACTAGGAATTCATGTCGATCCCGCTAAAATCGAAGCGATCAAGGACTGGGGAGCACCTAAGACGCCAACTGAGGTGCGGCAATTCCTAGGCCTTGCGGGCTACTATCGTCGTTTCATTCAGGGGTTCTCGAAGATTGCTCAACCCCTCACCACTCTCACTCAGAAGGATAAGAAGTTCGACTGGGGTGAATCACAAGAGTCCGCGTTTGAGGAACTAAAGTCTAAACTGTGTTCTGCTCCTATTCTGTCTTTACCTGAGGGTTCTGATGATTTTGTCGTTTACTGTGATGCCTCCATTCATGGACTCGGTTGCGTGTTGATGCAGCATGAGAAAGTGATTGCATATGCTTCTCGTCAGCTCAAAGTGCACGAGAAGAACTACACAACTCATGACTTGGAGTTGGGTGCCGTGGTATTCGCGTTGAAAATTTGGAGACATTACTTGTACGGTACCAAATGCACCATCTACACCGATCACAAGAGTCTCCAACACATTTTCGACCAACAACACTTGAACATACGGCAGCGTCGCTGGATTGAACTTTTGAACGATTATGATTGTGCTATTAAGTACCATCCTGGCAAGGCGAATGTTGTAGCAGACGCCTTGAGCAGGAAGGAATCTTCTAAACCTCGTCGCGTTCGGGCGTTACAGCTCACTATCCATTCGTCGTTACCTGATCAACTCCGTTCTGCCCAATTGGAAGCTTTGAAGGAGGAAAACCTTAAAGCTGAAACCATGCACGGTGCCGACAAGCACCTAGAGCGAAGGCCTGATGGCCTGCACTATTTCGCAGAACGCATATGGGTTCCTTTATTCGGGGGACTACGGTAGCTTGTTCTTGATGAGGCTCATAAGTCCCGGTATTCTATTCATCCTGGTTCGGATAAGATGTACCAAGACCTGAAGGTACTTTACTGGTGGCCAAACATGAGGTCGGACATAGCCTCATACGTGAGCAAATGCTTGACTTGTGCTAAGGTCAAGGTGGAATACCAGAAACCGTCGGGTCTCCTGCAACAACCTGAAATTCCGGAATGGAAATGGGAACGGATTACTATGGATTTTGTCACACAACTTCCAAAGTCACCAAGCGGGAACGACAAGATATGGGTGATCGTCGATCGGTTGACGAAGTCAGCCCATTTTCTTGCTATTAAGGAGACCGACACCATGGATCGTTTGGCTCGCCTTTACTTGAAAGAGGTTGTTTCTAAACACGGGGTACCTGTTTCTATCATCTCGGATCGTGACTCCCATTTTACTTCTCACTTCTGGAAGTCTTTGCACAAGGCTTTGGGTACCCAACTAGACATGAGTACGGCTTACCATCCACAGACTGACGGTCAGAGTGAGCGTACTATTCAAACTTTAGAAGACATGCTGCGGGCGTGTGTGATCGATTTTGGGAAGGGTTGGGAAGCTCATCTGCCGTTGGTAGAATTCTCGTACAACAACAGTTATCATACGAGCATCAAGGCTGCTCCGTTCGAGGCACTGTACGGACGGAAATGCCGCTCTCCTCTTTGTTGGGCTGAAGTGGGTGAGAGTCAACTCACTGGGCCTGAACTAGTGTACGAAACTTCGGAAAAGATCGTACAGATTCGAAATCGGTTGGCGGCGGCACGGGACCGGCAAAAGAGTTATGCTGATCAGCGTCGCAAACCACTGGAGTTCCAAGTCAACGACAAGGTGCTTCTGAAAGTCTCACCGTGGAAGGGCGTCATACGCTTTGGGAAGCGTGGCAAACTAAATCCGCGATATGTCGGCCCATTTACGATCCTGGAACGGATTGGGCCGGTGGCATATCGACTTGATCTACCGACGGAGCTCGGTAACGTACATAACGTCTTTCACGTATCAAACTTGAAGAAGTGTCTGGCTGACGAGTCTCTCATCGTTCCACTAGAAGAGATCAAGGTTGATGATCGTCTTCGGATTGTGGAAGAACCTGTGGAGATCCTCGATTACAAGATTCGTAGCCTACGTCACAGCAAGATTCGTATCGTTAAGGTTCGGTGGAACTCGAACCGGGGACCGGAATATACGTGGGAACGGGAGGATCAGATGAAGTCTAAGTATCCTCATCTCTTTCCTAAGGAAGCGTTCGAGTCGAGACATGTCTCATCGGCAGCTGAATGAATCTCGGGTCGAGATTCCTTTTAACGTGGGGATGATGTGACAACTCGGGTAAATCTCTATTTTGGTTTCTATCTTTTTGTTTGTTCCTTCGTTACTTCTTTTTGTTCTTTCTGTACTTGTACAAATTTTCGGGACGAAAATTCTTTTAACGTGGGGATGATGTGACACCTGGCAAATTCGGGTTAACAACGTTGTCTAGATGAAAGTCTACCTTAGCGAGTCACGTGTATATTGTACTTAACTGGGTTAGTTAAGTCGGGTTATGGTTCGGGAACTACTAGTTAGTCTAGAAGATCATTGGATGTTGGTCTAGAGGTTCATTAGATGTCGGTCCTTAACCAAGTGTACAAACGAGGACGATCGGTGGGATCGTCAGGGCATACGGAACATACGAGTCTCGAGTCCCGGGAATTGGTGAACGAGTGTAAATATGTGTATTTACTTGTGTTATGTGTTTACAATCATTATGTGACTTATCGGTATGATAATATGTGTTAACATATGTTAAAACGGGGTTTAACGCGCAAAACACACAAAGGGAACCCCTACAGGCGATTAGGAAGCCTAATCGCCCATAGGGGAGGCGAGTAGGGCACATTAGGGGCGAGTAGGAGCCCAATCGTGTGTACATAGGGGCGATTAGACCCAATCTCATGCGATTAGCAGCCCTAATCGCATGTAGCTGCTGCATACTCGCCTATAACGTGCTGGACGACTAGAAACGCCTATAAATACAACACTTAACCTCCTAAACTCACTAATATTAACCCTAGTCGTCCCATAACCGCCCCAAACACTTAAACAACCTCTGGAAGGCGATTTTGATCAAAAACACAAGGTTTCAAGGTCTAATCATCATCCTTTTGCAATTCCAAGGTTTAATTCTCATCCATAATACTTTGTAAACGTTTTTTTTATCAATCCCTAATGGTCCAGACCTGTTCATAAACGAAAAAGATTTCTGAAAATCGTCAATAAGAGTTATTAATCGGATTATAATTAATAAACATGTGTTATGGGTATGTATGATTAGAAAGATAGGATTTTTATGAATCTTGATGATGTGTTGATATGTTATCATGCTAGGTCAGAAGTAATATTGTTATTATAATGATAGGAATCTCAGTAATTGGATAATAGGGTTATGATTACATGCGTTATTTGAATGTTGCATGCTATGTGTATGTGTTTGGATTGCTTTGGTTGCATGCAGGACTGATTTTACGAGGATGAACGAAGGGTTTTGGGTTGAACATGTTTAGGATAGTGTTTGGGATGATATTGGGTAGTTACACACGCTCTGGATCTGATTTGGAGCGTTAAACGCGCGAAAAACCGGAACAGCAAGGTTACAGGCGATTAGCCTTTCTAATCGCGTGTATTAAGGGCGATTAGCCCCCCCACTCGCGTGTAGTCATGGGCGAGTAGGCCCACTCGCCTGGCTACAGGGGCGAGTAGGCCAATCGTGTGGTCCTAAGGGCGATTAGCCCTAATCGCCTGCCTTGAGGGGCGATTAGCCCTAATCACGTGACATTTAATGCGATTAGCCTCCCTAATCGCGTGTACTGCTGCTGTAAGTGTAAATTAGCATTCCGAGACCCGATTTGACATGTAGTAACATGCTAGGAACCTCGTAACATGTCTAATAACTTGGTAACATATATTTGGAGGTATTTCGGTGATACGTGAACTATGTGCTATAACTTGTTGTGTGTTAACGTATGTTAAGTGTACTTGCGTTATTGTATGTTTTGGGAGCGTAACCATAGCACGGGGGAGTCTCGGTCACCAATGGGATGTCGAGTCTTGTACTTTGGGTCGGTTAAACAGTCACGGTGTTTTCAAACAAACTTGGTTATGGTCTGGACATCTAGGGACTAATTAACCTGCGGGTTATTAGCCTAAGTACTTGTAACTGTCGTATGTTAGGTCGCCACTGTACGGGGCTAACATAGCAGCTGAGTTTACTCGGGATTAGGAGTAAAGCAACTTAAGGTGAGTTTACGGCCCCTCTTTTAAACTGGTTTTATACTTTCGGGGGAGAAAACATGTGTTAAAACGATTGTTTGGTAAATTCTGTCATACTATGGGTTCTAACGTATACTACACGATCTTTGGAAGTCCCGGGGGGAACCATGAATGTGCGGGTTTGCACAACGGGGAAATGTGAATAGCGCTATTGGGAGTGACCAACCCCGCTCGTCGGCTTGGAGGGCCGGGCGAGTGCATATTGTCTCAAACAGGAACAACAGGAACATTTGGAACTATTCGGGCACAACAACTGGTATTCGTGTTAGTAATGGTTTTCCAATCGTGGTAGTAACAAAACGTACGCCTAGCTAGCGTATACTGGTTTTCTATTTGTTATAGTATGGACAGGTGGACTTGGTACTTGAACTGCAAACCTGTAAACTCACCAGCATTTTTGTGCTGACGTAAACTTTTACATGTTTTCTCAGGTCGCTAAGGTAGCACAGGGGAACTAGGGCGCACGCGTCTGCACGGCGTCTAGATAGAGTTGCATGATTTCACAAACATTGAACTTGGTTTATTTATGTTGAACTTTGTATTGAATAAGCTTCCGCTGTAAACGGGATTTTAAAACTATGTTTTGGTATTGCATTAATTACATTTAGACTTGTTTATTGTGATCGTTGGTTTGGATCCTGGTTTGTCATGCGCCTCGCGGTAAAACTCCGCAAGTGGATTTTGAGGGTGTGACAGGTCACAGCAGTACGAGTTTGATACGGGGTCAGGTTGGAAATGGGTTGGACATAATGTTTTGGATTGATCCGTGGGTGGATAGGACTCCATTAAAAATCTTATTCCCGGACTTATTTCGTTTGGATAGTGCCAAGTTTTGCAAGGTTAGTGAAAGAATTATGGGAGGAGGTACTGGGTCAAATGTGGATTGGAAATGGAGGAGACGGCCAAACTCGGTATTAGAATTACAACAAATGCAAGCTTGTTCCAGGTTAGTGGCGGGTCAAGTTCTGGGAGATGTTAAAGATGTTTGGTTTTGGGACATTGGCTCGTGTGAAGATTTCTCGGTTCAAGAGTTTAAGAAGTAGCAGGACAGCGAGAAGACTACTCAGGTTGATTCGGTCTATACATGGTGTAAATGGATCCCAATTAAGTGCAAAGTTTTTATGTGGAGAATGTTGATGGATAGGATTCCTACTAAAATAGCGTTACAAAGGCGGAATATAAATTGTGGAAGTCTTTTGTGCAATTTTTGTGACGATCAGGACGAGAGCATGGATCATATGTTCACTGGGTGTAGGATGGCTAACGGAGTTTGGTATGGCATCGCTAGTTGGATTAAACTTCCTCCGTTTTATTTCTTTTCGGTGAAAGATATTATGCAAGTATACTCGAGCTCTTCATGGTCTGCGATAAAGAAGATGGCATTGCACGGTATTCTTGTTCTTACATGTTGGCGTATTTGGAAGGCAGGGAATGAAAAGATCTTTCCAGATGATAATCGGAACGTTCTTGAAATTGTCTCATATATAAAAGCCTTGAGTTATATTTGGTTTTCTAGTAGATATAAAAAGGGTGTAGTGGGTTGGATGGATTGGCAAAGTTTTAATTTTGATGTAATGTAACATTGTTGGTTTTGGGGGTCTCCGCCTTGGAGATTGCCCTTCGTTTATTGTGGTTAATAAAGTTTGCCTTTCAAAAAAAATTATAACATCTTAATTTTTGAGATATATGATGAGAATAGAAGCAAATAAAAACAAGAATAAAATTCTTAGAGAAAAGTTGATTAATTTATGAATGTAAAATACAATACAATACATTTGATAGAGTTTTCTAATTTGGAAGGTATTGCCAAATTCTTGAAATTACTAGGGAAACAAATTATAATTCAAAACATAAATAAAGGTTAGGGTTTGCCGTCCAGAAAAGGGATAGCGGGGCAGCTTGTAATCCGTCTGCCCGCTATCTTGATGTAATTTTTCGCGATTATGTGTTAATAAAAGTTTAAATTAAAATAAAGGTATAAATCACACTAATCATTGAGTTACGCGTTATTACTTAAAATATGAAAGTCTTGAAGATTGACGAGATTGAGGAAACTATTAATTGACGAAATCATGGCCTTAAATCAAGAAATTCAGGCCTTACAGCTTCTCGTAACTCTAATCGTAGGCTAAACTACGCCCATTTAAAGTTTAATCTTTCTTTATCATTTTTTTTATCTATCTGGATCATGTACGAGTCTGTAAGTTTTTAGAGAGCTCCTTATCAATTTTCTTTGACAGTAGAACACACTTGATTAAACCAATATCTTTCTTTAAGATATTTTTCTTACAATAAATTAAGAGAATAGGTAAAAGATAAGATAAAATAAATGTTAAATTATCATAAACGAATCACATTTATTATTTTAATTAATGTTGCAATAATCATTGTTGTAGCAAAGTCCAAAAAGTAATCCCAACTTTTTCATTTATATATTTTTTTAGTCTTATTTGTTTTTTTATTATTTCACTTATTAGTTTTTTTGAAAGGTGAACTTCATTAGAAAACGTATCCGGTTCTCAAATCAAGGACCGAAGCCCTAGGATTACAACATATACAAAGGGAACAAAGCCCAATCCTTCCAAACCAAAATCTTGAACCTGGACTTAGACTTTAACCAAAGAAACGCTAACGACTTGACTCTAACAACAACTTCCAAAACTTTAACTTCCTTTCCTCTAAAAATCTTCTCATTTCGAGCGTTCCATATAGCCCACAGGGAAACCAAAATAAAACCTTGAATGATCTTTCTCGCATCCTTGTTCGTGTTCTCGTTCCCAAGCCGAAATAAATCTCCAACTTCAAAAGCAAAAATAGGGCCTATTTTGCAGCATGACCCAATAGCCGACCAAACGCCATACGACCAGCCACACTATGTAAAAACGTGCTGAGAAGTTTCCTCGTCCACCTCACAGAACGCATAAATAGAAGTCTGAATATTAATATTTCTCATACGAAGGGCTGCACGAGTCGGTATTCTATCCAAGTCAAGTCTCCAAGAAAAAACTTTAACCTTTAAAGGGACCCATTTAATCCATTGAAAACTGCACTGCCGGTTTTCATTGCTATCCAGGATAAGTATCTTCCGAAAATCAACCATTGAATACGAGCCTGCAACATTCTTTTCCCACTTCCATTGATCTTCAGCTTCAGAAAGAAACCGTCCCTTGCAGCCTAGAAATGAGCCGCACATATTCATTGTTCTCGGTGTTGGACAGAACGAAATTCTTCCACCTGCAGGTTATGGAGTCTGACCCATTTCTCCATACAGAATGAACAATGGTCTGTTTATCAGCAGCTAGACGAAATAAATTAAGAAAAACTTCTCGGAACGGAGTATCTCCATGCCACTTATCAATCCAGAATCTAACCCGCTTACCATTCTCAACCACACCTTTAAATTGAAAACTAAGCTTCTTTGATTGCACCTCTACCTTATTGAGCCACGAAACCATAGCTTTCCATCCGCCCGAAACATAATTATTACAAGGAAGGAGGTCCCAAATCTTGTTTCGATCATGGCAGAAATCGATAACATACCTCGATAAAAAAGACGACTCCCCCTTATATCGCCAGACCCATTTAACAAGAAGGGCCATATTAACATCACTCAATCTAGCAACACCCAAAACCCCATGTTTCTTAGGGGTCGTGACTAAATCCCAAGCAACCCAATGAATCTTCTTCACATTCTCACCTCCCGCCCAAAAAAAAAGCTTTATAATAGACTCTAAGTCTTCAATATTTTTTTTTTTTGGAGCCTTATAAAGCAAGATATAGTAAATAGGCAAACTAGATAAAACCGACTTAATGAGGATAAGCCGCCCCCAATGGAAAGAAGTTTAGCCTTCCACAACTTAAGTCGAGATTCAAATTTATTTACCACCTCGTCCCAATTACGAATCCTATTCATGTTGGCGCCAACTTTAATCCCAAGATAAATGAAAGGAAGCGAACCACGCTTACATCCACAAATCTCGGCCAACCTTATAACTTCTTCTTCCGAGCTGTTTATACCAAAAACTTGATATTTTTGAAGATTGATCTTCAATCCCGAGCAAAGGTGGAAAATACGCAAAAGGCGAAGCATAACCTTGAAGCTCTCCTCGGACCAACTCCATCTTCATCTTTAGTAATCCTAACTTCATCTTTGAACATACAAATTATTGTGTCTGTGTTATACAAATTACACAGCCCAAAATGACTACTATCCAAATCATTTCTAAAGAACATATCAAACCATCATCCCCAACACCACAACACCTCAAATCATACAATCTTTATTTGAAAATAACCAAACCAACCATATTTACAAATATTATTATTTATGTGCAATAATCCGTTTTCAGACGTTATCCTAAATAGTTAGGCAAATTATTATTGAAGAGATATAACTATACTCTATGTTAATATTCATATAAAAAGTTTATATACATCATCCATATTTGTAATTATATATAGAGAAAGTATATAATACAAAGTCCCCTTAACATAGAACCCCTTAATATAGAGAAACTATATGATGGCGGCGGTAATGAAATATCTAATATGACATAATAAAATATCTAACTTGACAACATAATTAATGATTTGCCAATACATGATTAATGAATAATAATATTATTATTATTTATTTTGAACAAATCTCTGCCATAAGTTATCATATTCAAATATTAAAAAAGGAATCTCTGCCTATGAAGTTATGTTTATCGTTTCTTATTCAAATATAAAAAAAACCCTAAGTAGTGATTTATTAGTAGAGTAAAATATATTTGATAATAAAACCCCACAAAAATAGTCGTTTTTTTCTCCGTTTTTTATATAGCACTATGGTACTCGTTTGAAAGATAATAAAACGCTCGTT
This sequence comes from Ambrosia x helenae, assembly GCA_030844895.1. NCBI lineage: Eukaryota > Viridiplantae > Streptophyta > Magnoliopsida > Asterales > Asteraceae > Ambrosia > Ambrosia x helenae. Next base: position 9,544,823 of record CM061232.1, read on the forward strand.
AATTTGGTGTAATTTTTTTTCGTTAAAAAATCTCGTATATAAAAGATATTGACGTTTAATAGCATTCAAGGAGGGGGTTGAGGCCTCAATTGAATGCCACAACATCATAAGTCAATTCTTTTATTAATAGCATTCTAATAATACTAATACTAATAGTAATAAGACAAAATTACAGAAAACGTCCTTTATGTTTACCCAAAGTTGCAGGTTTAGTCCTTTAACTTTAAAAGTTGCAGGATACCTCCTTTATCGAAGTTTTTGTTGCAGGTTTCATCCTTTACACTAACTCTGTTAGTGTTTGTCGTTAACTCCCCCTCACATGCCAAGCATGTGAGGGTATTTTCGTCAATTTGTATTTAAAGGACCTTTTCTGCAATTAAAACAAAAATAACAACAAAACAATAAAGGAGGGACTAAACTTGTCAAAGTTTGGAAGTTTTTAAAACAAACTCATCCTCTCTCTCTCAGACTCGTTTTTCCGGCGATGGTCGCCGCCGGCGACCACATTCCGGCCAAGTACTCCAAAAAAAAAATATTAAAATAAAAAAAATAAAGGACTGTTCTAATTTCTTATAAAAACTAGGGTTTATCAAGATCCATCACATTCAAACAACATGAGTTCCAAAGGAGATACAGATTCAAAGAAAGGAGGCAGAGGCAAATCAAAGGCCACCAAATCTGTTTCCAGATCTTCCAAAGCCGGTCTCCAGTTCCCTGTTGGTAGGATTGCTCGGTTCCTTAAGGCTGGAAAGTATGCTGAACGTGTTGGTGCTGGAGCCCCTGTTTATCTTTCTACTGTTCTTGAATATCTTGCTGCTGAGGTAGTTTTATTTATTTCCAATTTGTTTAGTTTTTGTTGGTTTATTGCTTGTGTGTTTTGTTTTGTTGGTTTATTACTGAGGTAGTTTGATGTTATGAGGTTTTTGGCATTTTTTTTTATTTGAAAAACGTTCCATTAGAAATACTTGTTTTTCTTCAATTTAATGGACATGAATTCGGGTTTGTCTTATAATATATTCCAAATTATTCGTTGTTATTTTTTCAATTTTATCCAATTTAGGGATTCGAGTTTTTTTTTTTCGGAGTACTTGGCCGGAATGTGGTCGCCGGCGGCGACCATCGCCGGAAAAACGAGTATGAGAGAGAGGATGAGTTTGTTTTAAAAAACTTCCAAACTTTGACAAGTTTAGTCCCTCCTTTATTGTTATGTTGTTATTTTTGTTTTAATTGCAGAAAAGGTCCTTTAAATACAAATTGACGAAAATACCCTCACATGCTTGGCATGTGAGGGTAACTTAACAGGATAATTTAACACCGTTAGTGGTAAAGGTCGTTTTATGCAACCAAAAGTTCATTAAAGGATGTTACCTGCAACAAAAACTTCGATAAAGGAGGTATCCTGCAACTTTTAAAGTTAAAGGACTAAACCTGCAACTTTGGGTAAACATAAAGGACGTTTTCTGTAATTTTGTCTAGTAATAATTATTACTCTTGTAATTAAATAAATAAAAAAATAACCTTGCTATAAGGTGACACCATTTGTTGCAGTGTTGTGCGATTCTTTCTCCTATCTTCTCTTGATGAAGTATATCTATCCATCTTTAGAAGAGTAAAATTCCAATGATAGCATGACGATTGGGCTAAATTTCAACATTGTATATTAGAACCCGGTTTAAAAGAAAAAACATGATTAATGAATAACCTGAACACTTTGTGTTTTTTTTCCTGTATGAACGAAACCCCATAAAAAATAGTCGTTTTTTTCTCCGTTTTTTATATAGCACTATGGTACTCGTTGGAAAGATAATAAAACGCTCGTTAATTTGGTGTAATTTTTTTCTTTAAAAAATCTCGTATATAAAAGATATTAACGTTTAAAAATGATGGGAGGAAACATTAGAGAGAAAAATCTAAATTTGTTTTTAAATTCTTAAATAGATTATGGTTAGATAAGTGTAGGAGAATAGATGAAAACAAAATAAAAAAATAAATTAAAAACTCTCACCTCAACGTGCCACGTGACACATTCAAAGGAAGGTTGAGGCCTCCATTGAATGACACCTCATCAATATTCAATTCTTTTATTATAAGTTATAGATTATAGATACATATTTGTAATTATATACAGAGAAAGTATATGATAAAGCATATGACTAAGTTAGGGGGGAGGGGTGCTTGTAGCTTAAAATTTTTCTTTCACTGATTTTAACCAATCCTGCTTTGCCTCATCACTTCACTGATTTACTTCACTGAAACACCTATTTGTAGGCAGCACTCCACTGATTCTTTTATTTATTTTTATAATTTCACTAAACCTTTTTTATTATTATTTCACACGGTTTTAAAGGGTAAATATTAATTACCTTTACTATTTCAACCATCCCACACCCTCACGGTCAGTGTTATCAATTTGGAAACTGTTCAATCCAATTAAATGGCATTGACACCGTTCCACCAAACCGTTCGAAATTTGTATATATAAAGATAGCAAACCGTGGGGTTAAACCACACTTTTACAACCGGAGATATAAACACACACACACGAAGATGGACTCGTTGGACCCCCGAAGAAGAGATAGCCTTGGTAGTCTGCCACAAAGACGCCTCAGCCGACCCGGTTCTTATACAACGTTACGCATTAGGACCTCCCACCCGGAAGGATTTTCGGATCATGTGCTGGCGGATTTCACCCGCCATGTCGGCCCAATGACCGGACTACAGTGAGCCTGCAGCGGAAGTGGGCCGATCTCAACATAAAGTGTGATCGGTGGACCACCCTGTACGAGAACACGTTGAGGGAGGAGCCGAGAATCGAACCGGAGTGGGCTATTGAGTTCACTCATATGGAATATGCGGCTCGATACGAAAGCACGTTTGACCATGTTGAGGCATGGCAAATGTTGGGCCAACTTTAGGTTTTTTTTATTTTAATGTATTTTGTTTTTATTTTTAATGTTTAATAGTAATGAAATTTAGTTTTTATGTTTATCTTTAATGTTTTTTATGTAATTAAATTACAAAACAAACGGTTAAAATATCTGTTGTAACAATACCATAAACCAAACAGTAAATATTTAACACTAAAAATAATAAGTCAAACGGTAAAAACACAAAAAAAGTATATATAAAAATCAAAAATTAAAACAACAACCGGTACCAGCCCGTTAGATAAAACCAGCAAAACGGTCCACGGGACCACCACCAGCGTGGGTGGCGGCGGTGTTACCGCCCGTGGACAATTCGGGTGGCGCCGCGTCCCCCTTAGCTGGGACTTTTTGCTGGAAATTATGAAGCAAATGAACTTCCCTGAAATATGGAGGAAATGGTGTTCGCCTTGGTATCATCAGCAAGAGTGTTGGATCAGTATGCTCTTTAACAGTTGCTTACTTTTGAACACTTATGTGTTTTGCAAGTTAATCAAAGCAGTTTTCACAGCGGAATGAGTTGTAAAGTTTCACTTTCAACAGGAGTTATTACCCCTGGATGTAATGAACTAAAGACAGTTAATGAGAATTTAAGCAATTGAATGTATATGATAATAAATATGCAAAGAGATTCTCAGAATATGAAATGGTATTTCAAGTAAAAGCTCTGAAGGATTTCAGTTTCAATTAAACTCGATGTCTAAAACAGTGGGATTAACCCATCTATTTATAGACAAACAGATACATGAACCTTGTTACAAAAGCAAGACTGCAACAGGCTGCAGTCTTGGAACTTGTACAAAAGATAAAGTAATAATAAACTAATAAACTACTAAAACATAAGGGCGGTGGAAAGATTCTATTACAAATGCTGATGAGTGACAAACTACTGATGAGTAGTTTGTCTTCAGTAGTTCTTCAGTTGACTTGTCTGGTTTGACTTCAGAACTTCTGATCTTTACTCTTCAGTACTTGTTGAATCCTTCTTCAGTACTTTCTTCTTCTTTCTTAGTAGTTCCATACTTAGAATGTTTTGGCAGAAATAGGAATTAGACTAAGGTTTAGCAAAAGAGGTTTCTTCAATCCTTTTTGTCCTTACAATCTCCCCCTGGATTGATGAAGCCAAAACCTTATCTAATTCTTTATTGTCTTCTTCTATCATCAAGTATCTTCCAGATTTCTCTGAATATGGAAGACTTGAGTTGGTTAAGTTGTTCATTTGTGAGAGATCCTTGTTCAGGTTCAAGATGTTGAATTGTAAGCAAGTCTTGTGTAGATAGATATTTCAGTTCTTTCATAGATTTGAAGGCCTTGCTTGAACGATCTCTCCTTGTCACTAATACTGAGTTGGAATCAGTAAATGACCATTTCATTATCAGAACTTTAGATTGGTCAAAGTCTAAAGTGTAAGGGACCATGCTGGATCCCTGGGATGTTCCTAAGTGAGGGATGTTTTCTACTTCAGTGACCCTCAGGTGGGATTCTCTTCCTTCTTCTGTTTGCACCACATTAGGTATATCAAAGGTAGGTAAATGATGTTCAGTGATTACCTTTGTGTCCAGTTTATCAGTTATTGTCTTCTGTATTTGGTAGGAAAATGTTGAAGGATCCCTGAATTGTGTCAACAGAGGATTTTCTTCAATCACAAAGTCTCCTTGTACTACTATATTGCCTTCAAGCAATACCATCTTGAAATCAGTCTTTGTGATCTCCTCTTGCTTCTTCTTGGTAGCAGGCCTTGATGTTGATTGTTTGGAACCAAAAGTTCTAACTACTGAAGTTGACACTTCAGAAGTTTTGTGTAACACCCCAACCGATGGCGGAAACATCGGGGTGCCACGTATTTGACGATTGTTCAGTAGCTCATGGTGAATATTGAATTCCATTAAATAATTTAAATGAATTACATACAAATGTTCTAGAATTTGTACATCAAGTTGAATAAAACTATACACATATCTTCAAGCATCAAATCAAATCTTCAAGCAAATAGAACCTGAAACATGTTAAGTTGAAAATGTTTTGGGTCAACAAAAGTTGGTGAGAGTTACATAGGTTTTTGATGATTGAATAAAAATGTTGTGCAATTCATGTGTCATGTCAATCTAGTCCATATGTGAGAACATACTAGAAATAAATCGAGTGCATAATCAACCCTGATGACTGTTATAAAATGATACATACCATACGCTCATGGTCCAATAATGTTATACGATAACAAACACCCACGTAACCTTTGTAGGAGGCACGTATCCGGGTGGGATTGTCAGTCCAATAGATCTATCAACGTTTACCGCCGGCTTGTACGGAGTTAATGATTATGCTAGAATGGTGCTTACTCTAATCATGCTCAAGACATAATGCAACATAGAAAACACATAGACACATTGATGATTGAATTGCATAAATGATGTTGTAACATGTTTCACCCCAAAAACGGTGATAAATAGAAAAGGGGCTATGTAAAACTCACCTTGGTAAAATGTTATCTCTTGAAAATAGTGTGTTGCCCAAATGTGTCAAGTATCACCCTATAATAAGGTAATAAATATGTCTAAGTCTATCTAGTCTACAAATGTATATGTTTCTAGGGCTTTGAATTGGGGATAATTGCTCGTTTGATTAATATTAAAAATATTCGCCAATTGAGAGAAATTTAGTAAATAAATAACCAAAAATCTTTTTATAAATGTTAAATCTAGGATGGTCACAAGAATGTGTTTAAAGTATAAAAATAATTTTTATAAAATTATTTTCTTTAAAATAGATTATTAAATCTATTTATTACAAATTGTCAAAATCTTAACTTTAATATTTAAAAATATTAAAATTAAAGAATTATTAGTATAAAAATCATATTTCTGTTCTAAATGATCAGAAATAATTTGTATAAAATTTTGGTGCAAAAATATTAAAAATTGGATTTATTATGATTTAATTATGATTAAAACTAACAAAAATTGATTAAAAATATTAAGTAAATGATTTTTCAGAAATAAAAATCATTTCTGAAAAGTTTAATGTTATAAAAACTTAAAATAATTTTTGTGGAAATTAATAAGATCGTTTAGATATTTTAATGGAATTTTATAAATATAATAGAATAAAACTGATTTATTTATTAAATATATCAAATAAATAAATTTTTGAAAACTAAAAATTGTAAGTTTAACTTTTTAATCAGATTAGCTTAAAATAAAATTTTTGGAATTTTTAAAGCAGTTTTAATAATTAAAAACGAATTTATATAATTTGTGTGCTTTATATATAAAAACCGGAAAAAAGGAAAATATACACGCCACAGCCGGGACTCGAACCCGGGTGGCTCGGGATAGAAGAACCAGTCACAACCACTTGGTCTAGACCAGTGGTTGTGATTTGTTCTGTTTGTTTTTAAATAAATACATTGTGCAAAATCCGGTTTATCCCCAAAATAACATCACGAGCCCTAGAATTTGTAATAGTTTGATTCACACATCAATAGCCCAATTAATCATGGGGCTATTGATGTGTGAATGCCGAAGAACATAACCCACTGGAATAATTGAACTTACAATGTTGATTCGAACACGATTGAACGGTCAATCAAAAAGTCAAAGAAACTATCGTGGATCAAGAACAGGATATAATTAAGAAGATTGGAGGTTAAGAGAGGAGTATTGGCGAGTTGTGAAGGCTCGCAAATGATCAATTTATAGTGAGGATCAGTGGGTTGGTTAATTGGAAAGTTTGACAATGTATTAAAGTCAAAACGCGTAAAAAATCAATCAATTCAGTCAATTTGATTGCAATTGTTCGTGTAAATGATGATCATTAGGCCGGCAATCATGGTCCAATGGTCAAAGATAATTAATCGTGGCTAAAGCACCTAATTATGGTAGATTTACGATTAAAAAAAAAAAAAAAACCTACATCTGCTGTTGCTGTTCGCGTGAAAGAAGAAGGAAAAAGGAAGAGGGTTACGCGTGCATTAATACAAAGCGAGTAGGATTGAAAATCAAAATGCAAGTGTGGTCTAGTGGTGTAAACGTGTGTGTGGTGGGTGAAGGGTCCCCGGTTCGAATCCCGGGTGGAGCGGTTCCCCCGTTTTTTTTTAAAAAGCAAGGGAAATGGAAAGGGGGTTTGGGCCATGTTGTTTGGGCTTGGGGGTCTGGGCCGGTCAAACTGGGCTAAAAGGAGATGGGAGCTTTACAAAAATCAGATTTGTGTTGTAGTATAAATACATATTTTTTTTTTTTTTTTTAAAGCTGAATTATATTTATTATTATTATCATTATTATTATTATTATTAGAAAAATGCATTATATATGTGTGTATATATATATATATATTGTGAGTTAGGAAAAGTAAATATAGACTTGGCACCTTAGTATAGAATTAAGGATAATAAGGGCTTTTCGTATAAAAGTTCCGTGAAAATTTTGCGATGTTACAGTCTCCCCTACTTTTAGGAACTTCGTCCCGAAGTTAAGAGAAACACTAGGTTTACATTTGGTCAACTACCGGAACCTTGATAAAATTTCACACTATCTTAACGTACCTGTAAATTCATGATTACGTTCCGGACCGTAATTACCAATTTACCTTACGTTAGGGTTTTGCGTCCTTTTATGCCTCTACCGATTGTTGAGCAGGTCTGATAGTCCCCACCAGTCGTTGAGCAGGTGATAGGGCCTCTCCCGACTGTTGGAAAGACATGATGACCTCTACCAATCGTTAAGTAGGTTGTTTGGTAGTCAACTAATTGTTGTACAAGTAAGCAAATATGATTATAGTTATAGCAATCAGTTCACATTCAAACAAGCATGCACACAGATGTTATAATAATACTTTGAATTTATTATTTGATTCAAATAGTGGCAATACATGAAATTAAAGAGAAAATAGATATTATCCAAATGGTAGGGTTTGCTGTTAAGTAGTTGGAGGGTCTCAAGCGGGGTTGTTTGGAGCGTCAAGAGCGTCGGTAGCAGGGATTCGACAAGCATCTGCAAGATGCCCATACCTTTGACAATTTGTGCACTGTCGGCAGGGTACTTGAGTTGGATGGTGATACTGGCAGGTATCACACTTAGGTAGGTTCCCATTGTATTGTTTCTTGGTGGGTGGGGTAGTGGTGTCTATTGCAAAATTCCTGACCTTGTTCTTCCCGTTGGTTGAGGCCTCAGTTTTGATTTCGACGGCAGGTTGGGGAGTATCCTTTTTCTTTTCCCCTTTACGAGTTAGGGTTCCTGCCTTCACATGGTTATCTGTTAGAGTGGCGGCCAAACGCTTTGCTTCTTCCAAAGTAGCAGGGTTCCTTCCCCACACTGTGTCTTGAATCTGCATCGGTAAGCCACCAATGTATTTTTCGATCGCAATGGGCAAAGGAGTGACTTTGTGGGGTAGCAGTAAGCTAAGTTCGTGAAAGCGAGTGTTGTAAGCAAGGTTTTCCCCACTGTCTTGAGCAAGATCATAAAATTCGTCTTCCAGTTTCTTGATTTCATTACGAGGACAGAACTCTGCCTTCATAATGTCTTTAGCTTGATCCCAGGTTAAGGCTAGTGCAGCTTCAGCTCCGCGAGTGCGTTTTTCTTCATTCCACCAAGTGAGTGCTCGCTTATGAAGAACACTCATGGCATAACGGACTTTAAAGTTGTCGGGGCATTCACTGTTAATGAAGGTATTTTCAATGCCCTCAAACCATTGTAGGAGTCCAGTAGCTCCTTCTTCACCGCTGAACTTTGGAGGGTTACAAGAGTTGAAATGCTTAAGGGTGCAAGCTTGGGGTCCATTACCATTGCCATTGCCATTTCCGTTCCCATTGTTGTGACCATTCCCGTTGCCGTTCAATTGGATGACCTGAGCAAGTAAATTGGGAACCAGAGTTGCGATTTGCTGTGCCATTTGTTGAGAAATGATCGCAGCCAGTTGAGCATCGACCCCATTGTTGTTGTGGTTAGGGGCTTGGTCATGGTTGTGGTTATGGTTATCACCACCTTCTTCGTGGTTCTCACCATTGTTGTTGCGAGTGCTGCGACGAGGAGGCATGATCTGTAATAGACACAATGAAATGAATGAGAGTTTATATAAGGAATGTAATCATTTATTCATTAATTAAAACGGATAAACGAAAACGTTGACTTATCAAAGATTCTAAATTCTAATAACATATGAAGACATGCTTTAGCCTATAAGTGAACACTCATCCCGAGAATTCCCAGGTAGGCATCCGGGTCCCTCGTCTGATTGGGATATATGCGCAATGCCAGCCTAGACAGAAGACTCAGAATACAGGCGTTCACCCTTCCAGATTGCACGTGTTCGTTATTAAAATCTAGAACTTCGACGAGATCTCAAGGGGGTTCAGGTTAGACCTGAGGGATTTGTCCTATTAGTCTAAGAGTAGATCCACTAATGGAGAGAAATCTTCTTGTAGGAATGAAAGTAGGGATATGAAGTAGGAGGGAGATAGAGAATAGCAAGTAAAGGAAGCAAGTACTTGTTAAATCCTATGGTTATAGACTAGATTATTTTTCTAATAACCTAATTCCCTATAACCATGGCTCTGATACCAATCTGTAACACCCCAACCGATGGCGGAAACATCGGGGTGCCACGTATTTGACGATTGTTCAGTAGCTCATGGTGAATATTGAATTCCATTAAATAATTTAAATGAATTACATACAAATGTTCTAGAATTTGTACATCAAGTTGAATAAAACTATACACATATCTTCAAGCATCAAATCAAATCTTCAAGCAAATAGAACCTGAAACATGTTAAGTTGAAAATGTTTTGGGTCAACAAAAGTTGGTGAGAGTTACATAGGTTTTTGATGATTGAATAAAAATGTTGTGCAATTCATGTGTCATGTCAATCTAGTCCATATGTGAGAACATACTAGAAATAAATCGAGTGCATAATCAACCCTGATGACTGTTATAAAATGATACATACCATACGCTCATGGTCCAATAATGTTATACGATAACAAACACCCACGTAACCTTTGTAGGAGGCACGTATCCGGGTGGGATTGTCAGTCCAATAGATCTATCAACGTTTACCGCCGGCTTGTACGGAGTTAATGATTATGCTAGAATGGTGCTTACTCTAATCATGCTCAAGACATAATGCAACATAGAAAACACATAGACACATTGATGATTGAATTGCATAAATGATGTTGTAACATGTTTCACCCCAAAAACGGTGATAAATAGAAAAGGGGCTATGTAAAACTCACCTTGGTAAAATGTTATCTCTTGAAAATAGTGTGTTGCCCAAATGTGTCAAGTATCACCCTATAATAAGGTAATAAATATGTCTAAGTCTATCTAGTCTACAAATGTATATGTTTCTAGGGCTTTGAATTGGGGATAATTGCTCGTTTGATTAATATTAAAAATATTCGCCAATTGAGAGAAATTTAGTAAATAAATAACCAAAAATCTTTTTATAAATGTTAAATCTAGGATGGTCACAAGAATGTGTTTAAAGTATAAAAATAATTTTTATAAAATTATTTTCTTTAAAATAGATTATTAAATCTATTTATTACAAATTGTCAAAATCTTAACTTTAATATTTAAAAATATTAAAATTAAAGAATTATTAGTATAAAAATCATATTTCTGTTCTAAATGATCAGAAATAATTTGTATAAAATTTTGGTGCAAAAATATTAAAAATTGGATTTATTATGATTTAATTATGATTAAAACTAACAAAAATTGATTAAAAATATTAAGTAAATGATTTTTCAGAAATAAAAATCATTTCTGAAAAGTTTAATGTTATAAAAACTTAAAATAATTTTTGTGGAAATTAATAAGATCGTTTAGATATTTTAATGGAATTTTATAAATATAATAGAATAAAACTGATTTATTTATTAAATATATCAAATAAATAAATTTTTGAAAACTAAAAATTGTAAGTTTAACTTTTTAATCAGATTAGCTTAAAATAAAATTTTTGGAATTTTTAAAGCAGTTTTAATAATTAAAAACGAATTTATATAATTTGTGTGCTTTATATATAAAAACCGGAAAAAAGGAAAATATACACGCCACAGCCGGGACTCGAACCCGGGTGGCTCGGGATAGAAGAACCAGTCACAACCACTTGGTCTAGACCAGTGGTTGTGATTTGTTCTGTTTGTTTTTAAATAAATACATTGTGCAAAATCCGGTTTATCCCCAAAATAACATCACGAGCCCTAGAATTTGTAATAGTTTGATTCACACATCAATAGCCCAATTAATCATGGGGCTATTGATGTGTGAATGCCGAAGAACATAACCCACTGGAATAATTGAACTTACAATGTTGATTCGAACACGATTGAACGGTCAATCAAAAAGTCAAAGAAACTATCGTGGATCAAGAACAGGATATAATTAAGAAGATTGGAGGTTAAGAGAGGAGTATTGGCGAGTTGTGAAGGCTCGCAAATGATCAATTTATAGTGAGGATCAGTGGGTTGGTTAATTGGAAAGTTTGACAATGTATTAAAGTCAAAACGCGTAAAAAATCAATCAATTCAGTCAATTTGATTGCAATTGTTCGTGTAAATGATGATCATTAGGCCGGCAATCATGGTCCAATGGTCAAAGATAATTAATCGTGGCTAAAGCACCTAATTATGGTAGATTTACGATTAAAAAAAAAAAAAACCTACATCTGCTGTTGCTGTTCGCGTGAAAGAAGAAGGAAAAAGGAAGAGGGTTACGCGTGCATTAATACAAAGCGAGTAGGATTGAAAATCAAAATGCAAGTGTGGTCTAGTGGTGTAAACGTGTGTGTGGTGGGTGAAGGGTCCCCGGTTCGAATCCCGGGTGGAGCGGTTCCCCCGTTTTTTTTTTTAAAAGCAAGGAAAGGGAAAGGGGGTTTGGGCCATGTTGTTTGGGCTTGGGGGTCTGGGCCGGTCAAACTGGGCTAAAAGGAGATGGGAGCTTTACAAAAATCAGATTTGTGTTGTAGTATAAATACATATTTTTTTTTTTTTTTTTAAAGCTGAATTATATTTATTGTTATTATCATTATTATTATTATTATTAGAAAAATGCATTATATATGTGTGTATATATATATATATATATATATATATATATATTGTGAGTTAGGAAAAGTAAATATAGACTTGGCACCTTAGTATAGAATTAAGGATAATAAGGGCTTTTCGTATAAAAGTTCCGTGAAAATTTTGCGATGTTACATTTTGTACTTCTCTGGATTTGCAGCCTTGTCAGCCTTGAATCTTTTGTATGTGTCAAATAATTTATCTGCTCTCCATTTTGACAGTGAGGCTTTTGAACCAAATTCATTGGCTACCGGTTCATCTATCACTTCAGCTCTCTTTGCCCTTCTGTCTTTCTCAGTGGCAATCTTGTCAGCAACAAGTTGAGCTCTTCTTGTAAGCTCATCCCTAGAGAGCCCTTTGAGTGAATAAGCTTTATTTTTGTTGTTCTTGGTAATGTAAGACATCAGTTGTTGTCTTTTGTCTTCCTCAGCAACTCTTTCAAGTACAGCTTGTTTATTCAACTCTTCTTCATATACTTTGAGCTTGTCATTGTAGCTCAAATCTTCCCTTGCTTCTAGGTTGTTCCAGATCTCATCTTCCTTGGATTTCTTCTGTGCTGCAAGTAGACTCTTCTCCAGTAATTCTTTTGATATTAAGATGGAAGAAGGGTTTAGTACAAGCATTTGAGTGATTGCAGGCCTTGGAATAGGAGTTGGAATATCTCCAGTTTCCATAGAAGGCTCTTCACTTGAAATGTTGGAAGTGTTAACTGCTGAAGGGTTGATAGAAGTATCAACTACTGAAGGATTGTCTTCAGTACTTTCAGAGTCTTCAAAAGTTTCTTCATTGAGGCCTTGGGAAGTTTCAGCTTCAACTTCAGTTCCAGAATAGAGCCTATCTTGATCTTCTAATTCTTTTTGGGCTTCCTCTTTCTTTTGTTGTTGTTGTAGAGCCACTTTTGCCTTTATCCAGGCTTCCAGTGACTCCCTTGGTTCCTTAATTTTCTCCCCCTTTTTGGCTTCATCCACTTCTGGAAGCCTAACAGGTAGAGAAGTTCTACTAGATAAATTTGCAAGCTGTCTTGTATTGTTGTCAATTTTGTTGGACAACTAACTGAGTTTGTTGTTGATCACCTCAAATTGAGTTTTTGTCTTCAACTCCCAAGAAGTTGTGAAACATTTGAGGTGATTGGATATGAGGGTATTCGTCATCTGGTATAGGGAACCATCTGGGCTGCATAGGTGGTTCAAGTCTATGCTGGATGACCTAGGGAATTGGGTAGACATTTTTAGTTGAGGGGGTGTTTTTGGGTGATCTTCAGAGTGTACTGAAGATGCCACTTTAGGGGAATCAAGGTTCAAGTGGTCTTTAACCTGATCTGTTGTGACCAGCTCTTTGAGCTTAGAGACATCAGATTCAGGACTTTCACTAGTAGCCGTCAATTCATGTTTTGTGGAGTTTGAATCATCATCCAAATCAATGGAATCATCTAAATCCCTCATGACATCCTCAATGAGGACATTATCAGTTGTATCATGAGCTGGGCCCAACCCAGTTGTATCATGAACCTCTGTTTCTTGGTTCTGAGGATTTCCTACCTCAGGCATAAAGCCTTCATCAGTAGTTGCCACAAATGAGGTCTTAGCAATGTTACTTCTGTCCTCAGATCCACCACTGGATGGTAAATGAGTAGTAGCAGCCTCAAATGTACCTAAAGTCTCTAAGTTTGGGCTTAGAAACCTTGGTTCATCCTCATCTCTTGGGATAGGGCTAATGACATCCACATCCATGTCAAGTTCTGATGGTATTTCCCCTGTTTGATGTGGTTGTTGGGGAATGACATGTTCTGATGGAATTGTCTCTTTTAGCCCAGAGAGAAGTTTGGCAATTTCAATGGTTGTGTGAGATGTTTCTGGTTCAGTAGTTTGGGGTAAATGGTCAGCAGTTTCAAAGGATGGATCAGTAGTTATGGTCTTTTTAAATTTCTTACTTTGAAAAAGAATGGTAATGGGTGCTCTTTTGGGGGTTTGAGATGGATGAGACTGAGAGGATGTTTCAGTCACATCTTTGACAAGTGCAGATTGCACATCAGCAGTTTCAGGCATCTCAATTTCCTGAACTGCCTTTCTTTTAGGGTTGGTGGGTTTTGGTTTTTGTTGTTTGGTTTCGTAGCCTTTTTAGGTGAGGGTTTGGAAGATGGTGGTTCCATGGGGACTGTTTGTTGTTCCCCTTGGTCATCTTCTGGCTAGGCAGCCGGTTTGTTATGCCTTGAGCATGCTTGTGAGGTTAATGGATTTCAAATAGTTGTTTTTCCCACAAGCACCTCATCTCTAAGTTCTTTAATTATGCATTGCATTATGAACCTTGGATACAACAAAAACTTCTTTTTAGAATTTTGGTGATGCAACACCAACTCATTAAAGAAAAGTGCTGATGCCCTGATTTTTGTTTCATTCACAATGGAATGAAAAATAGGTTGAAAAGTAGATGGCATCTGATCATAAGATCCAATGTTTGGACTCAAGCACATGATTATGTAATGAAACCAAAGTTTATATTTTGGTTCAAAAAATTTCTTAAAAATGGTTGCATGTGAGAGAGTACCTTGGTAACCACACTCTGTCATGGTTAAGTGGATTGCAGAGTTGGGAAAATGTTCTGGTGCATCCACATCATCCAGACCCAGTCTTATTCCCAATGTAGCCGGTGTGATTGCCATTACTTTCCCTTGGATAGTTGATTTTAGGGAAATAATCTGATCATTCACTATCACCGTCTCGGCGTTTGCCCAGAACTCATTAAGAGTTTCAGTATGAAGTGGAGGATCAATGGTGAGAGCAGTGAAGTATTGGGATTTGACGACTAAATCAATGATTTCATCGTATTGGGACCAGGCTTCATGTTTCTCAAAATAGCCTCTTTGATTGTGTCCTTATTTTAGTACGAGAGCTATGTGGTTTGTGTGTGTGTGGATCGAACAGTGTTTTTGTTTGTTTGCAGGGGAGGGTTTGAGAGTGTTTTTGAGAGAGAATGAGGGAATTTTGCTTGTTGAAAGGATAAGTGATGGAAAAGGTGTTTATCAGAAGTTTATAGCCGCCCTAGTCAAACTTCTGAAGTGGGAAATGTCTGATTTACCCTTATTGACAAAACTGCTGATGAAGAGCAATTTTCATCAGTAGTTCCCATATTCTCTTCAGTAGTTAGTTAGCAACTGATGAGAATGTTTATAAACACTTTATTCATAACTTCTGAAGTTTATTTTATCAGAAGTTAATCATTTTTCAGAAAATATCCCATACTGATGTTTTGTACATCAGTAGTTTCTCTCTCTCTTTTTGTTTTTCAGAAGTTTTATGACAGACAATGTAAGTGAAAGTAAAAATATGTGTAGGAAAATAAAAGAAACACTTACAAATTTAGCATCCCAAGCATGGATACTAACTTCTGAAATGTTGATGTGTCAAGGGGTTTAGTGAATATGTCAGCTATTTGATTAGCTGTTGTCACATGTTTCACTTCAATCTTGCCTTTTTCATAGCAATCCCTTATGAAATGATACCTGATTTCAATATGTTTAGTTTTTGAAAACTGAACAGGATTTTGAATGATGCTAATGGCAGATTTACTGTCTACAAGCAATGGTGTCTTGGTCTCCTTGATTCCATAATCAAGAAGTTGATATTTGAGCCATTGTATCTGTTATGTACAACTTGTAGCTGCAATGTATTCAGCTTCAGCAGTTGAAGTTGCAACAAATGTTTTGCTTCTTTGATTGCCAGGATACTAGACAGTTTCCCAAGAATTGACAACCACCAGATGTTGATTTTCTTGACATTTTGCACCCTGCATAGTCACTATCTGAAAAAGCTGTTAACTTGGTATTGCTAGAAGCAGGATACCAAATTCCAAGTGTATGAGTTCCTTTCAAATATCTGAAAATTCTTTTGACTGCAATTAGGTGTGATTCCCTAGGAGCTGTTTGATATCTAGCACAAACACATGTTGAAAACATAATATCTGGTCCAGAAGCAGTTAGATACATAAGGGAACCTATCATACATCTATACATGGTTTGATCAACCTGTTTTCCTTGATCATCTGATTCAACTTGTGTGGTTGGTGTCATGGGAGTGGAACATGATTTACAGTCTTGTAAAGAAAATTTGTTTAATAATTCTTTAACATATTTAGATTGATGTATAAAAGTTCCATTTGTTTGTTGTTTAATCTGCAGTCCCATAAAGTACTGCAGTTCTCCCATTGTACTCATCTCAAATTTTGATTGCATGAGTTTCTTGAATTCATCACACAATTTTGTGTTAGTTGAAGCAAATATGATATCATCAACATAAATTTAAACAAGTAAGACATGATTTTCAACATGTTTTATGAAAAGAGTTTTATCAATGGAGCCTCTTGTAAAGTTATTTTTGAGTAAAAAGTTTGAAAGTGTTTCATACCAAGCTCTAGGAGCCTGTTTTAGCCCATAAAGAGCCTTGTCAAGTTTGTACACCCACTCAGGATGAGAAGGATCCTCAAACCCAGGTGGCTGACAGACATACACTTCCTCTTTAATTTTTCCATACAAAAATGCACTTTTAACATCCATTTGAAAAACTTTAATTTTGTTGGAAATTGCATAAGCCAAAAATAACCTGATGGCTTCAAGTCTTGCAACTGGAGCAAAGGTTTCATCATAGTCAATTCCCTCTTCTTGAGAGTAACCTTGTACCACCAGTCTTGCCTTGTTCTTGATAATCATACCAGCTTCATCTTGTTTATTTCTGAAAACCCATCTTGTGCCAATTGGTAGCTTGTTTGGTGGTAAGGGACAGATTTCCAAGACCTGTTGCTTCCTAAATTGGAGCAACTCTGTTGGGTCTGCTGACTTGGAGAAGAAAAGATGATTGGAAAGCCAAAACATACTACTCAATTGATCCTTAGCAATAAACAACATTTACAAGTTACTTCTCCCAAAAGACTGTTGACTCTAACATCTGCTGTACCCTAAAAACTGCTGAGACAACTGCTGCTACAAAGGTCTAATGGATAACAACTGCTGACCAAAGTACTGAATACTAAAGGTCTGTTGGAGCCAACAGCACTTAGGCTCGATGATTCAAGACCATCAGAGTTTTCCTATCAGCTGTTTACCTTTCAGAGTTTTCTTATGTAACAGTAGTTTGTAATCAACAGATGTTTTATGTTTGTTATTCTGTTAGAGGTCACTGTCTTAGGTGACGTCAGCCTAGGTCATCAGAGGTTTAGATTTGTCTATAAATAGAACAGTGCTTGTACTGTTCTATTTGTCACTCACAACATTCTCTTTGACAAACAATCACTGAGTGATCAGGTTGAGGGGGAGTACTTGTACAATTGATTGTAATCATTTGAGTTTATGAAAGCATTCGATTGATAAACATTTATTCTCTTGTTTTGATTAATAGTTTATCATTCCGCTGCACTTTCCATTTATAATTCATTTCATTCATTGTTCTTATTACTTAAACAATCAAAACAATCAACCTCAGATCCTAACAATTGGTATCAGAGCTTGGTGAATTAAATTCGATCTAACCAATCAATTTAGTATAAACAGATCAGCTCACAATTATTGATATAGTTTGTTTGTCGGATTGAAAACAGAGTAATAGTTTATTTTCGTTTCAATCGTTTTTAAACAGACTTTGTTTATGAAACAATCAGAGAATGGCTTCAATCAATCACGATCCACACAACAGTGGCACGAACAACAAGCCACCGATGCTTGTCAGATCTAAATACAATATCTGGCAACGCCGGATGAGCCATGTTCTAGCTCAACAGAACACTGGGTGTTGGAAGTCGGTTATCTTCGGACCACATGTTCCGATGGTGCCGAGTACTGAAGATCCCAAGGTTCAAGAGCCTAAGAAACTTGAAAACTACTCCGACCAGGATTTTCAGAAAATTGAGTTAGATGCCAAGGCCTTCAGTATTGTCGCCATGGCTCTACCCAATGATATATATGCTGGGCTGTTACACTGTAACAGTGCAAAGGAGTTGTGGGATGCACTAAAAGAACAATTTGGTGGGACTGAAGAGGTTATTGAAAACAACCGTGAAATACTTAACCAACAATATGAAACATTCAGTCATGTAAAGGGAGAGTCATTAACTCAACAATTTGAGAGGTTTAATTGTCTCATTAGTGAACTAAAACTGGTTGGTCTAACTTACCCATATTCAACTTTGAACCATAGGTTTTTAAGATCACTACCAGATAAATGGGACACTATTGCTATAGTTATGAGAAACTCAATTGGATTTAAGGACCTATCACTAACCCAACTTCATGGTAAGCTCTTGACCTATGAAAGAGAGCTCAACCAGAAAAAGAAGCTCCATGACTCTGGAAAAGTGTCTGATGATTATGTTGTTGGTAATACAACACTTTTGGGTCATGATGAGGTGCCTGGTAATAATAAGGATCAGAGTTATGATCATTTCATTGACATAACTTCAGGTTTTAACTCTGATTCTTATTCACCAAACTATGCTTTTACAGCAAGTGGTGGTGATATCCAGGCATCTGATAACATATCCTTTGAGTATGATGACTTAAAGTACTTTGACCCTGATGATTTGGAAGAAATGGACATTATGCACCAATCGGCCCTGCTCAGTGTAAGAACTAACAATTTTTTACAAGAAGACTGGCAGAAGGTTTCCAGGGTTGACTGGCAGGTCAAAAGTGCGGTTGGATAAATCAAAGATCAAGTGTTATAAATGTCATAGACTTGGTCATTTTGCTAGGGAATGTAGGAGTCAACATGGTACACCTATGATTACCTATCCAAATCAAAGGCCACAGACCAACACTTATCAAGTTTCCCATAATACCCCTAGACCAAATGTGCAAAACACTGCTCATTTTGCACAGTCCTCAAACACTGTTCCTGTCCAGTTTGTCCAAACCACTATTCCTCGGATCCACTATGTGCAAACACCTGTTGCTCAGGAACAAATGCCAATGACTGCTGTTCCACCCTCTACCCCTGCAGAGACCAGTCAACAAAGTTTCTTCACACAAGGCTTTGTTGATTGGAGCAGTCTACCAGAAGAGCTATCAGATGAGAATTTTGCTCTTGTAGCCAAAGCTGAAAATGAACCAGAAAATTTTTGTTTCATGGCTATGGTTGAAGAGGTTGAATCTGAGGATGTGGTAACTGAATCTGATGTTGTGACTGATGATATTGTTGATGAAGTAATTGTAGATACAAAATCTGAAGAAGAAGTTGTGAATCTCTCAGATCCCTGGGGTGCATCTGATGATTGTGAGTGCAAGTGTGATTGTGCATTGATGGCTGCTGCTAAGGTATCTCTTCAAATCCTAAAAGATTTGTGTTCAGACAAATGTGTAATAGCATTTGCTAACATTAAAGAGGTGAATGAAAACCTTAGGAAGAAAGTTTTAGATGATGAAGTTCAATTTGAAAAACTTTCTAAAGAGTTAAAATCAAAATTGACTGAAAAAGAATCTGAAATAAGAAGCTTAAAACATGAGGCAACTATAACCAAAGACCAGCTCCAAACTATGATAACTAAATATCATAGTTGTAAAAAGGAGCTTGAGGCCACCCAAGTTGTATGTGAAAAATGGGTGGAATCATGCAAAGGTTTTGAGATGCTCCTCAACAAACAAACCAAAAGTCATGTGAAGTTTGGTTTTGGTTTTGAAACCACTGCTCCAGCTTTTGAAAACACTAACAAAAGGGATCAAAAGTTAGTTGAGGTAGTACCAACTAATTTGAAGGGTCAAGAGATTAAAATCACTGAACCTAATGGCAAGAAAATTGTTCTTGAAAAACCAGAAAGTTCCTCATCATTCACTGAACTTGAAAAATATGAATTTAAGCCTACTTGGTCTGATGAGTGTGGTACTCTTGAAAACTTCAAACCAGTTGACTTCAAAACCCCTGATGGTAAGAAAGCACCACAGGCAAAGGTCATTCCCTTGATAGACCTTCCAGCAGATGATCAAACATCTGTTGAAAAGAAGGCTGAAAAAGGGGAAAAGAAAGAAAAGTCTGTCCACTTGTTTTGTGATTTCCGTGAAAAGAAGAATCATGTTACTAAAAACTGTTTTCTTCTAAAAGCATATGATATCAACAAAGGAATAAGTGTGTGTGATTCTAAGACCACATGCTCAATATGTGGTAAGAAGAATCACAAAACCAAAGAGTGCCTATATCTCAAAAATTTTGATGTTAAAATACAAGAGTACAAGCCTAAAACTCTTGCAAGTCAAGTGGTGAGTACTTCAAAAGGAAAACCCAAACAGACTTTTGCTCCAGTTCAAACATCTGTTACCAAAAATTTAAAAACATCTGCTTCCAGGGATGTTCAAGTAACAGATGCTCCACCCATCAACAAGTACCCAAGAGGATATGGACAACCACCTTGTCATAATATGTCACATGTTTATGAAGAACCCAATAGGCCTTCTAAACCAAGAGTGAACGGAAATCCCTATGGTTACTACCATCTGTCAGGAAGTGATCAAACATCTGTTGCACCAAGTGTTGACATCCAAGCACTGGCAAATGGTCAGCAACAGTGGTTGAACTTGATTCAAAAACTAGTCCAAACCACTGATCACCTTCCTAAGCTTGAGGCTGAAAAGTTTGTGGACCCATCCAAAGCCAACTTGGCTTTGGACACTCACCAAAACTGATCCATTACTGATGTGCAGGGAGCTTCGGCTTGCTTAGATAGCCTATGGTATGTAGATAGTGGAGGCTCCAGGCACATGACAGGATGTAGAGCCCTTCTTCTGGACTTCTTAGCTCATGGAGGGGGTGATATATCCTTTGGTAATGATTCAAAAGGTAAGGTGTTGGGTTCAGGGACTGTTCAGGCTGGGAAACTCAAGTTTGAAAATGTCAATCTTATTGATAATCTTAAATTTAATCTTCTTAGTGTATCACAAATGAGTGACAAAGGTTATGGCTCATTCTTCACTAAGAAAACTTGTAAGATTATTGAGCCAAAAGTGGTGAAAAAGATTGATACCATCATTGCTGAGAGCAAAGCACAACTTGTTGCTCATAGGAGTGGCAATGTGTATGTGGTTGATATGTTGAAGGACAATCCTATGGCAAATGTATGTCTGTTTTCTGCTGCCTCCACAAAAGAGACAGAAATGTGGCATAGGAGACTGGGTCACACCAACCTTCAAACTATCAACTCACTCTCCAAACAAAGCCTTGTCAGAGGCCTTCCATAAAAAGAATTTAAATGTGATGAGCATTGTGTTTCTTGCTTAAAAGGGAAACAACATAAAAGCTCTTACAAATCCATTGATCAGTCCAAAACAAGCCAATGTCTACAATTGTTACACATGGACGTGTTTGGCCCAGTTAAAATTATGAGTCTAAGAAGAAAGAGATTTTGTCTTGTCATAGTTGATGATTTTTCTAGGTTTACATGGACTTACTTTTTACACTCTAAGGATGAGACTGCAGGTATCTTGAAGGACATTGTCACCAAAGTTGAAAATCAATATGACTTGCAGTAAAAGTCTTTAGAAGTAATAATGGAACAGAGTTTAAAAATAAGGAGTTGGATGACTTCTGTGTGTCAAAAGGAATTGTGAGGCGGTACAGCATTCCAAGAACACCAGAACAAAATGGGGTGGTTGAGAGGAAAAATAGAACTCTCATTGAAACTGCAAGAACCATGCTAGTAGACTCTGGTTTGCCACTGTCCTTCTGGGTAGAGGCTGTAAACACTGCTTGCTATGTTCAAAACAGAATTTTAATCAACCCAAGACATCAAAAGACTGCTTATGAAATTTTGTTCAAAATCAAACCACTAATCTCATTTTTCAAGATCTTTGGCTGCCCATGTTACATTTTAAATCTTAAAGATTCCATCTCAAAATTTGCAGCCAAAGTAGATTGTGGATATTTTCTGGGATATTCTTCTACTGCTAAGGCCTACACAGTGTTTAACACAAGGACCAAGACAATAGAAGAAACTCTGAATGTAAAGTTCAATGAACTTTCATCCTTAAAAATCCCAGCAAATCCTGCTGAGTTGTTTGATTTAGATAAATTCAAATTTGAAGATATTATTGTCAAAACAAACAGTGCAGGTATTCCACAATCTCCACAACAAGACTACAGAACAGATGTTGTGATTCCAAGTCACTATAAAGTCTATTCTGTATCAGGGGAAGCCATTGTTCAAAACACTTGTCAAAACTCTGCCACAGCTGAGTCAGCCACTGTTGTCCAGTCTTACCCTCAAACCACTGCTTCACCAATTACATCCACTGCTCAATCATCTCTTGACAAAAGTCAAACATCTGTTGACAAAAGTCAGTCCAGTTTCACACCACTTGGACCCATTCCCCCACCTCCATTTCAAACATCTGTTGGTACTACAGAAGTGCAAACAGATGTTACATCAACAGAGTCACCAAACCTCCATCCTTCACCTCAAAATGCCATTATACCATATCAGGGAGATCTAATCTACCTAAGAGCACATCCACCAGATCAAATCATTAGCAACATCAGAGAGGGTGTGCTCACAAGAAGCCAATCCTTAAACATCTGTCTTTTTGCAGGCTTTCTATCTCTCACACAACCTGTCAAGTACCAAGAGGCACTCAAAGACAACAGTTGGGTAGAAGCCATGCAGGAAGAGCTCCTTCAGTTTAAAAGACAACAAGTATGGGAACTTGTACCATTGTCAAAGGATGTTTGTCCAATTGGCACAAAATGGGTCTTCAAAAACAAAACTGATGAAAGGGGTATAGTTGTCAAGAATAAAGCCAGGCTTGTGGTTCAAGGCTTCAGACAAGAAGAGGGGATAGAATATGATGAAACCTTTGCTCCTATAGCTAGGCTAGAAGCTATCAGACTCTTCCTAGCCTTTGTTGTCAACCACAACATCAAGGTGTATCAAATGGACATCAAATGTGCATTCCTATATGGAAAAATTCAGGAGGAAGTTTATGTATGTCAACCACCTGGTTTTGAAGACACATTCCATCCTGATTATGTATACAAGCTCAACAAAGCTTTGTATGGATTAAAACAAGCACCTAGGGCCTGGTATGAAACTCTTTCCACCTTTCTCCTATCCATTGGTTTCACAAGAGGTAAAATTGATAAAACGTTATTTTTAAAATGGAGAGGGAAAGACTTAATGATTATTCAAATATATGTGGATGACATCATTTTTGGGTCCACATGTAATAAAATGTGTGAAGAGTTTAGGGAACTCATGACAGCAGAGTTTGAAATGAGTGCTATGGGTGAACTTCAGTGCTTCCTTGGTCTCCAAGTGAAGCAGCTGCAAAATGGCACATTCATTCATCAAAACAAATATGTGAAAAATTTGTTAACCAGATTTGAGATGAATGACTGTAAGCCTTGTAGTACACCCATGAACATAGTCAAGCTACTCACTATTGATGACAGGGTTGAACTGGTTGACCAGACACACTACAGATGCATGATTGGGTCTTTATTGTACTTAACTGCATCTAGGCCAAACATTATGTTTGCCACTTGTGTTTGTGCAAGATCCCAGGCTTCACCTAGAAAGTCAAACCTTATTGCTGTGAAAAGGATATTCAGATACTTAAAAGGTACTTCCACACTTGGTATCTGGTATCCTGCTAATGGAAACATTGAGCTTTCATGTTATTCAGATAGTGATTTTGCTGGCTGCCACACCACAAGGAAGTCTACATCATGAGGGTGCCAGTTTCTAGGGAATGCCTTAGTCTCATGGCAAAGCAAAAAGCAAGCAGCTGTTTCAATTTCAACAGCTGAGGCTGAATACATTGCTGCTGCAAGCTGTACAGCCCAACTCATGTGGCTTCAAAATCAACTGCTGGATTTTGGGATAACTGCACTAAGGACTCCACTCATGTTGGACAGTCAAGCTGCTGAAAATATCATCAAAAATCCAGTCTCTCATTCAACAACAAAGCACATAGACATCAGACATCACTTTGTCAGAGATGGCTATGAAAAAGGTTTGATTTCTCTGCTCCATGTTCCAACAGAGGATCAGTTGGCAGATGTGTTGACAAAAGCTTTAGACACATCCACCTTCACAAATCTGATTTCTAGAATTGGTATGCTAAACATGGACTAAAACAACAAAAATGTTTTAAATAAAAACATTAAAATGTTTTAGAAAATCAAAATTCATCCTTAAAAATAGCATTTTGGTTGAAAAATCTGTTTCAAACATCTGATCAGATAAAAAAACCACTGTTTGGTTGAAAAATCAGTTTCAAACCTCTGATCAGATAAAACAACTGTTTCATTTTATATATCTATATATATATATAATAATAATAATTAAAAAAAACAAGTGCTGTTAGCATCAGCACTTTGGTAAGACAACAACTGTTTGCATCAGACCTTTGGCAACAGTTGTATGCCACCAGATGTTTGCCACGTCTGCTCTCAAAAGCGAGTGTTTTGGCCACATCAGCGGTTTCACCAGAGCCTATAAAAACCCTGTTTTATCACAACAGTTGTTACACTGTCTCATTGTATTCAAAATACTGAAACCGCCTTCTTCAACCTCAAACCGTCACTCTAATTCCTTTCATCCTCACACTCGAAATCCATTACAGTGGATCTTCAAGCCAAAGCCACCCACAATTATCTCCCATATCTGGTCAAAACAGATGAAAACGTCCCATTCACTACTAGAAAAATACCCCTTTCTTGACGCGCATTGCGCGTCATAAAAGGGTGTTTATGACACACAGCAAAGTGTCAAGGAAGAACATGTCAAGAAAGGTTTATGACATGCAGGCGCGTGTCATCTTTTAATGACACGCGTTTATGACACACATTTATGACACTCTTTCATGACATGCATTTACGACACACCTTTATGACACTCATTTTGCGTGTCATGTTTTTTTTTACCAAAAAAAAATTCTGCAAAATAACTAATAAATCTGGATTTATTTTTATATTTATAATAACAAAATCAATAAATATCAAAATAAAACTGCATATATTATATATACCACAAAAAAATTACAATTAGCATTTGTCGAATCCTACCACTAGTTACAAAAATATTGTGTCAATACATTACGTTAGTCTAGACTAAACATACGGATAACTTGAAAATGAAAGTTGCGGCATAACCAGACCACTCTTCACGAATGATAATAATATCCGCATCCGTGTTAGCATCTACTCCGCATCATGTGCAACCCCAACAAATGCCTGCAATAAGTAATTTAGTATTAAGTCAGTATATACAACTATGAGATCCAGAGAAGATAACGATGAGCTCTATAACAGAACAAACCTGATTCAAGATAGCACCTAACATAAGCTGATGTACGTGCAAGCAGTTCTGAACATCAACAATGAGCTCTATAACTTCGAATCCCTGATTCAAGATAGCACCTAACATAAGCATTTATCTGAACCGGAAAACTAGAATTTGAAACTTAGGTACATAATGTGAATCTGTTACAATTAAGTTACCAAGCCAACAAATACCTTAGTTCGGCCATCACATCTTCAACAGGTCCATGTAAAAAGATCTGTTAAATCTGAAATGTAAACCTGCATGGATAAAGGCAACTTCTGGTTATCATATATAGTTATGCTCAACAAATTTATCCACAATGTTAACATAAGCATCTATCTGAACCAAGACTTACATTGGAGGCTTCAGCAACAGCGGCTAGCGGTCCTGTTAGGCGGCCGCAATGGCGTTGATGGGAGTGTACAAATAGAGCAGCAAAACCAAGTAGTTATTGAACCCCAAGCTCAGAAACTACAGCCAAACCTATGCGCCTAAACGAATACGCGTGTGCAACCAAACCGCCCAAGCGCGCAGTTTTATTTCTGCCAAAACAGCCTCAAACGCATAGCTTAATTGTTGCCAAACTGGCCCAAACACGCAAGTTATTTGCTGACAAAATAGACCCTATTGTGCAGATTTATCGCTATCAAAATAGACACAAACGCGTAATTTTTTTGCTACAAAAACAGGTCGCAAACGTGCAGCTTAATTGCTGAAATAGACTGGCTATTGCTGAAATGGGCTGCCTGTGGACCTGATGCAGTCGCAGCCTGCGCTGCTGGTACATCGCGTATTGTAAACCTAGTCGAGCTGGGAACTAAACTGATCAGTCGCAGCGCTGCTGAGAATTTTAAAAATAAGGCTTGTTGATATATCTTAATTCCAGTTTCAAGTTTTTTTCTCAAATCTAACTCCTTCTGCAGCTGTTTCTCTAATCTTGCCACCTACACACACAATTGGAAATAACATTGTGCCAAGATAATTAATATTATCATAAGACTATAGTTTATATAACTAATATTATCTAAGACCTGAAACATGACCGGTTTAAGCCAAAACTGTCGAAAATTTATAATATACGAAACATACATCTTGTTTGAGTTGAAGGCGGAGCGTTTCTAATTCTTTCTTTTGGCTCAACAAGTCTGCTGCTTCAGTTTTAGCTTTTGATTCCTCTTTAGTGGCGTCGGTCCTTATATAATGATAAAAGGAAACTAATTATATGAAAATGGAACTGGATTCTATCGAAAGTAAACCAACATCCTGAAAGAATAGGATAACCTTTTGATTCCTCTCGAGTACCTTAATTATGAGCGGTTTGGCTCGTTTATGTTCTTATATATTACCAATGATCTTGAAAGAATAGGATAACCTTTATTTGAGAATGCTAACCAGATATCCTCTATAGTATGATTGTATGAGAATGGCAGCTCTTTCTTCCTTAGAGTGACGGTTGTAACCGGCCAAACGAACAACTTTAGCTGCGGCTTGAGCTGCAGCAACTGCAGCCTCAGCGGCTGCAGCAGTGGCCACTGCTACTGCAATGGTGTGATTCCGATCCTCCCCAACTTGAGACAATTGGTCACCGTCACTTTCCTCATTGGTGATATCAGGTGAGGTCTCTGTTGGAAAATGCTCAAATGAGACAACCTCTGGTGTGTCTTCATGGCGTTTCTCCACGACATTCTCCTTGCGAAAAACATTCTAGAAACACTCACAATTCGATTAATTCCCAAAATAGATCTCGATCGATGAAAAACAAACAAATCCGAATAAATTGCTTAAAATCTAACTAACTAGTGACATGTCAAGAAAAGATTTTTAGGATCCATCTCTTAATCAATTGGGAATTATGAGTGCGATTTTACTATATGTGTTAGTCTTATTATTGTCTGTTTGAGTGTATTAGCATATCCATTAATAGATTATAGGTGATTGTGATCAAACATAAGATGCACATGAGGCGTCGGTCCTCTACATCCTGACTCTAAAACGCTAACCAGAGGCTTCTGAAGAGGGTTACGATCTGCAGAGGTTCTGAAGAGGTTACAAGGGTTACTCCTTGAAGACGCGATCTGCAGAGGGTTAATTACAAGGGTTTTTTTTTAGCAGAGAAGGGTTGGGTTTAGAGAAGGGTTGGGTTTTTTAGCAGAGAAGGGTTGGTTTGATGATCTGTGCACAATAATAGAGGAAGAGAGAGAGAGGGCGCGAGTGGAGGGAAAACAAAAATGTGAAATATTTGACACCAAACATGACACTCAATTCTTATAGTGTCATGTTTTTTTAAAATCTTGACATTAGATTGTTGACACGCAAAAAAGAGTGTCATTGTTTGACCATTTTTTTTAAAAGATGACGATTTTTTAATGACACGCGCTTTTGCGTGTCATGAATTCTCGCGTGTCATTAAATGTGTGTCAAGATAGAGGTATTTTTCTAGTAGTGATTCCATACCACCATCGACATCATCCTCAATTCCAAATACCTGACAATCTTAACCGCTGATGCTCCCATCTATCTCGATACCCTCCAAGAATTTTGGTTAAATGCTGAGTTTCTCCTACAAGACAAAAAGCCTACAACCATCATATCAAAAATTGGAGAGACAAATGTCGCCATTACCCCCAACTGATATCCACAACCTTCTCACTGAATGACCTGTCAGGTAACGACTCTTTCCCTAAGGCTGAACTTCACACAGAGTTTCAGGAAAGAGGTTATGATGCACAAATGACTGGGTCAACTCTTTTCAAAAAGTTTTTCCCACCAGTCATGAAATTTTTCTTTCATACCCTCATTCTCTGTGTCTCTGCTAAGTCCACTTCCTTCAATGAAATCCCATTGAGGATTCAGTACTTGGGATATGCTATGTTGTCAGAATCTGACTTCAATTTATCCCAGGGCCTGTTTCTGGACTTAGTATAAAATGTGAAGGCCATAAAGTCTGAGTCTAATAATGCTTTTCTGATTTATCCAAGAATTTTAAGTGTAATCCTTCAAAAGGTTTTACCTGAAAAAGATTTTAAAAAGGGTAAGTCTTTCCAAATGAAGAGTCTAACTGATGAAACTTTCACAAGAATGCTGGGTTCAACCACCCAAGAAAAAGTGTCAAAAGTTTCCAAAACACAAACAAAGAGGACTAAGACAACAACTGTTGTCCAAACCTCTGTTGTTGAGCCCACTGCTCCTGGTGATCATGGCACTACATCCAGTGCTGTGAAACCCACACCAGCCACCTCCAAAAGAAAACGTCCATCCACAAAAACCACCACTAAAACTAAAAAGGGGCCTCTAGAAGATGAGATCCCAGAGGAAAACCCTGTTGCAACACAAAAGCAACAAGAAACCACTGTTGTTACTTCCTCACAACAGATGGATATATCTCAACCTGAGCAAACTCCTCATGAATCCTCACAAAAGGATCATGTTGTAAGCCAAAGGGAACCACATCATGATACATATGTGTCACTTGACCATATGATCATCAGCCCTTCTCCCAGGGCTACTTCTCTTTTCACTCCTCAACCCTCACCATCACATGTCCTTCCAACAATGCAACCACTGTTTGAGGCTATTGATAAAACTCAGGACAATCGCAGTTCCTCTCCTTCACCCATCAATGAGAGTATACTTCAACAAGTGACTGAGACTGAGGAAAATCAATCAGCTATCCCACAAACAGAAGAGGTTACACCCTTGGAGTTGAATGAAACTCTAGGTGAGTTTTCAAGTGAAGCAGCCACTACTGATGTAGAGACTATTGTCTCACAACAGGACAGTTGTTACATAGCTAAGACTTCCTTGAAGGCAACAACTGATGAGGCCACTATAGTGTCCCCAAAATCAGTTGGAAGTCCCCAGAACCAAGACAAAGGGGCATCTGGTTCTCATCCTTTGGACTCACCTCCTTGGACTGAACCAGTTACAACTACCACTGGTAGGAATCCAGATGATCCTATTAATTTAGGTGATGGGTTAAAATACCAAGAATTGACGGCTAGAGTACAATCCATTGAAACCTCTGTTGCTAACATCAAATTAGATGTCAAGATAATTTTGGGATCCTTGGCTGCTCTTACCAAAAGTCAACCATCAAAAGGAAGAGATTGCTAGTGAGCTATGGAAATCAGTTTCCCCCATCATCATAGCTCATAGAAAACTAGCAGATCAGACACATGAAACCTACATGGTTCAAATCAGAACTATGGTAGATGCTAGGTACACAGATACCCACGCAGACATTAAAGCCATTAAAGACCATTTGCTGAAGACCACTGGCTCTGCCCCTACAACCATCAAAAGAGATGAAGATGATGATGAGTTCACAGCAGATGATGCCAAAAAGGGGGAGAGTGGCAGAGATAGACTACCCAAGCTAAAGCCATTTGGAACCAAACCAGGGTCTGAACCAGCACCACCACAACAACTAAATCCCAATGATCAATCCACAACTGATACTGAAGCAGTCAATGCAGGCAAAGAAAAAGAAGTAGATAAAACTGCTAATGTGAATGTTGAAAAGGCCGCTGAAGAAAAGCAAAAAAGGGTTGATACCTTGGAATGAAAAGCAGAAGCTCTTGTTCAACAGAAGATAGAGCAACAGCAAGAAGTTGAGGATGTGGGTACCTCTAAAAGGAAGAAGATGTCTCCCAAACATGTCAGACAACCACCATTCAAACTTGCTGTCAAAACTGCTACTGCTAAAACCACTGCCACCAAAACCACTGACACCACCAAAACCACTGATACCACCAAACCACTGACACCACCAAAACCACTGATACCACCAAACCAACTGAACCTACCACCAAACCAACAACCAAATCCACTACCACAACCACCAACACACCACCCAAATCCCAAACATCTGCCGGTCCTACAAAAGTGCCAACGGATGTTAACACAACCACTGCTGCAACACCACCATCACCAAAAAACTTGTACATAAGGAAGAGAAAATCTACCTTTGTGGTATAAGATGAAAACATACAAACATCAACACCTCCTACTTCAACCACCCAGGCTACACCTATATCAGCGATCCTACTTTCATCATATTCACCACACACTTCACAATTCACATCTCACAGACCACGACCATCCATGACACCATTGGTTGTTCAGTATCCTCTTGAGCTTGATCTACTCAAGGGGGAAATGCAATCCTTCTACAATACTGAACAGCCATCTGAAAGATCTTTCCAATCTCTTCCAAATTTTCATGTTCCCCTAAACTTGGACAAATACCTTAAATACAAGACTGAACAGGCAGATGCAATCATCAAAGAGAGATGTAAAGGGAAGGATGACAGGATTGGTTAGGGCATCCATTCAGCAGAGCTTAGCAAATTGAGAAGGATTGAAGATTTTGCTAAGACCCTGAGCAACTCCATGTCCACCATGCCTCTCAGCAGTGACATGGAAAGGATGGTTAGGGAATCTCTTCTTGACCAAATCTTGTCAACCATGCCCTACAAATCAAATAAGAAACAATTTGCAGGCTGGACCACTCATGCACTTAGAGAAGAACTAATAAGAATAGAAGACATGGCCAAGAATCCCCCAGCAAAGGTCTCTGCCCCTGATTTTAAGAAAGGCAGAGATCCAGCCAGAGCTTTGAAGTTCAAGAGAATGAGAGAAGAGATTGTGGCTGCAAAGTATGGGGAGATGAGGTCTGATACAAGATGGTCAGAGCTAAGGCTGGTTGAGACTTACAAGAAGTTGGAAGAAAATAGGAAGAAAGACCATACACTGCCCAGGAAACCTGATTACTCTGATGCACCAATGATGAAGAGACCACAACATGCCTTTACACTAGACAGCTTACTTGACACTTCTGACCTGTCTATTGCTGCCAGAAGACAATTCAAGAAACAGAAGGAAATGTCTGAAGAAGACCAGAAGAAGTTTGCTGAAACTTATGTAAAAGAGGGCCTCTTCAATCAAGTACACTACTTCTTTGATCCCACTACTGAAGAGCTAAGTAAACTCATTGGGAGACCTCCATCACCAAACTCATCTACAATAAACTTGCAACCCAGCAGATCCTCTGATTCAAAAATTCTAAAATGGAAAGTCAACAAAGACAACCATGAATTGAATCTGCTCAGATCAGATGGAGAAGCTCAAAAATTAAGTATGGATGATGCACATGGCCTGTGTGTAGATGATCTCCAAACCTTACTGAACTTAGAGCTTGAAAGGGATGCAGAAGACTTTTTATCTTTAAGTTTTGAACTGCAGTTTAAAGGGCAGATAAGAGAAAGTCTGATGAGAAATAAAGATCAAAATAAGGCTTGGTTTTGACATCATCTGTTCTAGGGGAAATTGTTTGGTCTGCTGACCTGGAGAAAAACAGATGATTGGAAAGCCAAAACATACTACTCAATTGATCCTTAGCAATAAACATCATTTACAAGTTACTTCTCCCAAAAGACTGTTGACTCTAACATCTGCTGTACCCTAACAACTGCTGAGACAACTGCTGCTACAAAGGTCTGATGGATAACAACTGCTAGAGAACAACTGCTGGCCAAAGGTCTGATGAAGAACAACTGCTGACCAAAGTACTGAAGACTAAAGGTCTGTTGGAGCCAACAACACTTAGGCTCCAACAGATGATTCAAGACCATCAGAGTTTTCCTATTAGTTGTTTACCTTTCAGAGTTTTCTTATGTAACAATAGTTTGTAATCAACAGATGTTTTATGTTTGTTATTCTGTTAGAGGTCAGTGTCTTAGGTGACGTCAGCCTAGGTCATCAGAGGTTTAGATTTGTCTATAAATAGAACAATGCTTGTACTGTTCTATTTGTCACTCATAACATTCTCTTTGACAAACAATCACTGAGTGATCAGGCTGAGGGGGAGTACTTGTACAATTGATTGTAATCATTTGAGTTTATGAAAACATTCGATTGAAAAACATTTATTCTCTTGTTTTGATTAATAGTTTATCATTACGCTGCATTTTCCATTTATAATTCATTTCATTCATTGCTCTTATTACTTAAACAATCAACCTCAGATCCTAACAAACTCTTCTTACATAGCTTGAACCCAATTGTTGTCTTTGAGGGCTTCTTGATACTTCTTAGGTTCCAACTGAGAAATGAATGCTGAGAAGAAGCAAAAGTTGGAAAGCTGGTTTCTTGTGAGAACCCGTGATGCAATATCACCCATGATTTGATCCAATGGATGATCCTTGTGTTCAATCAGTTGTTGTAAATCACTGACAGGTGTAGGTGGCTCTTGTACTTCTTCAAACAAACCACTGAGATTTATAATATCTGGTTCAGCTGTTTGAACATCATTAGTAGTTGTAGGAGCTGAAACAGATGTTTGAGTTTGTACATAACAGTTGTTGAATCAGAAGTTTGTGTAACTTCTTATGGTTTAAAAGTTGACTTAATGACTGTATTAGAAGTCCATGGTGCAGGATCCTCATCATCAAACCCTTGATCACCATAATTAATAGGTTTAGATGAAATGACAGTCTTTTCAGGTCCGAAATGGAAACTGTCAAGGTCAAAGAGTTCAGCTGGATGTGCTGGAATGAGAGTGTGTTTTGACTCATTGAACTTGACATTCAGTGTTTCTTCTACTATCTTGGTTCTTGATTTAAAAACCTTGTAGGCTTTCCTAGTGGAAGAATAACCAAGGAAATAACCTGAATCAACTTTTGCAGCAAATTTTGAAATAGAGTCTTTAATGTTTAGAATAAAACATTGACATCCAAAAGCCCTGAAAAAGGAGATAAGGAGCTTAATGCCATGAAGAACTTCATAGGCAGCTTTGGAGTGTCTCTTGTTAACAAGGACTCTATTCTGAACATAACATTCAGTAGTGACTGCTTCAGCCCAGAAATACAATGGTAGGCCTGAATCAGCTAACATGGTTCTTGCTGCTTCAATTAGTGTTCTATTCTTCCTTTCTACCACACCATTTTGTTTAGGAGTTCTGGGAACACTGTATTATCTAACAATCCCTTTAGATAAGCATAATTTATCCAGAGTTTTGTTCCTGAACTCTGTCCCATTGTCATTTCTAATGGTTTTGACAGAGAGAGAATATTGTTTCTCTACTTGTAGAATGAAGAACTTGATGATTTCAGCTGCCTCATCCTTGGAAAATAATAAGAAGACCCATGTGAATCTTGAATATTCAACAATGATGACTAAGCAGTACTTCTTCTTACCGAGGCTCAAGATTTTGACTGGCCCAAATAAGTCCATATGGAGTAGTTGAAGACATGCAGTTGTTTTTTATTCTTCAATAGACTTATAGGAGGACTTATGCTGTTTTCCCTTGAAACAGGATACACAGTGTTCTTCACACTAGTATACTTTCAAGGGTAGACCTCTAACCAAGCCCATTTTTGTGACTTTATTAATGGTTTTAAAGTTCACATGGCCAAGTCTTCTGTGCCAGAGATCAGTCTCTAAAGTTGATGCCCTTGAGAAGAAACAGGCAGTGTTGTTCAGTACTTTGTCCTTTTCAATGTCCATTGCATAGACATTGGCATATCTTTTGGCAATCAACATAGTATGATCTTCAATGATCTTCTCTATCAACTTCTAGCCTTTTGGTGATATGATCTTGCATGTTGTCTTTGTTAAAAAGGAAGAATATCCTTTATCACACATTTGTGACACACTCAGCAAGTTGTACTCAAGGTTTTCAACCAGATTGACCTTGTTAAACTGTATTTTGCCAGAAGAGACATTGCCATGTCCTAGCACATATCCCTTGGCATTGTTCCCAAAGGATATAGATCCTTCTCTTTGACTACTAAAATTGTTTATCAGGTATCTGCATCCTGTCATGTGAATTGAGCCTCCATTATCAACATACCAAATGCTATTTAAGCCTCTGGAGAACCTCTGCACAAAGAAGCAAATTAGTTAGATTTAGGAACCCAAGACAATTTGGCTTTGGGTTTGCTCTTGAGAACATTAACAGTTTGTTCTTTACCAGTTTGAGGAATTCATGTCTTTTTGGCAATGGATTTTTCTTTAGGAGTAATGGTGGTATCCTTTTGAGGACCACCATCAACTTTGGTCATCCGTAGTTTTATCATATACATGAGATCTTTAATCTCAGCAGTTTGTGAAACTGTTGATGATGTAGGTCTAACTATTGAAAGAGAATTTTGAGAAAAAGACTTTTGTTGAGATTTCATCTTTTTCTGAGAAAAGGTGTTGCTAGATTGTTGTTTGTTGGGAAAGAAAGTTTTTTCAAAATCATTTTTGAGTCGTTTTCCCACAACCAGGTGTAAAAACTTCTTGTTGTACTCATTTCCTTTTCTATATCTACAAAATTCTGTTTTATGGTTAAACAGACCACAAATTTCACATTCTTTTGCCTTCTCTTTTTCATTTAAAGGCAATTTTCTGACAGTCTTGATTTGATTTTGGTCATCAGTAGTTTTCAGGTTCTCAACTCCTGATGTAGATGAAACTAGTGATTGTTGGGAATCATGATATCGTATACACAGCGGAAGCGGATTATATTTATTAATAAATCGATTATATACAATATATATTATAGGCCGATTTATATGTGTATAAATATATATTTAATTTTATTAATCCGATTAATAAAATATTCCCAATCAGGATCTCGGTTAAACGCGTATAAACAAATAAATAATAAACAACCATAGTGGGTTTAGTAATCAACCTTTGACGACTAAACCGGAATTGTAACACGCGGGTTACAACGAATCCTCGCTAATAGGATGTTCTCAACCGAGCACGAACCAACCGGGAAGAAACACTTTGAAAGAAGGGATGGCGGCGGTGTGGTGGTTTGGCCGAAACAAAGCAACAATGGCGGCGGCCACAATATCTTTTGTTGGGGAGCAAGGGAATTGTTTTGCTAGGAAAGGTTGCCCCTAGGGTTTACACCTTAACCCTCCTTTTATAAAACAGCAACTTACACTAAGCCCCCTTGAATAATATCATAATATTCCTTAATATTAATCTAATTAATATCAAGTTCCTCAAGTCTAAAATATTATTATTTCATAAATAATAATCCACCGACACATGAACTTATCTGATTCGTGTACCAACGTGTAACTCTTCGGATCGTACCGGGTCGGGTTACGTTGACCTCGACTTTAAATTACATCGGACATACTATATATCCAACAATCTCCCACTTGGACGATTTTAATTAAATGAGTCAACGTGTGCAGAGTTCGACGCCTAGCTGCATCACATTGCACCCAAACCAGTATGACACTTTACAGTCGTCAACTAGTTCTTTGAGTTCAAGTAACGCTTTACTTAACCTAATACTATAGCCCTGATAATTCTATCAATAAGTCCCTTCTGTATAGACATCCGTTGATCATAAGACATGGATCATTCATTCTTATAGTGATCAACCATTCTCTATTCTCGTCTCTAATTCAAAATGGTCTAACGAACAACCTTAGCCCGTGCGTGGCCACGCGTTTATACCAGTTTGAGCTTACGAGGGCGCCAAAATGTCTAGACTTCTAATCCTATAGAAGTACAGAATTCCATCAGCGTCATACAACTCCCACTTAATCTTGGATTTCTCCCAACGCTACCCTTATTGCTACCCATGTTTCAGGACAGTGTTAGATAACATCAAAGATAATCCTTGATCAATGTAGTTTAATATGTGCCTTAGGAAAAAGGACAGATTGAACATATCAATATCAAAACATCTCATGACACAGATCCATGGAGATCGTTTTTGAAGCGAGTTACATCCAATATCATTCCCTAATGATATCTGTGAATTATGATTCTCAAACCCTTGAGTTATTCATCTCATGAATACAACCATCTCAATTCACAATAGTCTTACATTCAAATTCATTCCCATGTAATTTGATGGACTACGGATAGTTAGAATATTCTTATTCAAGGATTTAAACATACAAATAATGAACACAGTCACAAAATATTTAAATTTGAATTTAACCCATTAAATCAAATAAATATTCAATGTAACTATTATAGTTCAAAATAAAAACCAAATACTAACTACAGATCATGCCCAATGTCTAGCAACTCTAAGCCCTATCTTTCCAGCATGCTCCTCATGTTTAACTTGAGGTAAAGGCTTAGTAAATAGGTCAGCCAGATTCAGATCTGTATGAACTTTGTTTATTACGATGTCTCCACGTCCTATTATCTCTCTAATATAGTGGAATTTCTTAAGTATATGCCTTGTGGTCTGGTGTGACCTTGGTTCCTTTGCAAGAGCAATGGCACCAGTGTTGTCACACAGTATCTCGATTGGTTTCTTTATGCTAGGCATAACATCGAGATCACCAATGAACTTCTTCATCTAGACAGCCTCCTTTGCAGCATCCGAGGCATCATTGTATTCTGATTCACAGGTGGATTAAGCAACCACACTTTGCTTAAAGCTGTTCCAAGTTACAGCCCCACCATTCATAATGAAAACATATCCCGTTTGTGACTTTGAATCATCACAATCAGTCTGGAAGCTTGCATCAGTATAACACTTAACTGACAGCTCCTCTTCCAGTCCTCCATATATTAAGAACATGTCATTAGTCCTTCTCAAGTACTTAAGAATGTTCTTCACTGCAGCTCAATGACTCTCTCCTGGATTCTGTTGATATTTACTCGTCATGCTAAGAGCATACGAGACATCAGGTCTAGTACACAACATGGCATGCATGATGGAACCAATCGCAGAAGCATATGGAACACCTTCCATTTTCTTCTTTTCCTCTTCAGTGTTTGCACACTACTTGTTATTAAGAATGGTTCCATGTGCCATGGGCAAGAGCGCCCTTTTTGAGTCTTGCATTGAGAAGCGTCGTAAGACCTTATCAATATATGTACTTTGACTCAAACCCAATAACCGCTTTGATCTATCTCTATAAATCTTTATTCCCAGAATATAAGCGGCTTCACCAAGATCTTTCATTACGAAACACTTACCCAACCAGGTCTTAACATCTTTAAGCATTGGGATATTGTTTCCAATTATTAGTATGTCATCTACATATATTATAAGAAAAGTGATATAGCTCCCACTAGATTTATTGTAAACACACGGTTCATCTTCGTTCTTGATAAAACCAAACTCTTTGATTTTCTGATCAAAACAGAGACTCCAGCTGCGAGACGCTTGCTTTAATCCATAAATGGATTTATTCAGCTTGCACACCTTATTAGGATTCTTTGGATCGGCAAAACCTTCAGGTTGAACCATATAGACATCTTCCAGTAAGTGTCCATTAAGGAACACGGTTTTGACATCCATTTGCCATATCTCATAGTCATAATATGCAGCAATGGCAAGTAGAATTCTAATAGACTTGAGCATGGCTACTGGCGAGAAAGTTTCCTCATAATCAATTCCTTGGGTCTGAGTAAAACCTTTCGCTACAAGCCTTGCTTTGTAGGTTTGCAAATTCCCATCCATGTCAGTCTTCTTCTTGAAGATCCATTTGTTTCCCACAGTCCGACATTCGGCAAGGAGATCAACCAAATCCAGACTTGTTTCTCATACATGGATTGCATCTCTGCATTCATAGCTTCTTGCCATTTCTTAGATTCCGAATCCAAGATTGCAGCTTTGTAAGTAGCAGGCTCAGCTTCATCAATCATGAAGATATCGTCATATCTTACAGGTGCACGACGATCCCTAATACTTCTTCGAACACTTGGTGTTTCTGTTGTTTCTTGAGTCCTCTCAGGCTCAACTTCAACAACTAGATCAGTTACTTCTGGTTCTGTCTGAACAACTGGTTCAGTCACTTGTGATTCTCAAATTTCTTCAAGATCCACATGGTTATCTCCAATCCCTCGCGCCAGATGCTCTTCCTCTAGGAAAGTGCCTCTGTGTTTAGTGAAAGTCCTATTTTCAGTGGGGTGGTAGAATAGGTAACCGATCTTCTTACCGTATCCAACGAAAACCACTTTTTCGCCTCTGGGATCTAGTTTATCCAAAGATTCTAGAGTGACATAAGCATTACATCCCCAGACTTTAAGGTAGGATACATGAGGTTTCTTTTCATGCCATATCTCATAAGGCATTTTGTCAACCTTCTTTGTTCGAGCTATATTAACAAGTCTGGCGGCATTTTCCAGAGCATAACTCCAAAAGGATTTTAGAAAGGTTTTTTCGACACATCATTGATCGAATCATATCTAATAGAGTTCGATTTCTCCGCTCAGACACACCATTATGTTGCGGTGTTCCAGGTGGAGTGAGTTGTGAAACTATTCCACAATCCTTTAGATGGTCGATGAATTCCTGACTAAGATATTCACCGCCTCGATCTAATCGAAGCATTTTAATAGTTCTATTTTGCTGATTTTCTACTTCGTTTTGGTACTCCTTGAACTTTTCAAGAATTTCATGTTTATGCTTCATAAGATAAACATAACCATATCTACTGAAATCATCAGTAAATGTAGCAAAGTATCTTTCTCCATGTCTTGACATTGTTCTGAATGGACCACATACATCGATATGTACAAGTCCTAACAGTTCATTAGCTCTTTCTCCAACATTTGAAAAAAGGTGCTTTTGTTAACTTTCCACTTAAGCATGATTCGCATTTTCCAAACGACTCTGAACCCTTGGAATCTAGGATTCCCGCGGTTTTGAGTTGTTTTTCTCACTTATGTGACCAAGTCTACAATGCCACATATACGTATCATTAAAGTCCAACTTGTTACATTTATGGGAGATATTGCATAATATGTTATCGTTTTGGATTTCTATCTCATAGATCCCATTGTTGGGTTTTGCATTAAAGTAAAACACATCGTTAAAATAAGCATAAATAAATTCACCATTGAAACGATAATTAAAACCTTGTCCACGCAATGCCGAAACTGAAACAATATTTCTAGTCACACTAGGAATGTAATAAACATTGTTCAAAACAAGTTCTAATCTAGAAGGAAGTAAGAGAACACATTCTCCTATAGCCTTCACAGCAACTTTTTGTCCATTGCCAACATGGACCTCCAAGTCGCCTTGTTTCAGCTTTCTAATATTTCTTAGTCCTTGCAAAACATTACAAATGTGGAAACCACATCCTGTGTCAAACACCCATGTTTTGCTAGGAAAAGCAAAGATTTCAATAACATATATACTTGAGGACTCTCCTCCTGAAGCCTTAGCTTGCTTCAGCTCAGCTAACTACTTAGCACAGTTCCTCTTCCAGGGCCCAGTTTCATCACAATGAAAACATTTGGCATCTTTCCGAGGTTTCTTATTGGCAACAGATTTGTCTTTGCCCTGATTGCCCATTTTCTTGGTGTTAGGTTTCTTAACTTGACCCTCCTTGATCACTAGCACTGGTGCAGTCTTGCTAGGTATGTTCACCTCAGCAGTTTTGAGCATCTGATGCAGTTCTGCAAGTGTCATTTCCATCCCGTTCATATTGTAGTTCATAATGAACCGGTCATATGACTTGGACAATGAGTTTAGGATAATATCCCCAGCTAACTCATTGCTCAAGGGGGATTCCAGGCTGGCCAAGTGATCAACATATGCCTTCATTTTAGCACTTGAGTGCTAACTGGCTTTTCAAGAACATACAACTTGTTCTCCGCCTTGAGAAAAAATTTCAAGTTGCGGTGCCAGTCCATGAAGTTGGAGTGGTTCAGTTTGTCCTTCTCTAAGATGGACTTGAGAGAGAATTGGGAGGCGGAATTGTTTTCTGTTGACATCTACAAAGTTCAAGATTAACTTATTAGTATTTTATGTTTTAAATATCCTAATTATTTTTTGACCCAAAAAGCAAAATTAATTAGGATGAGACCCCGATTCATCAATACACAGTGAACTGGCTTAGCACTGTCCACTGGCACGATTAGGTAGGTAAAGAAAGATTGTTAATTGTGTCCACTACACAGCTCTCCATTTGGGGTTATCGCTAAGAGCGATGTATGTTTAACCCCAACTATGCCCACTTGTCAAACAAGCGATGTTTGGTCCTATACTGTTAACTGTAACACCGGCCTATGTTACACATGAAACGCGATGATTACCTTCACTCATGATCAACGCCCAGATGCAGGGTCAGCACTAACATTTGGGTTCGATTTAGAACGAAGTGTTAACTCGTTAAGGGTGGAATCAAACATCAATTTAAAATTGGGATTTAATTTTAATATTTACCATAAATATATCGAATGACTCGTTAGCATGATGTGAGTCACATATTAGTTTATAAAATCCAATTTTATATTGTTCGTGATAATTGAAACTCCTTTCAACACTCGAGACGGTATAGTTTTAAATACCCTATTTAAACTATGTTGGTCGTACTATCGCGAATGGAGTTGTTTTAATATTAATAAAACTCCTTTTATTAAATATGCTTTTCGGTTTTTATAAAACTTGTTTTAATAAAACCGTTGCCATGATTGTGAAAATTTTATTTATTTTGGGTTATCTAAATTATTTAGAATAAATAAAACACAACCACAAAACATAATAATAAAATTAAACGAATCGAGCCCCTAATAGGTCGCCCGTTTCGTTTTAGCCAGAAACGAAACGAACTAGTCAAAAACGGGGTTTCAAAACTATTTTGATATAGCTCCCACTTGACCCGAGATCTCTATCTTCATGGAACCTGTTCGCCTTTTTATCTTCGTCTTGATCTTGTACTTGTAGGATTACAAATAAATTTGAAATACAAATAAAACAAATCTATTCTAATCCTATCTATTACACCGGATCCAATATCCGTAATAAAAATAGAAATCAATAAAAAAAATAAAACATCACAAACACAACCATGACAAGGGTCAAAAATACCCAGGGCTCGATTCACATCACAATCCATGAACAACAAAAAGCTTTTGATCTTTTGTCAAAGAAAATAATTTTTTTTGACAAATAAAACATAGATCAAAATTATAACTTTACCATCTATACGCGCGTAACCGTGGCTCTGATACCACTGTTGGGAATCATGATATCGTATACACAGCGGAAGCGGATTATATTTATTAATAAATCGATTATATACAATATATATTATAGGCCGATTTATATGTGTATAAATATATATTTAATTTTATTAATCCGATTAATAAAATATTCCCAATCAGGATCTCGGTTAAACGCGTATAAACAAATAAATAATAAACAACCATAGTGGGTTTAGTAATCAACCTTTGACGACTACACCGGAATTGTAACACGCGGGTTACAACGAATCCTCGCTAGTAGGAAGTTCTCAACCGAGCACGAACCAACTGGGAAGAAACACTTTGAAAGAAGGGATGGCGGCGGTGTGGTGGTTTGGCCGAAACAAAGCAACAATGGCGGCGGCCACAATATCTTTTCTTGGGGAGCAAGGGAATTGTTTTGCTAGGAAAGGTTGCCCCTAGGGTTTACACCTTAACCCTCCTTTTATAAAACAGCAACTTACACTAAGCCCCCTTGAATAATATCATAATATTCCTTAATATTAATCTAATTAATATCAAGTCCCTCAAGTCTAAAATATTATTATTTCATAAATAATAATCCACCGACACATGAACTTATCTGATTCGTGTACCAACGTGTAACTCTTCGGATCGTACCGGGTCGGGTTACGTTGACCTCGACTTTTAATTACATCGGACATACTATATATCCAACAGTGATGGCTTAAAGTCAAATTTGTTCAGTACTTCTAAAGAACTTTCTTTTTCAATTTTGAGAAAGTTTTCATGAAAAGATGTGCATTCTTTTACTTCAGAAGTTTGATTTTGAACTATTCTACTACCATCATCAGTAGTTTTGGGAGTAAAATCAGTTGGTGTTTCAGTGTGATGTTACCCTATGCCAAACCTAACATTTGGTGCACTTTGTTTGTTAAGCAGCAGTTGTTACCCTTTACTTGACTCAACCCATTTCTCACATTCAACCTTGGTGTTAGCAAGCTCTTTTCTGA
Organism: Ambrosia x helenae; assembly: GCA_030844895.1. Lineage (NCBI taxonomy): Eukaryota > Viridiplantae > Streptophyta > Magnoliopsida > Asterales > Asteraceae > Ambrosia > Ambrosia x helenae. Next base: position 9,587,039 of record CM061232.1, read on the forward strand.
CATTTCCTAGGTCTTCTATCATGCTTTTAAGTTGTGCTTGGGTTTCAATAGCATTATTTGTCAATTTAGAATTTTCTTTTGATTTTGCAGCAAGTTTTCTTTCTAAATCACATTTTATTTGAGTATATTTTCTCTCTGAGTCATTGGCTTTGCCTTGTAAATGCACATTGGTCTCTCTTATGATAGAAAAAGATTCTTTGCATGAGTTTGAACATAGTTTTGTCAAAGATTCTTTTAATACCTGAGATAAGGCAGATTTAGAGGTGCAGCCTTCAAATCCCATTAAGGCAAAGTTCTTTCTGCCATTGTCAGGTTCTCCCCAGTTGATGTCAAACATTTTGTTGTCTGCATCACGATTGCACTCAGTTGTGTCAAAAGGAAGACTGCTCCAGTCAACATACCCTGAAGTGAAAAGACTTTGTTGTGAGGGTTACTGAGTTTGTGGAGCAGCTGGAATGGAAGGCATTGGTTGTTGGCTCTGCATTTGAGCAGGCATCTGTACATATTGTATTTGTGGCACATATTGGATTTGTGGAGCTTGTGCCTGTACAAAGTGTGCACTTCCCTGTGTTCCATTATTCCTATTATAACTAGGGTTAAACTGATTTCCAGAATGTGGTTGGTTATAGCTAGAGCTTCTACACTCTCTAGCAAAGTGTCCCAACTTCTGACACTTGTGACATCTAAGTTTAGATTTGTCAAAACCAACTTTTGTTGAACTGTTCAGTCCTGGAAATTTCCTTCCTGACCTTTTGTAAAATTTGTTAGCTGTATATGATCTTTCTGATGAGATCCCAGAAGTTATGTCAATATGGTCAAAAGATCTAAAATTATTTGGACAAGAAGGTGAGTCTTGTCCTAAAAGTGTTGTACTACCTGGTACATAGTCATTAGCTGTTTTGCCAGAATTTTGTAACTTTTTCTTTTGATCAATTTTTCTTTCGAAAGTTAGCAACCTCCCATGTAATTTTGTAAGAGTGGGGGAGTTAAAATCTGGTGAAGATCTGAGGACTATAGAGTAAGTTTCCCATTTTTCTGGTAATGACCTTAAAAATCTATGAAGCATAGATACATTTGTGTAGGTCTGACCATTTAATTTCAACTCAGAAATTAATGAGGAGAATCTTTCAAATTTTTGTGTCAAAGTTTCTCCATTAATATGAGTAAATGTTTCATATTGCTGAGCAAGGATTTCTCTAGTGTTGGCAATCACCTCTTCAGTTCCTCCAAACTGCTCTTTTAGGAAGTCCCAAAGCTCTTTGGCACTTTCACAATGTAAAAGTCCAGAGTAGATTTCATTTGAGAGTGCCATTGCCAACATAGAGAAAGCCTTGGCATCAAGCTCGAGTTTAAGGAAATCTTCATCTGTGTAGTCTTTTGGGTCTTTTGGTATTTCTACTTTAGTTTCAAGGTTTATATTTACTGGTTTGTGAGGACCATACATCACAGATCTATAACACCTAGTGTTGGTCTGAGACAGAGTATGTGCCAGCCTTTTTTTTCCATATGTTATATTCTGAATGAACAAGCATAGCAGGCTTATTGGCAGAACCAGTATTATGAGGATCCATTTTTGAGAGTATTGAATTGTCAAGTTTCTCTCAAAATGATGGATGTTGAAAAAGTAAACTTTTATCCTATATTGAATATCAATAAGAGCCTGTGTCTGATTCTCAATTTGTTAGATTGATATTTGATTAGATAAACCAGTGCTCTGATACCAATTGTTGGATCAGTATGCTCTTTAACAGTTGCTTGCTTTTGAACACTTATGTGTTTTGCAAGTTAATCAAAGCAGTTTACACAGCGGAATGAGTTGTAAAGTTTCACTTTCAACAAGAGTTATTACTCCCCCTGGATGTAATGAACTAAAGACAGTTAATGAGAATCTAAGCAAAATTGAATGTATATGATAATAAATATGCAAAGAGATTCTCAGAATATGAAATGGTATTTATTGTCTTCTTCTGTCATCAAGTACCTTCTTTTGGGGTGGGTCGAACGAGAAAGTGAAACATAACCGGGTGGCATGGCAGAAAGTTATTGCTCCTGTGGAATACGATGGGTTAGATTTCGGTTCACTAAGGGACGCTAACTCAGCTATGCTCTCGAAGTGGTGGTGGTGGAGGTTTAAGAAAGACGAAACGGGATTGGGGAGAAAAGTTATCTGGTCGATCCTGGAACTTTATCCTAGTTAGATTGTCGATTTCAGGTCCATGGAAATCCATTAATAAGGCTGTTGGTGATATTAATAGGGTGGGGATTGATATTACAAAATTTATCAAAAGGCGTGGTTGGTAGAGGTTCTAGGGTCCAATTTTGGTTGGATTGTTGGCTGTTAGGCAAACCTTTGGCTGCTGAGTTCCCGACTCTTTTTTCGTTTGAGAAGAACAAACATTCGGTTGTAGCTGGTCGGGTGGGTAATAGCACACATGTGTATACATGGGAGTGGAAGAGGTCGCTAAATGGTGGTCCTGAACAGATGGATCTGTAGCGCCTGACAACCCTTTTGAGTGGATTTGTTTGTTCAAATGCATCTGATCAGTGGATATGGGCGTTGGGTGGGTGGGGTTCTTTTTTGGTTCGAAGTGTAAAGGAGGAACTACAAGGTGTTCAATTCGTTAAACCTGGCCAGATATTTCAATGGAACAGTTGGATACCGAAAAAAGTGAACTTTGAAGCGTGACGGGTACATATGGATCGGCTACCAACATCAGCAAACCTGATTCGCAGAAATATACAAGTCGAGTCATCTGTTTGTCCGATATGTGGTGATCGCATTGAAATTGTTGAGTACTTGCTCAAAGGTTGTCGTTTTGCGCAATTACTTTGGCAATTCGTTTCAAGTTGGTGTAGAATTCAGCCAGTGTATGTGTTCAACGTTTTTGATATTATGGACATGTACAAGTTCGTGGATGGCTCATTGAGGTTTAAAAAGGCGGTTTATGCGGTTTTCCTTACAGTTATTTGGAGTATCTGGAAGACGCGGAATGAAGTAGATTTTGCTCAAAACGCGGCCTCTTTGGATCGGGTCGTGGGGGAGATAAAGGCCATGACATACCTATGGATTAAGTCAAGGTCAAGGAAAACAGAGCTAGATTGGGAGGCGTGGTGCAGTTTCAGACTACATAGAATCGGTTGGTAGTATAATGGGATGTAATATTTCTCTTTTCATTGTGTACATATTGGTGTTTAGCTAGTATCCTGCTAGCTTTTGGTGGTAATAAAATTTGCGTTTTTGTTGGCCTTCAAAAAAAACATAGGAAGGGTAGGAAGCCACCACATCCTGGCACCTGTAACTATTGTTAAGTCTAATAAACTCAATCCTGGTTGATTAAAAGGGCAATTTAGACTTTTTTTTCTTTTCAATAACCTCTAAAACAACCATCTTCATCATTGGCGTCGTCACCGTCACCACCGAAATCAAATTTCTTCATTACCGTGACTAACCCCCTAATCTATTTCCCCCATAAAAACCCTTCCTCTTCCTTCATTCTTCTGCACACACCAACCAACAAATACACACACCCATTGGGTGTGTATCGAGAAGCGTCAGACTAGAGGTCACCGGTCAGGTGACTGGCTCCGGTGAACCCTTTTCCTTCGGTGACGACTAACCATCATCGATCATCACCATTCTCTCTCCTCTGTTGTAATTATTACCACTGTAATCCTCTCCTTCTTCTCAAACATCACCGGTAATCCCTTCTTGTTGGTTCGATAACCGGATCTAGCACCGGTGAGTACCTTTCCCCCTGTTCAGATTATAAACAACCAGCAACCATCCTTTCCTCCTCCTGTTGAAACCAGCGACCCATTCACCACTCAATCGAACATGCGTTTAAACAAAACGCACTCAATCAAACGTGCGTTTAAACAAAACGCATCAATCGAACGTGCGTTTAAACAAAACGCACCCAATCACAAAACCATGCGTTTAAAGTGATAAGGTGCATTTATAAATGAACGGATGTGCGTTTATATTGAAGGGAAAGTGATAACATCCAATTAAGTAAATACAGAGGGAGTGGGGAATTGAAACAGAGGATGTTCATTACATACATAATACACCAAGTCGAAGATCCAATGCCTTAACTGTAACACCCCAACCGATGGCGGAAACATCGGGATGTCACGTATTGATGATTGTTCAGTAGCTCATGGTGAATAATAAATTTCATTAAATGATTTAAATAAATTACATACAATTGTTCTACAAGAATTCGTACATCAAATTGAATAAAACTATGCACACGTCTTCAAGCATTAATTCGAATCTTCAAACAAGTAGAACCTGAAACATGTTAAGTTGAAAATATTTTGGGTCAACAAAAGTTGGTGAGAATTACATAGGTTTTGATGATCGAATAAAATTGTTGTGCAATTCATGTGTCATGGCAATCTAGTCCATATGTGAAAACATACTAGAAGTAAATCGAGTGCATAATCAACCTTGTGACTGTTGTATTGTGGTACATCCCATACGCTCATGGTTCACTCGTTTATATTGCAGTAACAAACACCCACGCAACCTTTGTAGGAGGCACGTATCCGGGTGGGATTGTCAGTCCAATAGATCTATCAATGTATACCGTTTGGCTGATGAATGTTTATGCTAGAATTGTGCTTACCCTTGTCATGTTCAAGACATAATGCAACATAGAAATACACATTGACACATTGATGATTGAATTGCATAAATATTGTTGTAACATGTTTCACCCCAAAAATGGTGATAAATAGAAAAGGGGCTATGTAAAACTCACCTTAGCAAAATGTTATGTCTCGTAAAAAAATAGAATATTGTGTTGTGAATGTATGCTAGGCGAATCCCAAAGACTCAACAACGTAGCTAGTCCAAATTGAAGAAAGCGAAAAAGAAAGAATATCAAGCTTCCAATTCGCCAATTACAAGAGCTTATAATCAAAGCTTCAATTGTAGAAGTAATAGACTATAGAAGAAAGGTATGAGGGAAAGTTTAATCGGATTGAAACAATCGATTTAGAGGTGCAAAGTATAATGGGTCATAGGTGGGTTTTTATACTAGTTTTGGAGTCAATTAGCCATTAAAATTGGTCAACACCATAAAGTAAGGTTTTATGATGAATTGACTATTTGACTAAGACTTTGACTGTTTGATTAAGATTTTGACTAGGACTTTGACTATTTGACTCAAGGCTTTATTTAAAAAAAAAATCTTGTATGTGAAAAAAAAAAGAATTTATAATCATATTATTATTATTATTTATATACATTTATGTATGTATATAAGTTGTGAGTTAGGATAAATAAAGACTTAGGCACATTTGTATAATATTAATGATAAAGGTGTAATAAAATATATATATATATATATATATATATATATAAGGGCTTTTTATGTATTAAAATTTTGGGAAAAATTTTGCGATGTTACAGTCTCCCCTACTTTTAGGAACTTCGTCCCGAAGTTAAAAGAAAAACACCAGGTATACAATTGGTCGACTACCGAAAACCTTGATAAAATTTCTCACTACCTTAACGTACCTGTAAATTCATGATTACGTTCCGGACCGTAATTATCAATTTACCTTACATTAGGGTTTTGCGTCCTTTTATGACTCTACCGATTGTTGAGCAGGTTCGATAGTCTCCACCAGTCGTTGAGCAGGTTGTAGGGCCTCTCCCGACTGTTGGAAAGACATGATGACCTCTACCAATCGTTGAGTAGGTTGTTTGGTAGTCAACTAATTGTTGTACAAGTAAGCAAGTATGATTATAGATATAGCAATTAGTTCACATTCAAACAAGCATGCACTCAGATGTTATGATAATACTTGAATTTATTACGTGAATCAAAAAGTGTCAATACATAGAATTAAAAAGTAGACATCATTCAAATGGTGGGGTTTGCTGTTAAGTAGCTGGAGGGTCTTGATCTCGATTTAGTTTAGGGCATCGGTTACAGAAATGATTTGGGTTTCCACATTCATAGCATTGACCATAGTTGTATTTACCAGGACGATTAAGATTAGCAACCTGAGCAGGGTTGGTTGGTTGGTTGGTGTTAGGGTTTGAGGACTCACGACATGTGTTGACCAGATGGCCATACCTACCACAATTGGTGCACAGGCGACACACTGAAACAGTAGGGTGATGTCGTTTGCATGTGTTACACAATGGAAAGTTTCTTGTATAGGGTTTCTTGTTAGAAGCTTGTGTAGTGAGGTTTACATTAGGATCCCTGGTCTTGCGCTTCTGGTTCTCGGTAGTTACCGCGGCCACAATACTTGTTTTCTCGCCTTTCCGAACTAAGGTCCCGTTCTTTATGTGATTTCCATCGCCATTTCCATTTCCATTGCCGTTCCCATTCATTGGGATGACTTGAGCCAACAAGTTAGAAACCAGAGTTGTGATTTGTTGCGCCATTTGTTGGGAAATAATCACAGCCAGTTGGGCATCAACACCTTTGTTGTTTCTGTTGTTGTTGTGGTTGGTGTTGTGGTTGTTGTTACTTTCCTCTTGGTTTTCACCACTGTTATTGCGAGTGCTGCGACGTGGAGACATGATCTGTAAGGGACACAATGAAGGTTCAATGTGGCATGAAATGAATGAGGTGATATAAGGAATGTAATCATTTATTCATTAATTAAAACGAATAAACGAAAACGTTGACGTATCAAAGATTCCAGATTCCAACAACATAGTGAAGACATGCTTTAGCCTATAAGTGAACACTCATCCCGAGAATTCCCAGGTAGGCATCCGGGTCCCTCGTCTGATTGGGATATATGCGCAATGCCAGCCTAGACAGAAGACTCAGAATACAGGCGTTCACCCTTCCAGATTGCACGTGTTCGTTATTAAAATCTAGAACTTCGACGAGATCTCAAGGTGGTTCAGGTTAAAACTGAGTGTTTTGCCTTATTAGTCTAAGAGTGGATCCAGTGATGGAGAGCAACCTTCTCGTAGGGATTAATGTCGGGATAAGAAGTAGGAGGGAGATAGAGAATAGCAAGTAAAAGAAGCAAGTACTGGTTAAATCCTATGGTTATAGACTAAATTATTTTTCTAATAACCTAATTCCCTATAACCATGGCTCTGATACCAATCTGTAACACCCCAACCGATGGCGGAAACATCGGGATGTCACGTATTGATGATTGTTCAGTAGCTCATGGTGAATAATAAATTTCATTAAATGATTTAAATAAATTACATACAATTGTTCTACAAGAATTCGTACATCAAATTGAATAAAACTATGCACACGTCTTCAAGCATTAATTCGAATCTTCAAACAAGTAGAACCTGAAACATGTTAAGTTGAAAATATTTTGGGTCAACAAAAGTTGGTGAGAATTACATAGGTTTTGATGATCGAATAAAATTGTTGTGCAATTCATGTGTCATGGCAATCTAGTCCATATGTGAAAACATACTAGAAGTAAATCGAGTGCATAATCAACCTTGTGACTGTTGTATTGTGGTACATCCCATACGCTCATGGTTCACTCGTTTATATTGCAGTAACAAACACACACGCAACCTTTGTAGGAGGCACGTATCCGGGTGGGATTGTCAGTCCAATAGATCTATCAATGTATACCGTTTGGCTGATGAATGTTTATGCTAGAATTGTGCTTACCCTTGTCATGTTCAAGACATAATGCAACATAGAAATACACATTGACACATTGATGATTGAATTGCATAAATATTGTTGTAACATGTTTCACCCCAAAAATGGTGATAAATAGAAAAGGGGCTATGTAAAACTCACCTTAGCAAAATGTTATGTCTCGTAAAAAAATAGAATATTGTGTTGTGAATGTATGCTAGGCGAATCCCAAAGACTCAACAACGTAGCTAGTCCAAATTGAAGAAAGCGAAAAAGAAAGAATATCAAGCTTCCAATTCGCCAATTACAAGAGCTTATAATCAAAGCTTCAATTGTAGAAGTAATAGACTATAGAAGAAAGGTATGAGGGAAAGTTTAATCGGATTGAAACAATCGATTTAGAGGTGCAAAGTATAATGGGTCATAGGTGGGTTTTTATACTAGTTTTGGAGTCAATTAGCCATTAAAATTGGTCAACACCATAAAGTAAGGTTTTATGATGAATTGACTATTTGACTAAGACTTTGACTGTTTGACTAAGATTTTGACTAGGACTTTGACTATTTGACTCAAGGCTTTATTTAAAAAAAAAATCTTGTATGTGAAAAAAAAAAAGAATTTATAATCATATTATTATTATTATTTATATACATTTATGTATGTATATAAGTTGTGAGTTAGGATAAATAAAGACTTAGGCACATTTGTATAATATTAATGATAAAGGTGTAATAAAATATATATATATATATATATATATATATATATATATATATATATAAGGGCTTTTTATGTATTAAAATTTTGGGAAAAATTTTGCGATGTTACATTAACGCCTCCAGATTGAGGTAGTTCGGAAAATGGAGGATTAGATGTAACGGCAGCTTCTAAGGAATTAGAAAGCAAAATTGGAAACGAAAACGTCGCTGTTGCGGTTGCGAGCAAGGATAAAATTCGTCTGGTAATTACACGATACAATTGAGTATGTGTAATGGTTGGATGATGATGATGATGATGATGATGATGGTTGTTGTAACAGTATGTTATGGTGTGAGGAACACAGAGAGTTGAGGTACACGTGTTGTAGCTTAGATTCAAATGCACATTTGAAGTTGAGGAAATATAAATGCACATTTAAAGTATAGGAAATATAAACGTGTGTTTAAAGAGAAAATTCAAAGTGAGTTTTTATAATGAATGTGCATTTAAAGAAAACGCACGTGCGTTTAAACCTAGAGAACAAATATGTAAGTGCGTTTTAGACCCTCTATTATAACCTAGAGAACAGATATGTAAGTCCATTTTAGACCCTCTGTTATAACCATCATCTTCCTTTTCTTTTGCAACATCTGTTTACTTAATTTTTTATGTTTAAACGCTCTTTACATATTATAATCGAAAGTATTTCACAATAATAATGAACGTTTATTCATTACATCTTCTTCTTTAACGTTCAATATAATGCTCTGTTTTTTTATTGATTACATGTTCTTACGTTCAGTATAATCGATTTTTATTTGTGTATTCGATTGTATAATCTTACGAAATGTATAATCGTTCAGAAATCATTTGAATGGAAGTTTCGATTTAGGTTGTGTTTAACAAAAAAAGGTTTGGAACGTTTTTTCCTAATCAACCCATGGTTTGATTAAGCTGACAATAATTAAATTTGTTAATTACGATCTTGTCACCACCTAAATCTAATGGCTGTGAATCCTTCTACATATTCTACGTTAATAATGCTTTGTATGTTATCTCTTCCCTTATATGTATATACATTAGAAAATAGCTAAAAATAAAATGGCTAAAATTTGGTGGACGACAGTCAATAGTAAAGAGTAGATTTACTTATTGTTTGGCTAGTCCATTTGACCTTTGCTATCTACCTGATAGTTTCATTTTTTAAATAAAATATTATATATATATATATATGTATATATATATATATATATTAAACAAATACAACTAATTACAAGTGACATGCAGGTAAACGGGTCACAAGCTGTGCCGCTACCTTTTTTTGTATTGCAAAACCCACTCTATTAAAAATAAAACATTGGCCCTTAGCAGACGGAGAATTACTTTGCCTAACTTTCTTCACGCGATCTAGGAGCTTGATTGCTTGCGGGGCCAGCGCTCCAAAGGTATAAAAAGAGAAGGGCACAAACACATGCTGGTTCTCTAGACAAGCTGTTTCATGTTTATCCACTTTTTTGCTCTCGGCTTTCAAAACTGCCCACCTAGCCAAAAAAACCCGAAACCCTGAGTCCCACCAATGGGGATACCCCAGTAAGGTCAACACACGCATGCTTGCCTTGCGCCCATCCGAACACAAGAACGTCCGCTGGCTTCAGGGTGGACCGCCCGTCAAGTGGGTCTGTCATGAAATTCACGAGAACCTCTTTTTTTGCCGAAATCCCTGCCCTTCGTAACACATCCAATAGAAAATCTCTAACCGGGTCATGTCTATATTTAAAGTCTGGCAACTCCTTACAATGTAGGGTGTGTTCTCCAAACTTGTCCAAGCATGCTTTTTTTACGAATCAGACACGGTTCGTCGATGAGAACCATAGGAATCACCAGTCGGTATTTGAGGACCTCTCGATATTCGATAGCCGACATATGTTGCCCGAGTCTGTCAATTAGAAGTGTAGTGAGGAAATCTTGAGCATGGGCCTCTTTGAGGCATTCAAACACCGCTTTCTGGCGTGAAGACATGTTAAACTCCTCTTCCATAGTCTTCATGGCTTTACAGTTAAAAGCACTCACCAAGACTTTTTGAGGCTTTTTTGGGGCGGTGTCTTTATCCATAAAGCCGCCCACATCTACATTGGGTAGAGAGCTGTGAATGTTGTCCAGTGCGAGCTTGTAATCATCGTCCATCCCAAACCATACCGCTGTTCCTTAGAATGTGTTCCTGTAGCTTCCAAGCCTGCGCCCTAGAAGCCACATACGCATATGCAGACACATCTTCCGCTGAGCACAGGCCCAAATCCCCTCCCCCCATTCGCCATTGAAGATCCACAAAAAATGCCGCCCCCCATTGCATGTTGGCCAAAAGATCTCCGACTTCTTAATATTAAGCATAAGCCCAAACTAGGGACCTTCGGCTCGGGTGATGTCTAGGGCTTTAGCTACTTCTTCTGCCTTACTTATAATCGTGCCATCATCCAAAAACCACGCATGAAAGGGTAAAGAACAGTGTTCTTCCACATGTAACATCAGCGGATACAAGACAAGGGCAAAACGAAGTGATCCTAAAGGATCCCCTTATTGTTTAACCAAGCAATAGTTGGAAAGTAACTTATTCATTGTTAATAATAATATGATTACATACGCATTCAACTAGTTGTTCAAATGATATCATAAACTAGTGGCTAAGTGACAATAAAAAACGTTCCACGTCTATGTTCTCTTGATTTAATTTTATTTTGCATTCCTCTACTAAATATTATAATAAAAAGATGCTCAATCAATAATAGAGTGACCCACAAATATTTGGTAGCTATTAAAGTACATCATGTTATCTTGGAGTCGAAGATTTAGAAAGGCAGATTTATAAGTTTTAACAAACATATGGTTGACTACAACCATAATATTTTATGCTTCAAATTTTAAACCCTCATCTTATAACATCATAACGATTCGTTCTCTCTTTCTGACTAAGCAATCACAAAAATGGCTGTTATAGTTTTGTATCCATCTCCTGGTATGGGCCACCTCATATCAATGGTAGAGCTTGGTAAACTCATCACCAAACACCACCCTTCCTTCTCCATCATCGTCCTCACCCTCATCCCCTCCTTCAACACCGGCACCACCGCCGCCTACGTCCGCCACATCTCCACCACCTTCCCCGCCATCACCTTCCACCACCTCCCTGATATCCCTCTTGACCCGTTACTTTTCCCCACTATGGAAGCTATTATATTCGAGCTTATTCGACGTAGCAACCCCAACGTTGATCGCGCTTTTCAAACGATTTCTTCATCTTCTAATATCACTGCCTTTGTTATTGACACGTTTTGCACGCCTGCTAGGTTTGTGGCGGATAAGGTTAACGTACCTTTTTACTATTTCTTTACGTCAGGTGCATGCTGCCTTGCACAGTTCCTTTACATGCCTACAATTCATAAAACCACTACTGAAAGTTTTAAAGATATGAATACACTCCTTCACTCGCCCGGGTTGCCTCCGATACCGTCCTCGGATATGGTAGGTCCACTTCTTGATAGAACTTCTACTGAGTATTCCGATTTTTTTGAAAAGTGTGAGCAATTGCCCAATTCAGCTGGGATTATTATTAACACGTTTGATTCAATGGAGCCAAGAGCGATTAAAGCCATAAACGATGGAGTTTGTGTCCCGGATGGGCCTACGCCACCGATCTACTGCGTGGGACCGTTGGTGGCGAGTGGTGGTGATGGTTCGCATGAGTGTTTGAGTTGGCTGGATTTGCAACCGAGTGGAAGTGTTGTGTATTTGTGTTTTGGGAGTTTGGGTGTGTTTTCGGGTGAGCAGTTGAAGGAGATCGCGAACGGGCTGGAGAAGAGTGGGCTTCGGTTTCTTTGGGTGGTGAGAAGCCCGCCTTCGAATAAAAAAGAAGACAGGTTTCTGCCACCACCAGAGCCGGACTTGGATGTACTACTTCCTGAAGGTTTCTTGGAACGTACGAAAGATAGAGGGCTCGTGGTGAAGAAGTGGGCCCCGCAAGTGGCTGTTCTCAACCACAAGTCTGTGGGTGGGTTTGTGACACACTGTGGGTGGAACTCAGTCTTGGAAGCTGTATGTGCTGGGGTCCCGATGGTGGGGTGGCCGTTGTACGCGGAACAAAGGTTTAATAGGGTGGTGTTGAGGGATGAAATGAAGTTGGTGCTACCTATGGATGAGTCAGAGGGTGGGTTGGTGACCGCGATGGAGGTGGAGAAGCGGGTTAGACAATTAATGGAGGGAGAGGAAGGTAAAGTTGTTAGGGAGGTAGCTAAAGCGAGGAAAGAGGAGGCCGCGATGGCAGTAAGTGATGGTGGGTCTTCTCGTGTGGCTTTGTCTAAGTTGGTTGAATCGTGGTATAGCCACTAAACAACGATTATAAAATATAAAAATATATCATAATAATGTTTTAATCGTTGTACCATCAGTTTTTGTTTGTTACGTCTATAAAGTTTGTTTGATAGTTTTTGTTTGTGGCATCTAGAGTTTGTTTGATAGTTTTTGTTTGTTATGTATGTATTGTTTGTCTGATAGCTTTTGGTTGTTGTGTCTTTATTATCATGAGAGGGAGGTTGTTAAGCATAAGCTATTGGTGGGATTTTAATCAGTATAGTTGGTGGTTGATTTATTGTTGTTTAATTAGACGTTATATATTTAGACCATGTGTAGTGGGGGGCTTTATATATAAAACTTTTCTTTCTGATTGGTTCACGTGGCAGCTGAGTCAGCATGGAGAGATAAAGTGAAAAATAGGTGTAGTGGTGGGGCTTTATTAATAACGCCCCTATTAATATTTTATTATATCTTTTAAATTAAAAAAAATAATAAAATTATAATGAAGAGAGAGAGAGAGAGAGAGAGAGGGTATGAGGTGGAAAGATATGATTGGAGGGGGAGTTTTGTATCCGGCGCTATATATAACACGCCAAAACCAATTTTTCAAAAATAAAGCCCTCCCGTTTCGGTCTTTGAGGCTTTATTTTCTAAAATAGCGACCCTTTATATTACCACTACGGAGGGTCTTATCTTATATGACATGACATAAATTGCTTTAGCATAACTTGCAATATGAATAGATATTATTGAAAAAATATCACAAAAGCAGCACAATCTATTACATTACATTGTCTAGGATATATATTTCGTAATATTTATACTTTATATTTTTGTAGTTCAAAATCTTTGGTGCTAAACTTTTCTGTTCGACGGCCATATCACAAAGCTAAAACAAACATTTGCTACCTCCTTTTAAGACTACAAAGACTACACGGTGTAGTCATGAGTTGAATGGGGCATAGAACGACATGTGATAGCAACGACAAATCCCCTCCAACCAATCAACCAATCACAATTATCTATAATCTAACAACCAACCACAACCATCTACCTCATCCTCACCTTTTGCATCACACCCGTGGAAATTTCTACCCAACCTCCCCCACGCCAGCTTTCGCACCACATAGGGGTTGGTGTTGGTGGCGTGGAAGGGCTTCACATCCCATCCGACGACCCCACACCGTGCAATCAAACAACTTAGACCACGAGGTTACCTAGGTAATTACTTTTGAGTGGCGAGTAGTAATCTTAGTGAAGAAAAAAACACTGGAAATGATGGAGCCAATGAGTCTTTGAGAGAGTTGACAGACTAAAAAAGTCGGAACCAAAAAAATTCAAAAACAATAGTGTCTTTCATCCTTTTTATCACCGACACTACACACTAATGTTCAATCCACATCATAGCATTTCCATCCACTTAATCGTTGTGAATAAAATATTTAATTTTATTTTGCATTCCTCTACTAAATATTATAATAAAAAGATGCTCAATCAGTAATAGAGTGACCCACAAATATTTGGTAGCTATTAAAGTACATCATGTTATCTTGGAGTCGAAGATTTAGAAAGGCAGATTTATAAGTTTTACAATGTTTTAAAAACCGGTTTTTAAATCATACCGGTTTTAACCTAAAAATGGTTCAACCGGTTGAACCGGGTTATGTCGGGTGGTTCGACCGGATTGGCTTGTTAACACTAAGAATTCATAAATTACAACATGAACTCAAAATATAATGTAAAAGTGAATGATTACATATTAAAAGATAATCCAAAAGTTATTCGACATGAAAAAATAATCTAAAAGTTTTTTTGACAAAGTTCTTTTAAATGAGAGTGTATGATACATTTAAGCCATTAAAGTATTGAATACATCAAGTTCACGATCGCTTAAAACATGAAATTCACTACCATCGCCTTTCTCAAAATCTAGAGCATAACCAATTTATTACCTAAGAAGTTTTAATAGAAATAACAATCATAATTACGAAAAACAAGTAACATATATAACAAGTAACAGTGTGTTTGAGGAACCGATTCGTGCTCTTCCTCACCAAACATGTTATCTATATCATTATTATGAAGTTCTCTTTCTTGCTTTTCATGAACCACAAAACAATCATTAGTTCAAAATACAAAAATTTACCTTATGCCGGTACCGGTATAAAGGTTCAAACCGGTATACCGTATTTTACCGGCGGTACGAACTTGATACCGTTCCGGGTTTATACCGGGGTGTTTCGTACCGGGCTCACCTCCAAAAACCGGTATAACCGGCCGGTACGTACCGGTTTTTAAAACATTGAAGTTTTAACAAACATATGGTTGACTACAACCATAATATTTTATGCTTCAAATTTTAAACCCTCATCTTATAACATCATAACGATTCGTTCTCTCTTTCTGACTAAGCAATCACAAAAATGGCAGTTATAGTTTTGTATCCATCTCCTGGTATGGGCCACCTCATATCAATGGTAGAGCTTGGTAAACTCATCACCAAACACCACCCTTCCTTCTCCATCATCGTCCTCACCCTCATCCCTTCCTTCAACACCGGCACCACCGCCACCTACGTCCGCCACATCTCCACCACCTTCCCCGCCATCACCTTCCACCACCTCCCTGATATCCCTCTTAATCCCTTATCATTCCCTTCAATAGAAGCCATCCTCTTTGACCTTATTCGACGTAGCAACCCCAACGTTGATCGCGCTCTTCAATCCATTTCTTCATCTTCTAACATCACCGCCTTCGTTATTGACATGTTTTGCACGTCGGCGATTTCTGTGGCTGATAATTTAAACATCCCGGTTTATTACTTCTTTACGTCTGGTGCATGCTCCCTTGCACAGCTCCTTTACATGCCGACACTTGATAAAACCACTACTGAAAGTTTTAAAGATATGAATACACTCATCCACACTCCTGGATTGCCTCCAATACCATCTTCTGATATAGTAGTTCCACTTCTTGATAGAACTACTACTGATTATTCCGATTTTCTTGAAATATGTAAGCAATTGCCCAAATCAGCTGGAATTATTATTAACTCGTTTGATTCACTGGAGCCTAAAGCGATTAAAGCAATAAACGATGGAGTTTGTGTCCCAGATCGGCCTACGCCACCGATCTACTGTGTGGGACCGTTGGTGGCGAGTGGTGGTGATGGTTCGCATGAGTGTTTGAGTTGGCTGGATTTGCAACCGAGTGGAAGTGTTGTGTATTTGTGTTTTGGGAGTGGGGGTGCATTTTCTAGTGAGCAGTTGAAGGAGATTGCGAAAGGGCTGGAGATGAGTGGACTTCGGTTTCTTTGGGTGGTGAGAAGCCCACCATCGAAGAAAAAAGAAGACCGATTTCTGCCACCGCCTGAGCCGGATTTGGATGTGCTATTGCCAGAAGGTTTCTTAGAGCGTACGAAAGATAGAGGGTTCGTGGTGAAGAAATGGGCACCGCAAGTGGCGGTACTTAGGCACAAGTCTGTGGGAGGGTTTGTGACACATTGTGGGTGGAATTCCATCTTGGAAGCTGTGTGTGCTGGGGTTCCGATGGTGGCCTGGCCGCTCTATGCGGAACAAAAGTTCAATAAGGTGGTGTTGAGGGATGACATGAAGTTGGCGCTAGCGATGGATGAGACTGAAGGCGGGATGGTGACAGCGATGGAGGTGGAGAAACGCGTTAGGCAGTTAATGGAGAGGGATGAAGGTAAAGTTGTTCGGGAGGTGGTGACCACAAGAAAAAAGGAGGCGGAAATGGCATTGAGCGACGGTGGGTCTTCCCGTGCGGCTTTGTCTAAGTTAGTTGCATCATGGTAGTATTGGTCATCTTTTCTTTGGTGAAGCCGACACTATAATCAATGTCCTTGTTAAATTCTACTATGCACAATACGATATGAAGATACCAATGGCAGAATGGTCACTCAGGTCGCTCATAATAAAGTGATAGACGGAACTGTCATGAGACGAATTATTAGTCGATTTAATAATTCCTGTTAAGATGATCAATATATATCAGTTCTTGAGGACACATCAACATACATCTGTTTATTGCTTAAAATTATAATAAGTAAATATTTTGTGAAGTACTCTATTTGACTTTTGATATAGGATTAATTGTGTAAGTTACATACTTGTCATATTGTATGAATCATACATTCTAGCTTGTCATTTTGTGAAGACCCGCAAAGAGGCTATGAAACTCTGACGGACTTAGAAATTTTTTTATGGGGTGCAGAATTTTTATGTTCCTGGGTTATTTATCCATCTAGGTGGCTCGGGTTGGGTCAGCTCGACTCGTATACCAAACCTAATAATACTAAAATTATATAATCAACAAAAGGAAACCAAAAGACAAAAGTAATTTAAACATCATTACATATGCATAACAAAATTCTAAAATCTAAAGTTGTGGACACCTTTCGGCTAATCGTAGTAGTTTTGGAACATCAAACACACCAAAATTATCACAAGGACTTAAGTTATTAATACAAACAAGTAAGTCATATGTTATCTCGTTAAAACGGTTTCCAAATTCTTGGATTTACATATTTAGAATCGACCTAAATAGTTAGATTCATTTGAATTATCTACACTAGACTATAGTCTCATTCATTGTACTTGATCTTATCTATATGGAATCTTATTAAACCTTATAAACAATAATAGACAATAAACTGATGAGCAACAGGAGCTGCTGCAGCTTCGGAGCTCTGTTGGTGGTTTAGTTTTGTCTAGTTCTGGAGATCGATGGAAGTGGGAAGGTAACAAAGATGGCGTTTACACTGTGGCTGATTATAAGAAGCTGGTGCAAAAGGCGGATGCAGGTAGGCAGTTTTATATGAAGTCGATTACTTGGGTTCCCTTAAAGGTTAAGATTTTTATTTGGCGTTTAGAGATGGATCGTATCCCTACTCGAACGACCCTTCGAAGACGCCATATTCCCATAACGGATGTCTCTTGTGGTCTTTGTGGGGTGGATGACGAATCTGTCATTCATTTGTTTACGGCTTGTGGTTTATCTTTTGATTTTTGGTCGGCGATAGGCGCTTGGTGTAAAATTGGGCCTATTTTTGCTTTCGATATCAAAGATCTTCTTCAACTTCCAGCTAAGAATAGGAGCAGAGATTCCAGGAAGATTATTCAAGGCATTGTCATGGTTGCTATGTGGGTTCTTTGGTCACTAGAAATGAGAAGATTTTTAGTGATAAAGAGATTAAGATAGGTGAACTTGTTGCAAAGGTTAAGTCATTATGTTTCCTTTGGCTTAGGTCCCGGTCTAGATCAAGAAGATGTTCTGGTTAGATTGGGTGATGTTTCCTTTGTATATGTTGTAGTTTGTTTCTGCTTCGGTCCTTGTTTTGAGGACTGTTAACGCGTTTTAATGAAGTTCACCTTTAAAAAAAATGAAAGGAGAAGTAAGATAAATTAAAAAATAATAAATAAAAAGAAAAACATAATAAAAGTTAACATGACTTTGTATCTTTCTCATGCTTCTGATTAGTTTTACCCTTAATAAAATAAACGATTTAATATGGAAGCAATGGGACACAACCAAATGACGCTATTTCCCTTAATTATTATTAAAATAAAAGATAACTAAATAGCCAACCATCCAAAATGATGATATTACCCTCGAGAAACAAAATAACCAAATACCAGATACTGTTCTTAGACTTTGTAAGTTAATATATCGGGGAATTACTGTGTAGGGCTGTAAACAAACCAAACGTTCGGCTAACAGTTTGTGAACTATTCGGTGGGAAGTTCGTTTGTGTTCATTCGTTTAAGAAATGAACAAACCCAAATAGGATTTTTTGTTCGTTTAGTTAAACAAACAAACATAAACAAAGGATGCGTTCGTTCATTTATGTCCGTGAACGTTTGGTAACGTGTTCGTTTATGTTTGTTTGTGTTCGATAGTTCATTAGGGTTTTAATTTTTAAATTTAATTTAAGTAATTCAAATTTCTCAGTGGTGGATTCTTTAATATATATTAGTGTATCACATGTTAATATTACTTTAACTATTTTAATTAACTATTATTTTTTGTGAATTAAACGAGGATTTCAAGTTTAATACACTAGATTTGTGTTTTTATAAGATATTGTGTGATCAAGATTATATCGAGTATATTTTGGTAATTGGATTAGTATATTCTGGGCGACATTGTTAGCGATGAAAAATGCTAATTTTTGGAATATAATGCATTAGTTTGTGCTCGATTTTGTTCGGTAATGCCTTTTTGTGTTTGTTTACGTTCATTTGTGTTTGTTTGTGTTCGTTTTTGTCCGACACCTAAATGATACATATATATTTTCATTTGTTGAGTGTAGGCCAGATGTTTCTCTGTTGCAGAACTTGTGTGATTTGATACATGCTGAGGTTGTAGACTAAATATGCACAAAGATGATAAAGGCAATTTAGGATTCCCCTTTTCGTTTGATACCCGCGTATTTGTTTACGTGATTAACCTGTTTACACACAATATTACCCCTAGTAGCCAT